>VTON01000035.1:3000000-3325678 GCA_009617725.1 Hydropsyche tenuis
GCTATTTTAACTTGATCTAAAAATAAAAGTTGTACTATAATTTAATTAATATTTAGAATCACTTACATATTAAAGTATTTTATTGTTTTATAGATTTTGAATTAATTAATTAACTAATGAAATCAAATCCAATTAATATATTTGAATCACTTGACTCTTTGAGTTGATTGTTATATTTTATTATAATAATACAATTCAAATCCTTTCTAAACTTTTTTATATATTTTGATTCAATTTTTTTTAAATATCAAATCTTTGGCAACCTTGCAAAAAGATAATTCAATGAAACTTCTTTCGCCGTTTTTCATTGCCAATGAAATATCACCAGTTTTATTTAATTACATATTACATTTCCATCGTAATGTTTATATATAATAATAATAAAATCACAAAAAACCGTAAAATATATCTCTACAACCGTTAATTTTTTACTAAAACAAAACTCCATAACGACATCCAACATCGAAGCGCAAACTTTTCCAATATTTTCACGACACAAGCATCCTAAAAAAAAAATCATCATACATATATAAAAGCGACCCACCCCCATCTCAGAAAACCACTTCCTCGAAGCGGCAGCAACATCCACCCACTGATCGAACTTAAATGGATTTCGAGGAGCTGAAAGTTGCATCGAGCGATGTTTGTCAGCAAACACTGAAAACAAAAGCTTCCGTTTCAGCGCAACCACGGCGCAAAGCGGCCGAGTGGCGGTTAATTCGATAACGATGGCTCTTTTCGAGCTGGTGGTGGTCTTGAGGTTCTTTTTTGTGTCGAGGTGGTTTTAAAGTGTGTTTTTCTTGTTTCAGATGATCATGGCCAAGCAATGAGGTTGCTTTGGGGCTGGTGGCCCCTTTTTATGGCTGGTGAGTTTGCTTTTTGTATTGCTTTGATTGGACGATTTTTAGTATGTGATATTATTTGGTGTTCAATTTTTGATTGATTTATAATTTAATATATCACGTAATTGTTTTTTTTTTGCATTTCTTATCCATTTCGTGATTTTAAATATGTACATTCGGATTTTGAAAAGGATTTCTCATTAAAAATGCTCTTTTTATTTGTATTTTTGAAGATGATGGGTTTCTCGTTAAGTCTATTACGATTGAGAAGGGCTGAACTTTATATTGAAATATCATATAAAATTCTGAGTATCTCATATTGAATTCCAATTTCGAAATCTTATTTATTAGAGTGACTGAAAAGACTTTTTTTGATAGAAGGCATATAAGAATAAATATTGAGTAAAAAAAAAATGACAGGTTTGCCAGACGTTCAAATATGATATTTGAATTGATTTCGATGATTTTTATTTCAATCAATACTTATTATTATTTTATATGAATACATACTATTATGATGAATTCGAAACCACTTTAATGTGGGATAGTTAAAAAATACTATGCATTTTAATTTGTTTGTTTCCGCTTGTTATTGGCTTTCAATTATTGAAAACTTACGAATAAAGTTTAAAGCAATTATAAAAATCTAAAAATATCTTGAAATGCAAAACTATATACTTTGATAAATTATATAATACTATTAATTATCAATTTTTATAAAAAAGTTCAATGAATTTTGTTTTTTTTATATTTGAGACGTTCATTGCACAAATCGATTAACTCCATAAAACAAAAAGTTGAGAAATGCGATGAAACAATATACGAGTACATTGTTGTTTTTAAATTCCTTTTATAATATAAATTCAAATAAATATAAGTAGTACATTTGAGTTGCATTATTGCAACGATTTACTTTAGAGTATGGAATTAATCAAAATGGCCTCTGAAATAAATAATTTATTATTCAATGGCCAAAAATCTTTTTCGTTTAATGGTGTTTTATCTTTATTATTCAGAAAAGTTATTATAAATATGAAAAGTTAAGTGCTATTTATATTTATGCTATTTATATATATATATTTATGCTTACAGTGCTATTTATATTTATATTTATGCTATTTATGCTAATATTTAAGATTTTTCAAAAAGTGGAGTTAATCGATTTGTACAGTGAGCGGCTCATTGAAGTACAATATTTTCATTGAAACTCATTTATTACAAAAAAAATTCTCACACAAATCCATATATTTTCTATAGATTTTATCCAAAACCCAGATATATTTCTATTTCCACCAAACTATACACCAGCACATCCGAAACAAGCACTAACATTCGATTTACCATCGTACACCGAGACGCCATCCGAATCCAAGCGACACAAACCGTACCCAAGGTGCGAATTCGAACCAACCCAAAACCCTCCCCTAACGAACACCCACACACCCTGACTCCATGTTTACCTTCGAACCTTTGACTTCCGAAACCCTCACCTGGAGGAAGGAAGGCGGCTCGTCCCGCCAAAACGACGGGAAAATTTCATTTCGCGAATATTAAACCAAACAACGCTCGTCTCGGAATTAACAGGTATATGAATGTGCGTCGGATATGCTGAAAATGTTCTTCAGACGTTTGACACGCATTGTCTGGAAATCAAATGATCCTAAATGACGAGAAGCGGTTTAATATGCGCCAACGCGTGATCCAATTTCGACTGGGTGATGTGTGTCTAATAAATTTTGGGTTGCGTTCTGATTCTGTGATTTGTTTTTGTCGGAGGAATGTGTTGAGTTTTTGTTATGGGTTTCGATTGGTTTTTATGGTGGTGGGTGATGAAATGGTCGGCCGACCGATGGAATAGTTGGGTGATTTTCAATTAAAATACATCGCGTTGTCTCGTCGTAAATGTGCTAATAAATATAAAGAAAGTTGACATTTGGGTAAATGGTAAACTTTAGTTTATGTACGTTATAAAGATACAAGGGAATGAATCGTAAAAATTTACAGATCCATAACAAATAGGCGTATACTGAATACGTGTCGTGAATGAGATGAATCGAAAAGGGAAATTTTTTTATATGAAAATCTGATTTTTTCTTACCACTTCAAATAATAAACATTCTCTATTTATTATTTTCGTACATATTTCCATCAATTTCGTGCACACTTTTATGGCCACAATAAAATCAATTTTTTTTATTACTGAATAAAACTTTGTTTTTATTTATATTCAATAGTAAACGTATTTTTCGCGCGTTCGAAAATGATTCAAACAGATAAATCTAAATTCGAGATTCAAAAACATGAATAGTGTGTATTTTTGAATATTTATCAGATCATATTTAATTTAAAAAAAATATATTTCATAGTGAAATAAGAGCGATGTAGAACTTAATTACATGCTTAAGAAAAATATTTTCATTCCACAGAAGTTTAAAGCTACAAGAGTAAATGAAAAATTGATAAATTGCCTAGTATGCAATTTTTTGTGAGCAAATTTCATTTATATTGAATAAACAGTCTGAGAAAAAATATGAGAAACGCGAAACGATACTGAAGGTTTTCATTTGAAAATCTATTCTGATCAAACCGGAAACTCCCATTATTGTTCATTCCATTTTCAATACCGCAGGAGAAACAACTGACGATGCATTCGAACGAAAATTTGCGAAAACTCATCGCAACACGTCGAATCGGCACGCAAGTTGCGATAAATACTCGGACGATTTGCACGCATGCACTATTTGTTTGCTCACAGCGCAATATCGCAAAACGGTAAAACTAATTAAAAAATTCCCGCGTTTGAACGAACGTATAGCTTGACGTGTATGCATATTTGTTTTGTATTGTCGATGCACGCAGGGATCGAGGCTTTGCGAATAGTTGGCCCGATTTATTTTTCATTTTGATGAGCAGTTCGCGAAATATGCGAAGTATGCCATCCCTGCAGAACACTATCGGACGTGGTTCATATACGTCGTGTCTCGATTTGTGGTATTCGCAAAATTTGTGAAAGATGTCTGAAATTATGTTTTTGAATATGAGCTTAGTATTCCTTTGTTATTTGTTGAAAATTAAATATAGAATTTGGCGTGGGTGTCATAATCTGTAGATTTTAGAAGTCTGCTTGCGAAGTGTTATATTTACATATTATATTAACAGATTATCTGTTCCAGTATCAAAATATTAATTTCTATTGTCTTACATACTCGTATTATATAATATTAACAAGTTATTAGTTTCAGTATCAAAATATTTATTTCTATTATATACGACTAATATAGATCTGAAACTTTTCCAACATTATCGAAAATTATCAGCGTTTTTCTTAAAATAAATAACTTTCAAGGAATCGAATATTGAACCCAACTCTTGCCAAAATGATTTTATATCAATTAGATCATATAAATATGAAATAATACTTGACTTTAATATTCGATGAAAAACTAATAAATAAATATTGACAAATTAATATTTATCACAATTTGAATAATCGTTAAATGAGAATAGTCATTGATTTGACAAAATATGTCATTGATGTTAAAGTTGTATAAATAGAGAAATCGGTATATATTGTCCATGCGACCTGATGTACATATTTACAGCTGAAAGTTGGACTCTGGGGATGATTTCTGAAGAGTGGAGTGTCAACGGTCGAGAGTTGTGAAGCCACAGCGGGAATTCTTGTGTCTTCGTGTGCAAATTAGTTTCGACGAAAGGGATGTCCCTTCTCGGGCAACTTGCTCAATTAATCCCAGTCGAGTTCATCAAACGTAGCGGTCGATAATTTCTGTAAATTCCACAACATTCTCGGCAAATATTGGTATTTTTAAATAATCGTAGCATAAAACGAATATTCAGATTTCCATCTTGGTTTCGAAGTGCCCGAATTTAGCGTCGAATGCGAGTTCCTAATTAAATTTTTCATTTTTGCGTATTTTTTTATTTGATGCGGTTCATAAAGCGCGCTTTCAAAGCAGAAAAAATTTCGTTATAGAAACAAAGCTTAATAATCCGCGTTATGCGTTTGTTCTCGCACAAATCCTTTTAAGCATTTGATTTTTCAAACGGCGAATTTTAGCTACGCACTCCTTTATCTTTATTACATTTCCGGGCAACGCATTGTCGACGAAATGGCAAACAAAACACGCAATAATTTTAATTTAAAAGGTTTCCACAGACACCGAAGTTTCGTGCTCGTATAATATGTTGCTCGTATGCTAACTCGTACAACTCGAACACAGAGGCGGATTTTGTATCATCTCGAATCTTAATCTGCGATTTAGCATGTTTTCAGTATTATACAAATTAAACTATTAAAAAGTTTATATTAAAGGTATTTAATTTTGTTTATATTATTGAAAATTTTATCGTTAAAACTGTTCGAATTTGACCGGGTAAAAATCACATGAATTTAATGAATAAATATTTCATTAATCACACGTACAAAAAAAAAATTCTTGGTAAAAATGATAAATAATCATAAAAATTAATTTGATATAATAAATAAATGGTAAAATAATAATATATATTCAATAGCTCGATGTTATATTAAATTTCAATATATCTGAATTCATAAAAAAAAAAAATACTGTTAAAAATTTATACAGATGAAATGATTGAAATCTGCAGAATTTTCTTAATAAATTTTGGTTAATAATAAGATAAGAGATTTTCATATGAAAGTAATCTTCAGTAGTAAACTTCTATGAAGGCGTATGTTCGATTCGTAAATGAAAAAAAAATTCAAGTTTTTCCCCCGATAATTGTATCCAACAAAAAAAAATAGCACTTATTTCCAACGTTAACCAGCTGCTGTTTAATAAGATTCATGAATTTTTTTCTTCCAACGCTCACAAGTGCTTAAATACATATTCAAAACCCATCACCGAGCGCACAAACACCTAAAACTAGCACAAGAGCAAAACACCATTACGCAAAACCAACAACCGACGAATTAATTCCCGCGACAGCCACAACCCGAATCCACCACTGGATTCTCAGACCATTATCCACCATTGCCGAGCATGTTTGGAAACTGGCGTTGTTTGCAAGCTAAGCGCAAAAGGTTGCCCTGCGAAAGCTCTTTGTGCGCATTACCATTATATTGCGCGTCTTGGAACGTTCGTCGGCCGGTTGTCCTTTGCCGAATTCTTGCCCGTTTTGATTGCGAGAGTTTAAATTTGGTCCTGTAATTAAGGGCGATGGGGTCTCCGGGAAAAGGGTTCGATCATCGGCTCAAACGAGGCGATAAATTAATATGATTAAGAGTTTAAGGTAATCCGATAAAAATTGCGTTCGATCGTCGGGTTGCGGGTCGTTGATGTTTCGGTTTAGTATTTTTTTTTTTTGGTTTGTTAGTTTGTGGATTCGTAATTGAAAAAGTGAGTTTTTTGTGTGAAAATTGATGTGTTGATCGTAATATTTTGTGATGTCATCTTTGTGATTATCTGGGGATCTTATGTGTTTTGATTTTTATGAGTTTGTGGGTTCATAATTAGGAAATTCAATCTGGATTCAAATTCTGGGATTCCAGATGTAAATTGGATATCAAAATCTTTGGGTTAATCTCGGTAATTCTGGATTATATTACTATATAAAATTAATGAATAATCCAAGGATTTCAGGATTCCTGTATTATATTTCTTATTCATTATATTAAGTGACATTGGTGAATATGCATATTTTAATAGTTTCAAATATGAATTGTATTGAAATATTTCAGTGTCATCGTAATGTGATATCTAACTCTAACATGAAATTATTGTTATTTGAGTATGAAAAAAAAAGTTAATTTCATGTTGGAATTTAGTTAATTTTATTGAAATTTGCTATTTCACGAAATATCCTATTCTATACGCCAAAAACATCATATTATGTCAGATATGTTAGGTTGCCCTAGTTGGGAGTATAATATTAGGTTAAAATATGGGTATCGTATTTGCATTTATCGATAAATTTGCATTTACTAACACCATCGGAAACCTTCCAATAGCAAACTTCGCTATGAAGCGAATAAAACCATACAATATTATATAACCTTTAGATTATAACACAAAATAAAAGATTAATGCGAAACCACACAATTATTCATCATCGATTATCATGTAAAATTTCAATTGAACCCCAGCGACATTTCAATCATCTCGCACACTAAAAAGGTTGGCCACCCCTAACTTCGGCGGTCTTGTACAGGCACCGCGAATTTTACGACCTGCCCTCGTTGAGATATTCAAATTTCATTGATATTGCGCCCAGGGAAAATATTCCGAAGCGGGGCCCCGGGGGGCGCAGCCTCCAAGGCGATACCTGAGAGGGGCTGGGGGCGAAAGGGGGCGCAGGCCCGGGTGGAGACTTCGTTTAAAAAAGCGGACGGTGGCTTTATGAAACGTGTTGTTGGAGCACCCTGGGCATTTTACTCGCTGTCGTGGATAGTGTGCTCTGTTCATATTTATGCATGGGTTGGAATATGAGTGTGTGTGTTTTTTTGTGTTAATTTAAATGTTTGAGAGTGAGTATCTGATTTTTCAGGATGTTTTGGAATGTTGTGTTAGTCCGGTGGGGGTCGGGTTTGTGTATCGTGTGATGTGTGTTTTGGAAATTTTTAATTGTTTGAATATTTTATGTGTAAAATGTGTTCTTTGAAAGTTTGTATTTGCCCTACTTTAAATTTAATATAAAATATTCAAAATCGTAATATGATTGAGATTATTTTTCGAGCTGTGCTTTAAAATTTTCTTATTATGTACATGGAATTTTATTTTATAATATTTTATGAATTTTGATGATTTCACTTTCCAGCGTATTTTTCCTTTGAAAAATTATTCGTTCAATTCTAATAAAATATTTATTTTCGATACAGCATTATTTTACTAACTCAAAATTTCAAGGAATTCAAGTTATATTTTATTTCGTAATAAAATCATCAAGGGTATAAAACAAAATAGCATTATGAAGCGAAATAACGTTTTAGCGAAACGAAATAACATGCTTTGTATTTCTAAACGTTACAAAATATTCTAGACTAATTTACCAACTTAAAAATAGAAATATATACTCTACCAAACGGAAACTCGCAACATAAATTTTTAATTGGGTCCCTATCAAACTTTCGAACCCGCTAAATTCCCAAAAGCGAGACCGATATCGAAAATTAATAAATAAAAAAATGAATAATTAACGACATTTTCGAAAACGCAAACCCGCCCTGAACGAGAGGCGATCAAATTAAAAATTCATCTGCGTTCAGTTTGCGAAACCACCCTCGTTAAATTCGAACGGATAACTTTAACTAGAGCCAAGTACGTTTCAGTCTAATGTGTATTTCATATTTTCCCGAAAAAACGTGTATTTTCCCGAAAAAAATATGTTTATTGCGCTTACCGCCGCGGAAACAAACGTATGTACGCCGTTTCGCGAATTAAATTCAAACCGTGAATTATTCATGAGCGCGAGGCGTCGATGTAACCGAATTCGCGCGATTTTCTTCATTTTTCCCGAGTTTTCACATGGAATTTTTTTCACTGTGTGACCTACCGAGACTCTCGTGTGTGTGTGCTCCGAATGGGTGGAGCCATTTATTTCTCCTTATTTCATTTAACGGGTTTTTCCCGGAGGCTCGTATGTCTCGCGTGCTGAAACTCCGACGGGTATATTTCATGCGGTATCCTCAGTAAAGCAACAGGTGATTGCTTGAGTTATCGCGCAGGTTAGCCGCTAAATTCTATCGGAATTGAATTTGAAAGTTAGATATTGCATACGGTTTGCATTCGGTCGTGATTCGCTGGGTAATTCGCAGTCGGTTAAAGTGACTGTGAATTTGTCGGTTGGGGTATTTTTGGGTGTTTCGCGATGTTGATTTTGAATATTTTTCAATTTGTTAAATTTGACCATAGTAGTTAGGCAGATGAGTATTTAGTTTATCAATTTGAAATTATATGGTATTAGTCGTTTTCAATATTATACATATATTATCATGTTTATTATACGTATAAGAAAATATAAGGTAATGGAAAGTTCGAAGTTATTAATTTAAACAAATTTCATTAACTTATTATGAGTTTGTCACGGTGAAAACATTAAAATTTATGAATCTTAGGCTTTACCGATAAATCCCAGCATTTAACATAATGATGAAAATTCGAAGTAGGAGAGTTTCAGAATGTACAAACTTAAGTTAAATTAATTAACATGTTCTAAAATTTACTATGAACATAATTTTGATTATCGATAATTGAATAATTATCGCATTACTCATGAGTTATTCACTTAAACAAATTGAAAAAGGAAACCAATTTTTCATAATCATAATTTTACTGGTAAATTATTAATATTTTGAAATTGATTAAGTGACTTTAATTTATAAAACCTCTTATTAATTAAATCATATTTTTTTAGAAATTAGGATATTACAGCTCGTATCAATAATACTATGTATATTTTTATTTTGGTCTACTTCTAAAAAAATATTCCTCATCGCCTGTTTATATTATTAACCTTCAGATTTCTGGCACATATACATATATATTATAATTCAGTACGAGATTGACTCTCGGATAAGGTATAGCCTAGACCCCCAATATTTGATGGGGAGACCTTGTCCTGCAGTGGACTCAATACCGGTCGACAATGATGATGATATATTATAATATTTAAAAACACTCACATTTATCATAAAACACTGATTATATTATAAAAATAAACTTTTAATCCACCCAGAACAAAAAATTATAAATTATAACGAACTCAACTGCAACTTCATCTTTAAAACATAAACGTAGCACTCTTCGCTGGCGAAAAATCAACTTTACAACAAAATACAATATCGCTCCAGAGAACGCGACGTATGAAATACGTACAAAGCTAATGCATAATTCCGGCAATATATTCTGCAGCCGGATGCGCTTCCCTGCACCCCCGCAGCGATGCACCCCCAGAAAATGCCGGGAAAATGACACCCCCAGTGATATATATTTCACTTTAATGCACTCCCGGGCCGGGGATAATCGCGACGGACGTGTAAGGAAATTTTCGCTTGATATATGCTTGTAGGAGAGCGCTTTCGAAATGCTGAAAGTGTTTGCAGTTTCTTCTTGGTGGTGCATTTTCCGGTGGCGTTGTCGTTGGATGGCAATAAAATGGTGGTGCGCTATGTGTTGTTGTTGGATATCAGTTTTGGGAAAGAATGATGATGGTTAGTTGTGTGTTGGTGATCAATTTTGTTCAGTAAAGTACATAAGTGCCATTTTTAAGATTTTGATATAATTATTAATAGAAAATAAGTTTTCGAAATTGCTTGGTTCGCGTACAATGCAAAGAAGTTTTGCATCATATGCAAACAATAAAGTGGTATGGAGCTTTGTTAATTTTTTTCAATAAAATTTGGACTCCTTCCTTTTCATTATCTTCGTCTGCTCCTTCTTTTTTATGGTCTTGGAAGTGTCAATGATTAGATTAAGTTGGTTTTGTTTATTTTGTATCTTTAAGCTTTGATTGTTATCTACAAGGCTAAGTTTCCGATAGGTGAAAAAACAGGCAACGAAAAAGAAGCTAAAATTTCGAATTAATTAAGGTGTTTGATTTTTAAAAACATCAACAAAGCACTATTCCATTATATTGTTCACATACAATGAAAAACTGTAATGCATCTTACGCGAACTAAGCAATTTCACGAACGACGCGTAACACATACAAACGATGCATATTCTCTGTTAATATAAAAACTAATTTTGGGGACTTCCACCATATTTCAAAATATGAAAGTTGTTATAACGAACGTATTTCAGGTATAAAATCGATTTTTGATTTTTTGTCACTTTAGTTGTCTTTTATTATTATTTTTAATTACTTTTATAAATGTTTGCAATATTTTTTCAAAAATTATCTAAAATAAATATTATATAACACCAGTAAAATGACACAGTAGCATATCAAATCAATTATATTAATATAAAATCATTAAATAATTCCCACGGTTCCGTAACAGCACCCGAAAATTAAAACCCTCCCATTCATACATAAAACCACCCATGGCTCCCGAAAAGGATTTCTACAGCTGGATCAAGCCCCTTTATACGAAATATTATTATAGACCGGATTAGCCTATACTTATGTAAATAATCGATACCCGAACTGAATCGAGCCACTTTTCGCAGGGCTTTCTGCGTATTCGGAGCTAACGAACGAAAATATTATTGCTAGGATGCGAATCGAACCCCGACCTTTGTGCCCGGACTTTGAGCGCGAAATTATTGCGATGATCGCGGCCGGATAAACGGCTCTCTCTGCCGGCTTTTCAGGTTTTCAATTAAGCCCTTTCAGACCTAGCGGATTGGCCTTTTCGCTGAAAGGACACCCGCTCTCGCCCTTCGAGTACGTGCCTTCCCAGCGAAGTATTATATGAAGATCGAAGTTTGGGGGATAGCGCGGCTTCGGAGTTTCGCTGAAAAGTGCTGAAAATTGTAGCTTTTCGCGGAAGAGGTGCGGTGGATGGGTTTCAGGAGCGCGCTTGGTGTTTGATGCACGTTTTCGTGTGAGTCTGCACTTGTCGGAAGCGATGTGTCGTTTTGTGAAGGATTTAATATGTTGGTGAATATTTATGCTTTGTGTATCGTTATTTGTGTAGGTAGTGTTTGTCCTGGAAAGGATCTTCGGCGTCTCGTTGTTTGAATATTTATGAATGTTCGTGTTGTTTAAGATCGGAATAATATGATTTTTTTTATGTTCGATAATTTTTTTGGGATTTAGACTCTTCTCGAATATTAATATTTCTTGTATTATTTAGATTTTTAAAATAGAAAATATACGAATTTTTATATGAAATTTCAATAATTTTTTTTGATAAAAACCGACTATAATAATACGGTATGTAACTTTCATATTAAAATTATAAATGGAAAGCTGTTTAATATTCGTGTGGTGCACGTCTTAACTTATTAAATTCATGAAAAGCTATCCAACAATATATAATAGTATTATGATTATAATTGTATGCAAAAGCTGTTCTAAATATCAGCAAAACTGCAACTTTCAGTTACCTTGTATCGTACATTATGTAACATACCCTGTTCACATTTACTTAGCTCCTATAACTAATTTTATACAGAAGGAAGGTTACGTCTTCTACGTAAGTGAATTACAATACAAAATTGCTTAATAAATATTTTTCACACATAAAATTTTCAAGACTCCAAATCACTCACACATGACAAGTATAATGCATTACATTATCATCCTCAATAGAATAAATCAAACGTAATATCAAATTTATGCGATTACGAAATCCCGCGCTTGAAAAATTTGCATATTTTCAATGAATAAAATGTGCATAAGCCGAGAATAATAAAATTACGACACGATATGAAAATTTACATAGTTTATTCAATCGCTTAAGGATCCACCGAGACTTTCGATATAGCAACAACGACCCCATCGCGAACATAATCACTTTAGACATTATTAAAACGCGGAGCATCTCCGCCGTTCGAAAATCCGTATATCTTTTGTACAACGTCGGATAATATTTTCCAAAGTAGTAACCGTTTCGAAATTCGCAATAAAGAGTCGGTTAAACACGACCGGGGCTTATTACCGGGCGAAGTTCGCGCCCAGAAATCGGATTATGTGCCCGCAACAGTACCACCCGGTCGATATGAGCTACGAACAAATCCCGTTTATATACACGGCATTATACGGGTAGTGCAAAATGTATTTATTAATAGAAAAACTTATATTGGAGTCGAAGTAATTAAAAGTTGTGCGCGTGAGATTCAAACGCCGGCGTACACTCACTTGCTTTATGTTCGTACGTGCCCGATAGAAGTTTCGCGTGAAACATTATTATTGCTGATTACGCCTTCGTGCTGTGTTATGTGTGTGCGTTTTAGTATTGAATACAATTAGGACTTTATTATCTTGTTTATTAATGGATGCTGAAAGAGGATGGGGGTCGTGTTTCGGGGAGAAAAATTACGCTATGATCTTTTCGTGTTGTTACGCGGACGTGAACGTTGTTTATATTGATTTTTTTTTTCGTTATAATTTTCGTATGTATAATTGAACTTTTTCGTTGTGTATAAATTTAATATGTTTCTCAATTTGATTTTGCATAAAAGGCTTTTATTATTTACTTTTCTTTGAAGAATTCAATATTCCTGTTTGTTGTTGCATTAAATTCGATTTTTGAAACAATTTTGTGATTTCTGACTTTGACACCGAAACTTTTCATTAAAATCTTAATGATAAAAGATATTTTTTTTTACAGAGCTTTCATAATAATTTTCTTTCGAAATATTATCGAAGTTTTATTTTATACCGTAAAAGACGAATATTAGATGTGAATTCAGTTAATGAAGTTGTTCGTTGCTGAAAGAAAACGTTCATTAAAAGGAAAAAAGTTTCTCTTCGAAGACCGTCTGAAAAAGATGTATACGCTTAATTTTAAATTAAATAAACGACATCGCAATCGTATTAAATTCACTCCACACACATACAAACAAACACTGTATTAATAAAATACACAAACGCCAAAGAAGAGTTGAAGACTCATCGGCGCGATATCAAAACGGATTAACGGCCCAACAATCCCCAATTTTTCCACTTCTCCCATTTAAATTAAGTCATTAAGGGAGCCATGAAAATTTTCCGCCAAAAAGAAATTAAAAGGGCATTCTTCTCGAGGCGAATTTGTAGGCGATTCGTTTTGGCTAAGGGACGCCGTATTTTTCTCACGGAGAGCGCTCGACAACGCTTTTTCGTGCCCAGGCATAATTTAGCCCTCTAATCAACCCCTATTTATCAGAAGGCTGCCTTCCACTCGTTCCTCCTCTTGTTCTGGTGCTGCTTGTGTTCGGGACGATGTCCTCTTTAACCTTCCGGGCACAGCTTTCCACAATGAATCTATCTGGATGCGCCGCGTCTTGATTGTAATTACGTTCGAATGAAAAATGCTCGGTCGCACTGGCCGCTTCAGGTGTTCTCTTTTCAATAAAAGGTTTTTTACAGGATGCTCGTTAAAAAAGGTCTTTTTTGTATTTTTTTTGAAGGTTTATTGAATTGATGTTTTTAGTGGTGTGGTTGCTTTTAACGGTGTTCCAATATTGAAAATTGTCGCGGTATAATTAGCGTTTTTTTTTCGATCAATAGTATTTGAATAAATGATGATAGAAGCGAAATTTATTTCTCGTTAAAAGAACACGAAGTACAAAACAGTATAATTTGTAGTTTTTTTTAACAAAAGATGAAAAGCTTAAAATTATTTTGCTGACTTCTGAAAATTTAACTACAGAAATTAAGCAAACACTGAAGACAGAAATATAAACTTTCATAGCTATATTTTAGTTTCACGTTCAAAAGTAGTGTGGAACGGTATGATCTATCACTTCGCTCCGTCGTACTCTCTAATTAAACATTTTGCACGCCTTCTGCGTTTTATTAGCTTAATATTAACAACTCTAATACAATTTCGTCAGAAAGACAATTATCAAAAGTGCAAACGATACACGACGCTAATTATAAATATGAAAACATTGACAAATGGTGTTGTTCGATGAAACGTACGAACGAGCGTCGAGTACGCGCGCGTGTTCATGTCAGCCTTTGTACGCAGTCCCTTATGAGGAATTTAATTAACTTGTAACATAATTGAAAATTCAACGTTATATTTCCATATTAACCTGTATTCGGTAATTTATTCGCGAGTACAATACGCAAAGTTAACAAGCGTGAATATGTGAGTCGGTAAAAATGCGATATAAAGCTTTCCGGGTCTAGAGAAATGTTCGCCGACACGCCGTCGATATTATTAACAACGATGTTCGGCTTCGGTCATTTTTCATTCGGGGCATCATCTATTCAAGAAATATCTCGATATTCTGTCTTTCTCTAGCTCCAATCCTCTTAAGGAGTATATATTTCTTACACGGCCGGGATACTAGCCCTATTCGTCAATCTTCGTTTTGATAAATTTCACGCGTGGTAATCTTGATTCCTTTTTGTTTCTCGATTTTTTTTGTCTGTGGACAATGGTCAGGACAGCTTTAACTGAGAATAAAAAAAATTGCAAAATGTATGTCAAAATATGAAATTCTATATTTGAGGAGCTTTATTGAATTTGTGCATCGAGTGATTGGTCTTTGGCGGGACTCCAATGGTGGAAAGCGGCACTTAACCCGAAGCTGCAACTTCAAGTTCCTATATTGATTTTGCTCATATATATTTATTCAATACACATAGAAAATAATAAATGTAATGTTTACTGAGAAAATAAACACGAACCGTCTTACATGGACGAAAATAAACTAACGATACATTCATTTCCGCACGATGTGGCAACATCTCGTGACACAAAAAACGATTCTAAATACTTATCTTTCCATTTCATAACACATTTATAGCAGCAATGTTTATATTAGAAAGCTCATATCACCATCTGAATTTTCTCGTCGCATGAAAAGCCATATACATATATCACCACACCATAAACGACAGTATAATCCGCACAATTCGATGCGCAAGCACAAATACAGAAATCCGCCAGGACACGCTTTCGTTTTCTCATCGGAATTGCCACAAGTGTCAGACGACGACTTATGCGTCCCGGTCATAATAACAATATATATTATATAGAATATATAAAAATATTTTCAGGAAGGCGGTCGGCTTCGGGATCGTTATGCTGAGTCCGCTGGGGGCGTCACACAACTCATACTTTCGGCAATTTTCATGTTTTTATTGGGGACCGTTTCCTAGCCGTTTTGTAGTCCCTTATATCCTGGCCTTATCTAGTTCCGCAGTTCCTCGTGACCCCAACCCATACAATTTGGACTGATATTGTCGAATAAAACTTAAATTGCGAAGATACCGTCTGACGGGCCCTTCCTCTGAAGCGTATATATCCCCTCAGAAATATACTATTATCGTACGAATAAATTTCTCGTATATGAAGAGCGAACGTTCGCATGGGTCGTTCATAAGTACGATCTTTTTTTTTATTATTATTTCATTTGAAGTGCATTATGAATGAAGAGGTCGTTTCGTATTTGAGTGTGTGTGTATTATAATGGCGATTATGATTTCTCTAATAAATGGAGAGAATAATGCGTGATCACAATCGTTTTGTGAGTGGAGTCAAATTAGTCTCGGATTGGATTCCATTGAGAGTGATTTCACAAGAATTGATCTCATATGATACGATTGGAATGAGTATGAATACCTCGATATTGCTAGTTATAACAATATATTATTTTTTGAAAAGTAAATTTCATATTTTCAGCAAATTGGCCATATATTAAAAATAATATTTAGATAAAATTTATTTTTCAGTTCGATTATTCTCAAAGGGAATTGAAAAAATATATTTGTATATACATTTACAAATAAATTGAAAATTATTGTTATTTTAATACACAACACAGGAAATTAGTTAATAGAAAATATTCAAATTAATTACGGACACCGGCAAATTGAATTTTCAACTTTCATTATATTTATTTAATACATTTCTGGAATTTAACAATTGTATTTAAATACAAATCCTTTGTCCTAACGTTTCACAAATACACATTGACATAATGTTCGTTACATTATAATGAACAACGCGAAGAGAGACATTGTCACTAAAAAATTTGTTTTTGAACAATCCCTACTGCAACATCGCTATTTTAATTAACATCTCATTTCGGACATCGACCACGACCCATCTATAAAATAACCCAAATATTTGTCTATCCTCCATTATTATACAAAACTTTGTCCGTGCGAAACTCCACATTCTTCGGGGAAATTGCGCAGCTCCCATATACTAGATATTGCAAATTTGCAAAAACAGGAATTGCACATTTCAGTATAGAATGCTATTCCAGTGCATCCAATGATCGGATACACTAGCTCGAGCAAGTAATTTATCTATTGATTGCGGAATTAAAGGAGTTTGCACGGTGTACTAATTCAGTACACGTGCACTGAGTTCAAGACGCTAGTAAATTTCTGAGAAAGCCGAACGTCGATTTCAATGTATAAATGTTTCAGTATAGTCTGATTCGATTTGCACTTTGAAATATATCACTACAAATTCAATTAATTTTATTACATAATAGCATTTTTTAGGTGAGATACATTTCTCATAATATAATATGAAAAAAAAACGTTTTCAATTTAATTCCAGGAAATAATTTAATCAATATAAAAGGGGCGTCCCAAATGTGCGTTGAGCCCTTATAAATGGCCTTAGTTAATATCAATTGAAAGCGACGAAAGAAATATCGTCAGGTGAAAATTTAACGTATCCTCCCCATTGAAATACATTACGATTTGGCTAATCTAGATAGAACGTAATCGAATTAAAATCGCTTCACGTTCGTTCACGACTAGGGTGACAATACATCGTTGAATTTGTATGGACCCTTATAAAATAAAATAAAATTTGTTTTTCGGAATTGAAAAAAACATTCTTTTGATATTGTTTTGAATAAGTTTGATAATTGTATAATTGAAAAAAAAATACAGTACAATAAAATATGCGTCATTACCCATATGCGTTATTATTATGATCATAACATCATTTACATCCCATTTTATCGCATAAATAATTACTAAATTACAATATTAATGAAAACATATCGTATCAAAATAATAAACAAAAACAAATCCTTGGTCACCCAGTCAGTATCGTTACGCTTCATCTCGGCTTTTACAGAACGACATGCTATCGGGCGAATATTCGCGTCACGATCGTGCGTCACGCACGTGTTTTTATTCGTACACCGTAGAGAAAGCAGGGCTACCAACCGCTCCAACTCATCTCCATTTTGTCCCTTTCCCTTCCCCACTTTTTCATTTTTTTCCCGTTCACCCGCGGAATTTATTTAGCCGTGAATGACGTCTCCATTGTGCGGGGTGTGCGATAAGCGAACGCGCTCGCAAATCCGATCTCTAATCTCGTCGATGTGATTTTTTTCGTTTGATGAAATTTTAAATGAAAGCGTCGAATAATGTTGCTAGTTTTTTATGTATTTTGCAGTGGAAGATTGACGTTTAGTAGATAAATACAGTCACTAATCGGTGTATGCTTTTATTTAAATTTTTGAAGATGGATTTTTTTTAAATTTATGTTTGAGATAAAGATACAAAATCAGAATTTATATGAATAAATATTTTGAAATAAAACAATTTATATATAATAGTTTAGCAGTTATGGTTTGGCTTAATAGTTCTGTCATAGAAATGGTAGAACTACTAAACTTCTAAGATTTGAGATAGCAATGTTGTTCAACAGTTTTCATATGCCATGCCCTCATTTTGCCTTGATTTAAATTGTAAATACATTTCACCATTAAAAAATAACTTATCATTGAAATTCTGTTGTATCCGTATATGTATCGTATGTTATGTTTAAAATTTGACAAATTCTCGCAATTTTTTTTATATAATAATTTATGTTTATATTTGCGACTAAACAGTTGCAAATATATAAATTTAATATTTACTTTTCAAAACAGAATCAGAATCTAACATGACATTCACACGAAAAATTAAATCATATATAATATAATTTTACACACTCATCAGTACACGTTAGCCGAATTACAGTTTACACTTAACACTACACATATCTCGCGATTTAGTGAAGCGAACTTAACCAGACTTTACGATGACGTAGACGTAAACCTCAACAGCACACGAGTCGAGTCCATCACGTATTTGACTTTACGTGAAAATTACACCGCCCCATATAAACACACGTAATATAATAATTCAGCTTTGCACAACGGCGGAGAACGAGCTTTCACAGTTACAGTGCGAAATTATTATACGCGGATCGGAGGCCCTGAGAGCTCACGCATATAAAGCGAGTCCGCATAAAAGATTTAATTATAAAACGCAATATAAAATTTTGCACGGGAGGGGCAGGGGGCGGGGGTGGAGGGGTCGTGTGAAAATTCGAGATTTTGAAGTGGCGGGAGTCGATTTGTATTCAAAGCGCGTCGGCGGTTTCTTTAAACCAATTAACATTATACGGCCGCTCGTTCTTTATAAGCTCGTTTGAAATGTTAACGTTTATATTCGGGCGCGTGTGTGTGTGTGTGTGTGTGTGTGTGTGTGTGTGTGTTTTTATGTGTTTTGTCGTGTATCGTTATCGTGTTTGATGATGGTTTGTGTATGTGATGTATAGTTGAAAGGGCAAAGGTTGAATTTTATTTTTATTCAATCCAATGCTTGAAAAGTTATTTCAATTTATATTTAACCTGAGTACATACATACATATGTATATTATTATAAATTATCATGTCTTACATTTTTTTTTATATAATAAGAAAATTTCAAATAGATATATTGTATGTAAGAGAAGTATAATATTTCCATTCAAATAGTGAACTATTATATTTAGTACAATTGATTATTGAATCGGCAAATTTCAATTTCAATACAATAAATAACTCGATTTTTCCGAAATTTGGGAAGCAATATACATGAAAATTAAAATAAAATACAGGTATCCCCCGATTTACTTGATACCTGGTTTACGCGATTTCACTTTAACGCGGTCAAGCAAATATTATAATTTTTTTTTTTCTAATTAATTAATTACAATATTGCATAATGACATCTATTTAATTAAATAGAGACTATTTTGTAAGATAAAAATAACGGTCGGGCATACGTCGGTATCGATGACCGTTTATCCCTCCTCTCCCGTTTCCTCTTTCCTTAAGCAGCACACCTCGCTAATTAGTCTGAGTTTTGTTTTGTTGTGTAAGCGTTAAGCGTACTGCAATATTTTTCCGCGTGATTTTTTATATGCAAGTGGTAAAAATACTTACATATTATTTGTTATTTTTTCATTAGTAGTATATTTTTACTAATTGTAAGACATATTTTTAATACAGCCCTACAACCTACAATGTCAAATGAAGTTACAAAGCTTCCGGTTAAGAGAAAAGTCATATCATTACAGACAAAGATCGAAATTTTGGATCGTTTACAAAAAGGAGAAAAAGTGTCATTTGTTGCTAAAGCTTATGATATGAGATTTCATTTCATTTTTTTTAAATTTAATTATATTTTTAATCTTATTTTAATTTAACTTTATTTTTTGTTAAACTTTTTTTACGCGATTTCCTGAACCAATCTTCCTATTTAGTATAGACTTCATGTTTCAATTTACGCGTTTTTTCCCCCTGGAACCTATCTCATTTTTTTGTATGGGTACATACACTTTTTTAACGCGATTTCAATTTACGCCGGTTTTCGCGGAACAAATCTACCTCATAAATCGGGAGATACCTGTACTACAAAATGAAATTTTATCTGAAACTCTCACATCAACAATTTCTGATTTCCGATTTATTATAGATCAGATAAAAAGTGCATTGTTCATTTTATTATATAAATTCATATAATATTTTACACATCAGCATCGCTTATACTCAACCTCAATATCATCTGTACTGGAGTCTAATAGACATCCCTATAATTACAAAAAATCCAAATTCCATCATTCACTACCCAGTGGGTAGTACCCACTGACCACACCAAACATCATTCAACCCCAACAAAACCAAACAAAGCCGCTATAAACTCAACTTCTCCAAAAAAAAAATCCACAGACCAACAGACCAGCCGATCTCGGCACAATCAGGGGGCAAAGTCCCACAAAGAGCGGCCCCCGGGCCCGGGCACGTGCGCCCCTAATCGCCCCCGGGGCGCTGCGCCCCCGCAGAAGACGACGCTTATTACTGTCAACGTCTTATTATTTTCGCGTGCAACTTACGCCGCGTACGTGTCGCGCGATGTATTATGTGGTGCGGTGATGTATGACCGCAAAAGCTGTATGAGATTTTCATTTTGGTTATGTGCTTTTGTATGTTTTCGGTTTTGAGTTGTTTTTTGTGCGGATTAGGTTGATGGGAATGTGAGTTTTTTTTGTGAATCTGTCATATTTTTTTTAATAACATATATTTAAAAATTGAGATTATTTTATGTACTTGTTAATTTTTTTCAATTTTTTTTAAATGTGATTTTTTTTTCATATGTAATATGAAATTATAGCAACTTTCTGCATATAAATTTAAACAAAAAGCTAATTTCCCTTATACAATTGAAATGGGTATATATTTCATTTGAGAATCGAATACGATTACGTATATTTTTATATCAATAAAAATATAATCGTTCATATTACTAAATATATTTTGATCATTTATTACGTCAGTTATGTTTTTTTAGTGACAACTTTATATCTCATACATAAAATATTTTATGAAATAGTTTGTTGTTTCGTCTATTATAAATTTTATTCTCCCACAATGAGTAAGCTTGTAACAGCTCGGTTTAGTGATCCCATGATTCTCATTATAGATTTGTAATAAACGTTACCGTTCAAATAAGCTTATCTACTTAACTGCCAGCAATATTTTATAATAATAAAGTTTTATGACCTAATTATTAAATATATCTTTAGAAATAATACCGCATCCCTAGATAGGTACGTGTTAAAGTGGTAAACGAAGTATTATATAATATAATATATATGCAAAATATGAAATATGAGACCGAATTCGATATCGTATAATTGTATAATATAATTATATTTGTTTTAACTTCCTATATAACAAACGAATTTTCATCGTAACTTGACCATAATATCGATATTATTTTCAATTAAATTTCACTATATAAAAATATCAACGATTCAAATATCCGAAACTCATTTCGAAAACCCTACACACGATATCGGTTTCATCACAATCGGCGACCGACCATAGCGACCGTTTCGAAAATTTTCATATGTGTGCAAATTTCGATTCGCTCATATTTATTTATTGATGTTTGCCATTTCACTACCCCCCTGACTATGGAGGCGGTTAGAAATTAAACCGACGCGAACGTATTCGGGCTGTTTAATGCGCCGTTAACCGAACGCCGGTTAACCGAACTGTTATTCCGGTATGGCTAATATAGTTTTACGACATACTTTTAACCTAATGCCGGCCAGATAGCAGTTTTACATTAGATGCCTACATTATCATTTCATTTTTACGGCCTATTCGGCCACTCCGGTGGTCCGCTAGTGGGCCGTTTAGATGCTTCTTGGAGCACTTGAAGGAAAATAACTTTTTTCGTGCAGGGAAAATTTTCTTTTCGCGTTATATAAGTTGTGTTAATATCGCTGTTGTTCTATCCCTTTTGACAGTGTATTATAGTTGGGGTGCAAATAAAAACTGTGCAACGGTGAAAGGGCGTCGTTTTTGTAACTCTTGAAAGGAAAATAATGAAAAAGATCGTAAGTTAAAGTCACGAATACTTGAATGGAAAAATGTGTACGATCATATTATTTCTATGATGTTTATATATTTTTATTGTTTTTATAAAGCTTGAATACGTATATTATCAATGAGATTATATGAAAAAAATGATGTTGTTAAGATTTTTGCTAAATAATTGTTTGCAAATGGACTTTGATCACAGATTTGTCATAGAAAATGAAAGAGCTTTTTTCTCATCGAACACGTGTTACAAGAAATCCATTAGTAGACATAGAAAAACTGAAGTTTCAGAAAAAAACAAAACAATCTTCACTTGATTATCTCGTACAGAATCTGGAACTCACGTATCATATATTGTATTTCTGTAGATATAATTTTTTATGTCAGTGCCTCAAAACGTTTATATTAAAGTTAAACAGATACGAGTATCTCCTTCGGCTGATATTATTATCTTACATTTTAACATTGTTTTGATAATAAATCATTTTTCTGCCAAAATGAACATCGGAAGGATTTTCGTGGAAACGCGCTATTGAAATACGAGTGTACTGCCTCAACAGTCTCGAGATATATGTTTCAGAAAAGATTTATATTTTATTATTGTGCTCGCGTTTTTTCTTCGCTCACGTTGATTTATCGCAACGCTATTGTAAAATTGCTCGCGTATAAAAAATATATTTTATCGGCCGTCGTCACAAAGCGTCGTTTTCGTTGAATTAAATCGTGTTAAATTCGATCGTACTTTTTCTCCCCGCCGCCCATATAAAACAGTTCAATGGGAGGAAAAAAGGTCGGCCGTGCTCATGAATTCGGTATAAAATTAAATATTTATTTCGCTTTGACTCGAAAGAGAATAATTTGAATGCCGTCTGTGACTGTTCATTCTTGAAAATAAATAAAGAAGGCGAAAGAATGCTTTGAACGTCTTATTTAACTTTTAATCATTATATTTATTAGTCTATTGAGATATCAACTTTCTGTGTACAGAGTAAGCAACATGTTTAGATCGACTCGCAACAAAGTGATACAATTTCATATTTTCGCTATAAACGATGGGAGAAAAAGCTCCCGGTGACTGAATCGTGTTCTTTTCAAAGGTCGTCAACTCGTTTGCTTGTTAGCCCTTTGTCCAGGACAGGTGAGTTAATCATTGCTGAATACAAAAGGGTTCACACGTTCCATTCAGAGATCGTTTATGACGAGAGCTACCCATATAACAAAGGACCCGAAGGGTTTTCGTTGAAACAAGTGTAATACGGATGCTATCATTATGCAGAGTGACCCCCTCGAAATTTTAATCAAATTAATTTTTAGATTGCTTGAAACGAAATAATGGTTTTCACGAGTTGTACTTTTTTGATCGGATTCGACCGTCTGTAATTGAATGATGTTATGAATATTTTTTAAAACTTTCGATTAATTCAAATAAACGATCAATCTTTATTTTACACGGTTAATTTTGCATAAAAAATAAAATTCGCAACATGTATCATGTATGTAAATATAATACTTGGTACAACGTCCATATATTTAAGCTACGGTTACAACGAACGTAAACTGCAACATTTTACCGTTATATTTTTCACGAAAAACAAATCTATTCAAAATAATAGCATGAAATCATACAAAGATGCAACGATTCAAACAAACATTTGTGAGAACCAGGATATAAATATGCAAAAATTTCACAAATATCAGCGAACATAACATAGCATATAGGAAAATATGCAGAAAAGTTTCCGACAAAAGCGCACAATCTTTACTCACAAATATAAAATATCAAAAATAAATTTTTTAAATCGAAATTTCAAGAAAAGCCTCCTCCATCTCACAAGGCCACATTAAACCCGAAAAAAAAACACATCAACCCTTAAAAACACGCATCCAATGTGACCGCACCCTAACTCTCCGGGGTGTGAGTCGCAGCTTACGGGTCGTTACTCGCGGCTCGTTAGGCGTCCGGTGCGTTTTTCCGACGTTTCGCGGGACGAAGGCTGTATTCCGAGTGGGACGAAGGCTGTATCCCGAGTGGGACGAAGGCTGTTTTCGTAACGGGACGTCGGCTCGAGTTAAACGCTTTGCAGCTGAGCGGACGGGACGGGCGCCATGTTCCCGAAGCGAGAAAATGGCGGAATAAGTCCGCACGTGGGCCGAAAGGTCTGCGCGTCACTTTCGGTCGTGTCATGTTGTTTTCTCGGCTGGATGTCTGCTTTCGGTTATTTTGTGTGGTGTTTGTATGTTGAAAATATGTTTGAAATGAATTGGTCTGATCGAAATGAAGTGTGTTATCGTCGTAAGTGGTCGACGAATTTAGCCCTTTGCGGCTGAATTATTTTCAAGTTTGTGTCGCTTCCGGCCATCTTTGATTTTAGGCATTGTTTGGATTTCATACTCACGAGTTTAAAATGAAAAAAAAAAACGTATTCGGACCTTTTCAAAAAAATTAATTCAGCAAGTATAAGATCTTAACTCATTATTTAAAAAAAAATAATCATTTAAATTGTAAAAGTAGTGATAATATTTAAATTTTAATTTGAGTATATCATTAAAAAGTTACTATGTATTTTAAAATCACCTACAAAAGCTACTAGGGAATTTTTTCGAAGTTTTATTTATCAAAATATAATTATCGGGATTCAAATCGTATTTTAGTAGTGGCTATTTCGAAATGATGATTATGAAAGAGTCACTATGAAAATTAACACTTCATCAAAAATCAGATACGATTTTCTTTTAATACAAATTAATTAATTAGTATAAGAATCAAATAGATTTAGAAACGAAAAAAAATAATAAATTGAACGTAATTCAAGGTTAATATAAGAAATTAAAATGTTGTCGCATATGGCGCGACATACGACTGGTACGCCAAACAAGCAATGTCGCACCAGCGGTGAAGTTCGGTCGCAAAGGGTTAAAAAAATTTGTAGGAAGTTTGGGATTTTTTTCTTATGACGTGTCCCGTTACGTTGTGATAAGAAAAAGCAACTCTAGACGATTTTGATTATTAAAAACCATTTTGGTGAATAGCCTCAGGTCAACGATATCCATGTGTGTGGAGTTTGTATGTTGCGGGGGTGAAACGAATGGGTCTGATCGAAATGAAGTGTGTTATCGTCGTAAGTGGTCGACGAATAAAAAAGATTATAGGAAGTTTGAGATTTATTTTTTCTTATGACGTGTACCCGTTACGTAGTGATAAGAAAAAAAGGCAACTCTAAACGATTTTGATTATTTAAAACCATTCTTTGCTGAATAGCCTCAGGTTAACGATATCCATGTACAGCCCACGCCACTTGTTGCCTAACTTAAGTAATCGGCAAGAACCGGAGAATTCAATAAGGTTTTTGGCACTGATAGTGCGAAACAGATAGTTATTCAAATAAGAGTTTTTTTTTATTTTTTTTTTCATAAAAAATATCCATAACAACTACATACATATAATAAATTCTATTTGATCTAAGGAATTAAAATATTTTTAAAATCACGCATATAATTTCAATATATCACGAAAAAATGATATCCATTAATGACACGATATATTCTATGATTTTTTTATCTCAAACATAACACTCCGCACTTTAGAAACTTCCGATTTTCCTTATAAGCACTTACTTTCGATTTTATTATACAATTTATATATAATTTAAGGCACAAGACCCATCCGACGTGGAAGACCCTCGTTTCCACGATTTTATTTTTCGGACTCGCACGTTCGTCCGGACGAAGCGTCGGTTTGTTAATCAAAACCACACGGGCATACATTAAATAACTCTTTAGGCCCCATCGAGAAAGTAAATTGTTTTCTCGTCCCTTTATGGCGAACAATGTTTAAACGAAACCGCCCTACGCTCGAATAGATCATCCGAGCCCGCCATTTTCCGTTCGTCGATCTTCTCTTTCTCGCCCACTGTTTCGATCATCTACATAGTTCTCTTTCTGTCAAAGGTCAGTGGCGTAGATAGCACATAGTAAAGGTGGGCAATGAGTCAATGTGGATCGGGGGCATGAAATCTTATTAAAATTTCAACAGTGTTGAAATTTAGATGTTATGAAGTTAGTGCATGTTTTCGTATAAAGTTATGGAGGGTATTCCGTCGTGCTTTATATTATATTTGGTTATTTTGAATAAAAAAATATATAAATTTAGTAATTTTTGGATAAAGAACTAGTACCACATTTGATACTGGAAATAATAAAGAAATATTATTCGTACTTTGAAATAATATTTTATCATGAAAATTTACGTTTGTTTAGACAAATCCATTCAGAAGAAAATGGCGAAAATTCGACAGGTGCCCCGCCTAAAAAATTCAAACCTTTCGCGATTTTTGCTTATGCTGCCAATATTTCTATCCACGCCACTGCCAGGGGCACCCAAGTTTTTTTTTCGGACTTTATTCGAGCCAATAAAATGTAAATGCGGAGCAACCCTTCCACCTCGGCCGTATATATAAGTCGGATTTTATTCGGGGCCCAGTAATGTATGTCCCTATTACTGGGCCCAGACACACTTTTTGCCCCTATTTGTTTACATATGAAATATATTATGCCAACTTTTTCCCCGGTCGTAACGTTGAGAAACTGTGGATACGCTTTTGCATAGAGATGTGCTCGTTCTTTTTACCACTAGTGTATGTATATGTGTATGTAACGTATTTTTTTTTTGTTCCAGGTAAGTGCTCCGGTACGCGTTTAATCAAATTATGTGTTTTTCTGCGGAAAACTGCGCTGTTTTTATGTCTACATTATTGTTCAGGTATGTTTTGTATTTAGTATGGAACTACATTGAGTTTATTTTGGTGCTTTGCAATTTGAATTTAGTCTTGAATTCAATTCGCTTTGACCCATTTTTAGGATGGTTGCAATATTGAAATTTGTAACGATTATTTTTATAAATAAAACTTTTTATGTATTCATTTCAATATTAGCATATATGTATATTTTTGGAATAACACTTCTATAAGGGGATCAAAATGAACCAGAAGTAAAATGAAGTATCAAAAATTATTATTTTTTATTTCTGATGACTACATAGTTGTTGATCAACTATAGTATCGTAAAAAATTGGTGATGTAAGCGATTTTTTTTGAAATCTGTATTTTGTTTATATAATTAAATAATTACTGCTTACTATTTCTAATAATAGATAATATATTTTTGACTCTAACTGATTAGGTACAAAGCCGGGCTTACCAATTAGCATTCAATATAATTTATGATATAAAATTTAGTTTCCAAGAAACGAGAATTATCGATTAGTATTCAATAATGTTTATAGTTTTACTTCAAAAATGTGAAAAAAGTCAATTTTTTTTATAGAAACTTTCTCATATTCAAATTATTCACTGTAAGTTCTACCGCTCCAAATTTGATTTCGCTACGTACACAAACGTTTACTTTTTCCGATCTTTTATTCAAAAGCTTGTAACGCGAACCGACATCTATTGTTTGTACGCCGACTCGGAAACGTCTCGAGAAATTTTTCGCCGCCCAACAAACAACTCGAATCCAATTTCGAATCCTTCGACTATATTAAGTCCATCACGAACCGATCCTCAAGAGCGAACAATGGCCGCCATTTCGCAGAGCGAAATATCATAAGCGAATTTATGGAATGTACATAGAGCGGCGTCGAGACGTCGAATTGCGAAGATTAAAAAGGACGAACTTTTAATTAACGGCCAACGAACAGCAGAACGGGGGATGCGCCCCCCGGGGGCCCCCATCCGGGGCTATGCCTCCGTGGGGTCTTTGTACGTTTTTTTTTCGGGAAAAAATGTAGAGATTTGTACCTATACATAGACGTCTGTCGGGAAATGTTTGATCTTCGATAGTTCGTTGATTAATGTTTTTTGGCGGGATTTTCGGGAATGTTGATGTTTTTTTTTAGTTTGTGTTATAAAATTGGCATAATGTTATTTTTGATACAAAACTTGTAAAGGATGTTAGTGTGACTGTGAACTAAAAATTTGAAAGGTTTTTTCGATAACTGTTGTCGATAAGAAATAGTTCCAATAGTATCAATATCAATATTTTATTAAATTTAATTTAAAAAAATTATTGTGTTGAATATTCCGATAATTATTATCGTGCTTAATGGTGTAGAAAAGCGATAAGTTTTCACTATTATTTTATATGCGAAAAATAGAGGTCATCATAATATTAAAAAAAAAAATTTTCTTCAGAATTATTCAAGGGTCAGTAAAATTTGTCCTCAAACCGTGCACATAGAACCGCTGAGTCGAATTGAATGAGATACCGACGTCTTCGTTGAATTTTTCATTTTTTTCCCTCCCATCCCATCCTACAAATTTCCCACACCCGAACTCGTCCTTTTTTATATATTATATTTTTTTTCATTCGCGCATTTATTATTATTCTCGCGCCGAAATTCCTTCGTTTCCCGAATTCATATCCTAAGGTTTTTCACTCGAATCGAAAAACGGTCTCGGGAATAAATTGGAGCAATTATCGGATTAATTGGACGGCTTTTCTCTCGAATTTTCCATATTAGATTCGGGCCATTGGAGATGATATTTGAATGCTATGAATATTCAACGAATACATTACGTGTATATTGAGCGGTCCGTCCCACAAAAAAAATAAATGATTCCGAATTTTTTCCACGATTCATAAACGATGTTTTCAACGGAATTGTACGAGGCGTCAATTATGAAACCGAATTATCGTCTTTATTGAATAATATATTTTTAAATTGATAATTTTTATACATTGAAAAAGTTGTCGATTCATTGTTGTGGCTTTTATTAAAATGGGCACTTTTTTCATGAATTTATAATACGACACAATGAATACAAAAATTTTATAAAATCCACTATGCGATAATTTCAAACGCACTCACGTTCATGTGCGATCTGATACAAAAAACCCATATAAATATAACATATGTTTTTAAAAACCACATCATGATAGTATCACGCGTACTCTATGTGCAATTAAACACAAAAACCTCTGCTAGTACAATTTTAATTAATTTAAATCGAGCCGTGCGTAATAAGGGACGTGTCGCGTATAAACGCGCACGCTTCAGTGTGAATTCGGATTGCACACACGAACACCATCATTTACAGACACACAATGCAAACATACAACCTCCAGTATAGGAATTTGTATAAAATATACACTGTATATAACGTGGTGTGATATATACGTGTATTCGAGTTGAGAGCGTGCGAGTTTGGCCAATTAAGCGCGGGCCAGATGTTGCATGGCGGAGGATACAATTACAAATCAGATATACGATACGGCGCTTAAACGTTTCTTGGATCGTGTTGTTTTCGAATTGGGGTTGAGGATCTTGGAGTGGTTTCGGTGGTGTTTTTTATTCGGAAAAGTTTGAGAAGGAAAGTGTGATTTTTCCGAGGGCGATGTTTGAGATTCAATCAATTCATCGTTTTTATATAATCGTTATTATTCAGCATGTTTCAATCATTTTAAGCAGATTAAAGATAAAAAAATGAATGAACTAGTTTAATTGAATGCACAAATTCATATCGGTAAATAAAATTTAGAGACATTTACAGCGATTAGTAGACATGTAAAATATAATATATCGATCTGTGACAATTAAATAAAAGTAGTTATTTGTATATAGACACTTATGGTTTATATTATAATTTATGATGATAAATTTTAATATTTAAAAATAAAAAAAAAACATTTCTGAATTACTTCACATTAAAATGCGCGCCGATTCAGAAACACCCAACCCGCGGAATCGTAAAAGCGAAAAACATCCACCCTCTCAAAAAAAAAAAAAATTAAGATAAGCAACAATAGAAAGACACAATCTCAACTCGCTTTCATAATGCCGTTGCCCTCGTTTTTTTTTCGCATAATATTTTATTTCCCCTCCACTTTATTAGGCCGACATTATGCGTCGATCTTAGCTCGCGCTAAAAGTTAATGGCCTCTCTTCCCGCTAAATATCACATTATTATTGCTTCGAATCCACGCCGTAATTGGCTTTGAAATATTAACGAGTTCATATTAGCCGGGCGAAATATGTGTATTAATCTACTCGCGAAACTTACTCATTACCGTAAGCCGGTTACGTACAATGTGCGGGTGCGTAATACTGCTTCACCGCAACGGCTCATTTCTCGGTACAAAGTAAATGTATGATGTTTTAATTCGACGGTAGTGGTTTTGAATAATGCCGTTTCGGCACATTGTGTATTCTTATGGGAGTTTTTATCGCTTTAATACGCGATGCGCTCGAGATAGGGGTGTTAAATAACAATGTGCTTGAGCTAAGGTGACCAACTTTTTGTATCAAGTCGTAAGAATATTATTAATTTTATTTAGTAATATTAAATGGTTATAATGGTTGATTTTATTATTTTAAAATTAAAAAAATATATACATACATATTTTCCATCTTTTAGTATCAAAAAACTTCATAATAATATGAATACCGGAATAATGTGCCAAAAAATCCAAAATTGGTTTTAAGCTAGATATACGTTCTATATATCAACGCCTATGTTTTAAAATATGATCAAAGTTCCTAAAATCGGTTTTCAATAATGTATTGCAACGAACTTGTATCAGTTGTATGTGTTACGCAATGTTATCAAAATGATCTAGTCTGCGAAATAAGCAAAAACTTTGCCTCGCCAACGAAGTTTTAGTGACATCTATTGTAAATTATGAAAAAATGTCACCTATCAAAATGACCCTTTCGATCTCATACAGAACATCGGAAAAGAGTTACATTGATGAGACCAGAGTATCGTTATAGTGTCAAGCGCAAAGTGTAACCATATTGCTTCTATAACGAGGCATACTTTTTGGTTATTTCGTGTCTTGGATCATTTCAGTACATATGCGCCAACATATGCGCCACTATGAAAATTTCTTCACAAGAACCATTGCATCTCAAAATCTCAAAAATGCCACTAGGACATTTACTTATGTCCGGTATTCACATTATAACTGCACGGAACCTACACGAATTAACTATTTAAACAAAGACCCATCTCGCATTTCATATTTGAACAGTCACAAGGACCCACAATTCAACAACTGCGCTCACAATCAGATTCACGTTCCCCACGCTCCGTTTGGTCACACTACAACCAGTACCGAAGATAGTGGCCGTCTGCTAAATAATGCAGCCGTCGCAGAGTGGCTTCATAGTAGCGAGTTTGCATGAAAACGAGCGTGAATAGATTACCATTATTTAGGTGGCCGGGCTAGGTGCATGCTCGTTAACAGGAATATTCATTAACCCTTTAAGTGTCGGGAGATGGAGCGGGCAGTCGCCTCGGCCAACTTCTAATCTCGGCGAAATTTCGGCGAAGTTTTACAAGGATTTTATGTAAATGTGTGGCGTGTAAATATGGATTTTTATCGTTTCGCAGATACGGTTTTGTATGAAGGTTTTAATAAAATGCGTTGTTTTATTGTTTGAGGTGGTTCTTTATTGTGATTTAAATTTTTTTGTTTCGAAGAAGTTTAATTTTGATTCTCTTTAAAAAAAATTTAAGTAAAATTTCTATGGAAGTGTTATTGCAAAGTGAAAATGAAAAGAGTATTCGAAACAACTTTTGTTTACTTTTATTATCGATGATTATTGTTGAATAAAAATAGTACCATTAAAAAAATAATATTCGAAGCTCGATTGTGAAATTTTTTTGAAAGAAATTAATTTTTATTTCGAAAACACTTAGCTACGACTAACTATTAAAAGTAATTTTTTTGACATAAAATACAAAGTCGAAATATCGTCGAAAAAAAGAATTAAAAAGAAAATTTTCTCGGCTTTGAGAAAATTATTTTTCGGTTGTTTTCCGGGTACCACTTTCGAAATTACTCGTGAAAAATGAAAGACGGAAAAAATATGGAATTTTTGTCCTATTACTCCGACGGGGTCCTTCTCGCCTAACTAGTAGAAGGGGGTAACGATGCAGTGCGTCTTTATTAAAAACTTTTTATACACAATAATGACTTTTGGAGCAGAACCCACCCCAGGGCGGATGGACGTCCCTTTGTTCCGCTCTTATTGCCATTTTTTCATTATTCGAGAGAAAGAAGAAACTTTTTTCGACGGCCATTAAATTTGAAGAAACGCCATAATGTATTACGAACGAAAAGCGTATACACACAATACGTGCGCTCCTATTTTTATAGAATTTCGGATGATGTCTCTTGTACGTATATTTTTCGTTCATTTTTTTGTTCGACGTCAAGAAAACCGTTTCCGCTTGATTTGAAATTCAGCCGGCTGAAAAATATACACTCGAGTTGTAAGAAATTTTAGCCTTCACGTACATAACTAGTATAATAATGTCTCAGTGCATGTATATTAATGCCACATATTATACATTACGAGTAACACATGAACGCTGTTCACTGAAACATAAGTTCAACAATATCAATACACTTTGTCAAATGTAATGGATTTGAGGTTGATTTATGCCTGCGGGTGTTTCCAAATATAGTAGATTTCAATTGCATTGTCCGCCGAATGTTAATATTCGATTTGATCGATTTACTTGCCTATAGAGTTGCATGAATGTTCGAAATGATAATGTAATCGAATCAATGTTGTCGGTCGAAAGCTCGTTGGAATTTTTTATACGCACTGCGACTAATTTTGGCTTTGAAACTTTGAAACATGTAATTGCTCAAATTTCAGATTATTTTCGTAATTAATGTAATTTTTTTTGATTCAATAATAAAAAAGGGAAACTGCTGTACTGTAATATAATGTACAGTTTTTTTTTCGACCGAGTTCTTAGATAACTCTGCAATTTTCTTATACAATTCCAGTTAATAATACCGCAATTATGTTAGAGTTAATTACAAGTCGTTTTTGATAGTGTTTCTTCATAGAAGCAAATTTTATCGTGCACGCATTCGCTGAAAAATCAACGAGAATTTCGTTATTATTTTATAATTATACTTAACTATATCATTCACAAAAGAGTATTCAGCGCCATAATTAAAAGTTGGTTACATAGATTTTGACTTCAACTTGAATAATTTTTTTATTAATTATATCTTCAATATAAACACGATTAATATAAAAAATAGAATATATGTATAATATATCTGATCTAACAAAAACATAAAGCGCGATTTTCATCGAATGTTCAATTCAATCGTACGATTCCGCAAAGAAAAAATTATTAACAAACAAAAAAAAAACACGTACATAGGATAAAATTTTATTTTCGAAAATTCATCCTACAGAAATTTATTCATCTACACTCTCGTTAGTTCGGAAAATAAAACGTCGGAAAAGCGTTACGTGATGATCGCACGATCAGATTAGCGGAACCCCCTTCGGCGAACGGGGGGGCGTTCTTTTTTGTTGTTTCAGCAAAACGAGGCTGTCCCTGAAAATTATGCAAGAGTCCACCGACACCATACCATGGCCGAGGCCATCGTCGAGCCCCCGCTCCATCTTCAGGGGCTCTTCGCGAGAACTCTTCATTGTTCCCGTCGGCGCGCACCTGTGCGGAGCTCATCAATCCAAAACTTGGGCTGTTTTTAATCCGACCTTCCGATTTGTTCCGCAAACCGGTGATTCTCAATTCTTTTGTATGTTTAAATTTAAAAAAAATTGTTGTTTAAGTAAATTCTGGTAGAAGATTTAATATTTTGTGCAAAAATTTGTATTGATTGCCGAAATGAAATGTCTGGTTGGTTCGTTGATATGTAATGATTGAGCATTGAATTTCTATGAATTTTTGAAAATTTTCAGTACTATCTATGATATAATTTAATCAAAATCAACTGAAAGAAACTAATTCAATCATGTCGAGTCAAAATAGAAATCTTACTTAATCAATTCAGACGGGCTGAAGTAGATTAATCCAGATTAGATTCAATTACAAGATTTAGAGTTTCTCTAACTAAAACTAGACATCTTTGTTCTAAAAGATAAATCCATATATATCAAACATCTCTCAAAACTACACAGAATTTATTAATAAAAAAAAACAAGATTGAGAATCTCGGCACTATCCGTTTTTAACTCGTTCCCCAAATTCGCTCCACTGAAAGGGGGTCCGGAGCGAACTTAACGACTTTGTCAAACTCAACTATGAGTTATGTCAAAAACGTTCAGTGCCCCACTTCCACTTTAACACAAAAGGTGTTCCGGAGCCTCCTCCAGTAGATTGTCGACGATAAACCGAAGAAGTGACTCAACTTTTTCCACGCCGGATGGAAGATGGATCACCGCGGCCCCGATTTGAATACGGGGAACACTTCCACCGATTTTCTTGCCCCCGATTGAACAGTTCCGGTTATGCGCATTGTGTGTATGTGGGCCCCGTTATTATTTCCGTGCGTCATATTGAAATCGGGAAGATTAGGGAGTTGCGGGTCCCGCGGGCAATAACGAGTTGCCGCGTGCGGAATGGCTTTCGAAAACGTATCGTTCATGAATTTTATAATAGGAGTGTTCGCCGAAAATGGAATAATGCCGAATGATACGTTTTCACGTAGTGCGAGTTGATTATATAAGGTTCTTGTGATTTTTTTCGTATCGATTTTGGTTTAAGGCAACGATGAGAAATGTGTTTTTAGTCCATTTAAATATAACCCATAGTCATTTTATTATCATTATTATATTATTATTATTATTATTATTATTATTATTATTATTATTATTATTATTATTATTATTATTATTATTATTATTATTGTTGTTATTATTAATATTTTAAAATTTGATTGTTTTTCAGTTTGATTTTTTATAATAATATTGAATTTTTAATCGGAAAAAATAAGGGTGTTCGTTACTATTCAATACTATTTTATAAATCGCAATGTGGAAAATTTCAATAAGCTTGAGTATTATATAATTAATTTTCCATGAATCATTATTTCTGAATTCTAAATATGGTATTTGTTTAGAATTAGATGTGTATGTTTTGAAAATTGCGATAATACAAAATACATAATTGTACGTTTGAATGTTTAGTAATTATGGGTTACTCTATTAAATTGGCAATTCCCCACGTTTAGTATACATTTGAACTAATCATATTGTATTTTTTTCATATAATATTAGCAGTGTTATGATTGACGTCAAATATATTTCATTTTCAGTATGAATTATGATAATTTGTGGTTTTTGTATTTATGAGTATATAAATGTGACGAGAAACGCCCAGTTTTCTATCAACTAATTAGATTCATGAAACATGCTAGTGCTGGAATAAGTTATAATATGTTTCAGTGATTTTATTTATTTTATTATAAATACTGTTTTAGATTTATGTTTTGTGGAAATCTAAGTATTTTCGAATAATGCTCGGTATTTTTATTTATATGAAGATTTATTCACGTTTATAAAATTTATAAACCTTTTTCATTTGAACCACAATTTTTGTACATAATTTTTTTTATTAATAATGTTTAAATCCTTTATTCAAGCTTTTTATTTTATTCAAGTCATTCACAAATTTGATAAACCCAAATCTTTCCGACAATACAACTGCTTGAAAATCGAATTACCTTATCGAATCAGACGATAAATTCCTGTACATTTCCTCAACGGAACGAAACAACAATATGCAAATCAAATCATACTTTGAACACAAAACGACTTTATACCCGAGAATCACGTACGGCCACCCACAATGAAGCCGGCCAACTTTCACTATAATCGAATCACGACAACTATCCGAATCATAAAGACGAACCTACACCCGATACGCACTTTCTGTCATCTACAACGTCTTAACCCATTTAAGCCTAGTGATCCGATTTCGGAACACTAAACTCGTAGCCGTTTTTTTTTTTTTTACTTCTTAACATCAACAACAAATGGTTTTAGAAGTATCAAGTTGGATATAGTGTTAGTGTCGCTTGCTTGTGGTTAATATTTGAACGTGCATAGACCTGTAACGACGTCATGATATATTTATAAACATTGACGTATAATATTGGACGATTTCAGCAAAGTTTTTTTCAACTTAGGTAATTATTACTTTTGCTTTTTCGGTCCTATAAATACAATTTTTGCTATTACTAATCTACTTTATATACGCTACCGTATTTTAGTCACAATATACAGAAATTATTAATATTGTCGTTATTATGGGCTTGTAAAGTCAGGTGTTCCGATTTTCAAACGCTAGGCACATAGATGACCTATTCAATGCAATGCAGCACGGTAGTGAAGAAAGTATAGATTGATGTTTATTTATTTATTATTATTATTATTATTTATATATAATATTGTAAGTTACAATATTATATATTATTATAATTATTATATATTATTATATTTATTATATATTATTATAATTAACAATTATAATTTATAATTGTTTGAGTAATTGATAATTCATGTAACTGCGAATCTGAATGAACCCTATTTCACATAACTCGTGAGAACCCGCATTTCATTCGATCTGGAGAATCGACCAACTTCTCATCGACGCCTCATCCTTTTCCGTCGACGCGAGTGAACTCGTTATCATCTGGTAACCCGACGTAGCAATACGTTATAATAACAAATAAAATAATAAATATAGTAAACTACTAAATTTAAAACATTCATACGTCAAAGAGCTCTAATATTTTTATTTATTTTAGTTAAAACAGGCCTTTCCCAAGATGTCGAAGGGCTTATCGTTAAATGAAATTGTGGAAATGCTAGAAACAGAAAATAATATTAGAGCAAGGACTATAATCATCGAACCGCCTGAAAACGCAACAGCGCCAATTTTGGATGAAGATTCTGGAGACGAAGATGGTGGAACGATAAATAATCTACCAGGTTCTTTACTTCGAGCACCTGCACATTTAGTCTATGATGTGATTCTAATTTCGACTTGGATAATGAAGTTACCCCTGCTTCTACTGAGCAAGAACTTCCTCGAACAAAGAAAATAAAACTCACTAAAGTTGCACGCCGATGGAAAATCACTGATTTGGACCCACGATCTCCAAAAGGAAAAGTTACGCAACTTCAACAGATAACAAAAAAAAAATCCCACAGAAATTTTTGAACTTTTTGGACGACAAATTAGTTGAAATGATTGTGACGTACACGAACTTGTACGCTTCTAAATAGAAAAGGAATAAATCTTGGCTGGAGTCACTCAGAACTAAAATGCTTTTTAGGAATAATTTTCTTGAGTGGCTACGTCCTACTACCGAGACGACGAATGTACTGGGAGCAAAGGGCTGATACCCATAATACAATGGTCAATGGTGCCATGAGGCGTGATCGATTTACGTCAATTTTTACTAATATACATGTCGCTGATAATGAAAATTTAGACCAGACGGACAAATTTTCCAAATTACGACCATTATAACTGAACTAAATGAGAGATGCTTAAAATTTACGCCAAACGAGACAAAGTTCAGTTTTGACGAGTCAATGGTTCCCTACTTTGGTCGTCACGGGTGTAAGCAATTTATTAGAGGCAAACCTATCCGATTTGGTTTCAAGTTTTGGTGTGGAGCAACACGATTAGGGTACATCTGTTGGTTCCAACCATATCAGGGTAAAAATCCAAATACCCAATATGAAGAATATGGCGTCGGTGCATCGGTGGTGCTTCAATTTGTTGAGGCACTCACAAAGAGCATCCTGGAGAATATTATTTCATATTTGATAATTTTTTTACAAGTATTTCTTTACTCGATAAACTCACTTCAATGGGCTATCGGGTGACAGGGACCGTGAGAAAAGATCGAATTGACAAGCCTCTGATTCACTCAGACGAAATTATGAAGAAAAAAAAAAAGAGGAGCATTTGACTTCAAAAGCGATAATCGGAGAAATATTGTCTGTAAGTGGCATGACAATAGTATTGTCACTGTTGCCTCTTCAGGAGCTGGAATTAATCCTATTTCTCTAGTAAATCGTTATTCTCAAAATGAAAAAAATAAAATACAGGTTCAACAGCCATACATGATAAAATTATATAACCAATATATGGGAGGTGTCGCCAGAGCTGATGAAAATATTGCTAATTATCGAGCTTCAATACGGGGAAAGAAATGGTATTCGAGCCCTTTGTTCTTCTGTTCTTCTGTTCTTCTTCTGTCTTGCACATTTCATTGAAATGTGCAAGACAGCGTTTTTTTTATTTTAAATATAAAAACTATCATATTGTTGTTACGTTGCAAAATATTTATGAGTGGCCCTTCAAAGATATGCATTATTTTATTTGGCCCACCAAGTGATTTCATCTGGCCACCACTGGCTCTAAATCATAATATAATAAACCAAAATAAACAAACACGTTGCCGTAAATGCCATAAAAACACAACATTTAAATGTGAAAAATGTAATGTTGCCTTGTATGTCAAATTTGCAATCATATATCATCATAAGTAGTTTTTTATAATAGTAATAAAATGCTAATAATGATAATAATAATAATAATAATAATTTTTATAGTATCTAGTAGTAGTCACCAAATAATTATGAAAAAACAGTATATTCTTCTAATGTAATAAAAATGCCTAGTGCCTAGTGATCCGATTTCGGAACACCTTATATCTCAAAAACTAGAAACAATAAAAAAAAAAGTTACTTGAAAATATTTTTTTTTACACCATTTTATGTAACATTTATGAATTTCAGGAAAAAACTCGCAAAAAAAAACCTTCGGTCTAAATGGGTTAATATGTTTCAAAGATTCATAAATCAGATTATATAGATCATCATAATCAAATTTATTTAATGTGTATTGTTTTCAATTCTCATCTAATATACTTCTGGCATTATAATAAACTGATTTACTTTTGTAATAACGCTCATGACAAATCATTAATATTTTGAAACAAATTACGTTTTTACATGATAAATTTCATTATTTTTATAGTTTTTTCAAAATTTGCATCCATTGATAGTTCACAAATCTATCGAGTAGTTTTTAATGAGATACACATAAATTGAGTAATAGATAATTGAAAAATCCAACATACTCATTATGAATACATACTGTTTTTATTCATGCATGTAAAATACAAGGATTGGAGTAATTTATTGGAATAATAAACTTAGACTGTGAATACAAATTAAATGATCTCATAAGTAACATGTACAGTGAGCACATGTTTAATTTTCTGTTAAGTCATTTTCCAGTTTATTGAATCCATTTTAGTTCATCCATTCGTTCCACTATATGGCAACTCCTTTGCTATTCCAATCAAAAATATTCAGCGATACAAAATTTGACATTCGAAAGAACAATTTACAAATCTCGATGGCATATAGTGATGCCTTCACGATTAACATCACCGGACGTCTTCGCAGTCAACTAATTGGATTCGAACCTGTATTAATTCGGTTAGACAAGTTCCACTCGCGCATAATTGCGTTTAAACTTAAGCGACGCTCGGGTTAATTTCATCGCGTTTATTAACAGCGTTGAGCGCAACGCTCGTTCGAATAGTCGTAGTTGGAAATTCAACTAGTCTAGTCTCGATTCGAATCGAGTTATTAATAGAGATGGCTTATGGATTTCGCGGAAAATGTTTGAATTTCGGCGTAGCTATGGAGCGGGGTTGGTGTATTCGAGGAATTCGGTTTTGGGCTGTTATGTCTAGGAGGTTTGAGTGAAAATTTTGAATGATATGATGATGCAGGGTTATCATAAGGTTTCTGAAATGATATGATCTCGTTTTTGTAATAAATTAAATATTTTCTTTGTTTAATTTTTCGATCGATATTTTGTAAGGGGGTGAAATATATTGATTTTTAAAATTAACTATTTATCAAGAAATAAAAAAAAAACGTTGATAAAAAATAAACAGTATGACTAAATATACTATACTATTACTATTTATTTTACAAAATACACTTCATATTTTATTTTATTTAAAATTTTCTGAAATATAAAAGTTGATATTTGTATTATAAAATGTCTTCACGACACCATTTTCATTCGAAAAATTCATACAAATATATACACAAAACCTCATTTCATCGCCGAATCTTCTAAGAAAACTTTCTATTACGTATTCCTTGCGTACACACGTACACAAACAGAACAGAAGTCGGATAGTTAGTTTTGTCGTTTCAATAATTTCAACGTAACGCCACGATGACACCGCGCAAAGCCGGCGTTGTTCAGTCGAAACTGAGTGTTTACCGTCGGAAAATCCCTTTAGTTAGTGCTGTTCGCATTGGCAAAGTTAAAAACATTAATTTTCCCTTTGCTCTGTCAGTCCAAATCCTCGGGTTCTTTTCTTCTCGCTGCCGAAAATATCAATTGGAATTTTCGTGAGTGCGAAACGCGAAAATGCGTCGGGACTTAATTAAATTTTCCGAACGGCGCTCTGATGAATTTTCTATACGTTATTTGTGCGTACGAAAGTATATAATAATACGATACTCATTATTTAATTTGTTCTGTTTCGGAATTTCATTATCTGCCCGGTACATGTGATCGTAATTAAATATGTAAAGCAATCGAAATGTATTATTATGTTGCCATATGATAATTTTGTGGATTGACGTAATTCGTATTGTGTGTATGTGAATGAAATGATATTTTTTGTGTATTTTTCGAATTATTTTGAATCTGTTAGAGTATATTTTTATACAAAAGATGAGATAAATCATTGTTGAATTCGGAACGTCGCATCATCGTCATGATCTCGAAGCGGGTCGACATTTTTTCCATTTTCTTCCTTTCTCCATCTTATAATACAACAAGTTAATTCAAAACAGGAAAAGCACAGAATATAAAAAAACGTAGAGCTTTTTTCGCCAATCGAACGAACTCGCTTTCCAGGAAAAAAAGAAATCATTATTCACGCGCTTTGACAGCGCCGGCGCAAGTACCTAGTCGATATGTTTTTTTTTCGACATTTTTTATTTATTTATTATATATTTTTCTTCATTTTATATTTTTTGGGTGTCTTATTTATTTACTGTGTTTTTTTCGCGTCGTTTTCGTCCCTCTCCTTGCGTTTTTCTCATCCCGAAGGTGGCCAGAGCCTTATGATTAATGGGTCCAGTTAGTAGTACTTCTCGGCGAGACACTGCTGCGTATAAATCCCGCGACGGTATTATTAAATAAAGGTAGAAAACGAGGGAGGGGAAGTTTTCTAAATATAAAAAGAAAATGTAGAAATTTTCGTGTAATAAACGAATTTTGTCGAAAATTTGCATCTCTATAAAACTTTTTCGTTTGCATCGAACGTGTACGTAATTATATAAATCGGTTTTTCCAATGAATAGAAAAGTTTTATCGTTTTTCATTTGTCTTGATATTGTATTCTATTAAAATTGGTATGTTTTACACATGATTGATTACTTAATGCTGCAAATAAAAAAATTTGTCAAATTTTTTTTTCTGTCATAAAATTAAACCTTTTTCATCGAAAATATTTTATATTTGTTGTGAAAAAACTATTCATAATAAATTATTATTATTTAAAACAACATTCAATAAATATTTTTGTATAATGAACAAAACGGTATTTAGATTAAATTTATATTTCGCTGAATTATTAAATTCCACAGTCCGATTATTTGTAATAAAGCTCACATTCTTTTACAAAAAAATATAAAATTCCAACGAAATTATAATATTTAAAAGCAAATAACTTGAATATTGAACCATTTAATAATTTATTAAATGTACATTTATGTTTAAAAATCGATCTCCTACAATTTTTTTTGATCGATCGAAAGTACCATAACAGCATCCATATTGCGATATCATCGATTAGAATACCCAACAAAACATCCGCCAACACACAAAAACTATCATTCATAACACAAAACATTTGATTATAGACAACATCCACACACTTTCACACATAAATCTATCAGTTTTTAATTACGAAGCGATCCAGCCCAGCCGACATATTGAACTTTCGCCGTATCGTTTTCCGTTCCATCTGCGGAGTTTTTAACACGGCCTTCGGCTTATATTGGATGCGTGCTTTGGCGTCGACGAGGGTTGTTTTGTGTTGTCTTTTGTGTTCGAGAAAAGGCCTGCGTGTATTGTCCGATCGGTATCGCGTCGCAGATATGTGTTTATTCGGCTAAAGTTGTAAGTGCGCCATGTTAAAAGTAAATTTTGTACCTTTGTTTCCGCAGAGAGACGTTCGAAATCGAAATTCACGCGATTCCGCTTTCGCAAATGAGATATCGCTTAACGTGTATTGCGATACAGTTTATTCGCGCGAGTTGGTGCCTTTGACATTTTCCGAATTCTCTGCGGGATGCTGAGCCCTCGAATATCCCATTAAATAAATATTAAATATTAAATTTTCGTCGAACAAAAAACGGATGGTAGTGTGTGGAAAAAAGGGACATTGAATACATAATATTTCAAAATTAACGTGCGCGTTTCTAGTCCCAGTACGCCCTAAGGCAAAAGGGTGACATTAATATAAAGGGTTGTTATAAGAAAGTTTCGAAAACACGTATAATATGGAACGAAAGGAACTCGAAAATATATTCGCGAATGTAAAACTTCGCATTAAATGTTAATGAGGGCGTGCTGCGAGGAGGATGTAGTTCGAATATTTTCCATTAAATTTTTTGTATAATTTATGTACCTGGCTAATTGAATTATTTTTGCGCCGTTTGTTTTTATTAACAAACCGTTGTATGAAAAAGAAGAGGGATGAGACTCGCATCGTTTGCATCGGACAAAACGAAAAAAACGAAAAGAAATTTGTACCCATTAAAGTGTTCCTTCGCAAACATAAATCTTCAAAGAAACAAGTTACTTAATTAATAGCCGAGATACGTTACTAAAATACGCTAATTTACAAAAAAAAAACGGAGTGGACCTTAATAAGTATTTAAGAACCCTTTTATTTCTCTTTTAAATATTCGAATCGGTATTAAAAGCTCGTTTGAAACGTTAAGTTTAATTGATGATTTTTTTATATGTATCTAAGAAATGAAATAGTGAAAATCTTCAGTCTCTTTTGCAATCCTCAAATCCTTATTTATTACGAAGGTTTCGTTTAAAAAGTATATTAAGAAAATGCGAGACAGAAAATTTTTCGATTTTCCAAACGAAGAATAAAAAAAATTAAATTTATCTAGATTTTACGCCACAACGAAAATCTTTTTGACACAGATTGAATCGCTTGGATAAGCCTAATTTTAAACGTTTTTAAAAGCACTTTACATTCACATGAAAAAATATTACGTTGATGAATAAAAAAATATTTTTTCGCTGAGTCGTACGAGTGATTTATGAATTGCTGTTACCCGATGCACCTTTGTCGCATCCGGAGTTGGAAAATATCTGAGTTTGAGTTCAAAAGACACGTCCAAAACTTGCGCAATAAATATTAACAAGTGGAAAATGTGTGTGTCAGTGATTTCTAAGGTTTTGTAGAGTTTTTGTGTTTGGGAAAGTTGTATGGCAAAGAAGAGCTACTAAACTCGCTAAAAGTTTTTCTATTATGGGTCAAAGTTACCTGATAATCTCTAATCATATATTTACATCAGATTACTTTATTTTTTTGAGAAAAACTAAAATAAAAAATGATTAATAAACGATGTTTAATAATGTACCATTTGAACTTTATTTTATCAATAAATCATCTTATAAAATTTCATAAATATTTAATCAAATAAAAAATATATGTTCTTAAAATCTTATATTAAATATAATTTAAAAAAATATATACATTTTACGATTTTATCATTTTATTCATTTTCATTTATATGGTATGACCAACTTACGATTCCATTTCAATACAACTTTGTTTCGCGCGAAATACAAAAGCACAATAAAAATAATACCCTTTGACTCGGATTTTCCCAACACACGTGTTTTCCATAGAAAAGTTCTGCTGAAAATAAAATATGGACCATCCAAGGCAATCCAGTAATCCTTGAAATTGACCTCAGTTCGCGGCCGGTCATTCTCTACAATACCCAGTTATTGGCGAAATAGAAAATCGAGTTCTCACCGAGAGTGAAGTGCTTCCATTCGGAGAGATCATCGCTTTTATCTGGATTCTTATTTATTTTCCATCGGAACGATTGTTAAGAGTCTTTCTGTCTCGTTTTCTTTTGAAAATATCTCGGTGTTATTCGGTTGCTTTTTTTTTACCGTTCGCTGGCGCGATCATTGGAAAAGTATACTCTTTTTGTGGTACCAGATTCTATGAAGAAAGGTACCGTTTTTCCATCAGGAAATTTTCAATTTATCGTTAAAATGTCGATAGGTTTAATGAAATTTTTATGTACCTATCAATTACGTTGTTTTTTCAATCAAATTTAAAACGATAGTGATGGAAAACTTCATTTTATATTTGAAAAAGAATCGATTTTTATAAACGAACCTTGTTTCAAAATTTTATTTTATTGATAGTTTTTTTTTCTAAGTATGTATTATATATGAATTACCATATGTGAACATTAAAACATAAATAATTATATAGATGAAAGTCTATTTTATTTTTCGATATAATATTCTAAGTATGTATGTAATTTTTTTCATAATAAAATAATAATTAGAATACCAGAACCATGTTCGGAAAACATGATTCACTTCTCATTCATAAATGTAATTTATTATATAAATTTCAAGAATCCATTCGGATTGAAACGTATAAAATAACCAGTCAAAAGAATATTCAATCACGATTCCATCTGTATGAATTCTTTTCAATTTTCCAGTGCTCTATTCCATTTCAATAAAGACATACTACACATATGTACTATACATACATTATTAAAAACCACATTTATTCAAAAAGAAATTTAATAAGTTACATCACTCCGCCCCAAATATCTAAAAAGAATACACCACCATTTTCACCGCTGACGCTGAACATTAGACCCCATTTCGATATTTCGATACACATCACACACCAAAACGCAAACAAACAATTTATAAAATCTCAAAAAGCACATTAAACCTCAAATTTCAAATCCCAACATATATAAACCCTCAAATTTTCGCATAATAACAAACCGAACACGGTTAAATAGAGCGTGCGAACGCGCATTATCGGCGACAGAGTTTTTCGCGAGACGCCCCCCGGGAAATCGGATTAAGGTATCGCACTATGTTTGTTTTTATGCTCTCGCATACAAGGGCCGTTTATTGATATTGCTACAGTGTACACACGATATAAGCCCACCCGTGGCTTCCGTAAACACGCCGTCGTCTGCATATTAATATTAGGCGGTTGCAAATAGCCGAACGTGGCGGGGCTGTCGGGAACGATGGATTTTTGGTGAATTGTATTTTTGTTTTGTATGGAAAAATTAATTTTGTTTCTTATTGTTAGTGGTTATTGAGGTTGGATGATATATGTTGCGGTTGATAGATAATATCCAATTTATAATAATTGATTTGAGAATATTTGATGGAGATGGTTTTCAGTATTTAATTCACTGAATTACTAAAAAAAATACACCAAATTTATAAATATCATATTTTCAATGAACATTACATAAATTGCATATAATAATGACGATTATTTATAAATATAATAATTTATAAAATTTTCAATCAAATGTTTAAAAAGATCTCTTAAATTTTTTACTTCCCATTGAAAAAATATACAAAATGTCTGATTCCAATAAATCGCTTGAGAAAAGTTGAGTTTTTTTTCATTTGAGAGACGCCAATTTTCGTCTTTTATGATTTTTAGCGATAATACTATCGATGGGAATCGGGAAAACTTTTTTAATAAGTAGACGAATTTAATATAACACTACCAGCAAAAGGCGCAAAGAAAACGATCGTGTAATGAAGCGAGAGTACCAAAAGACTAGCGTACCGAAAAAGGAAAACGTACACCGCCGGGAAAATCGCTTTTCCAGTAACTGTGAAAACGCACCGTTTTAACTAAACACTACCTTTTGTAGGTGCAATAAGCCGTGATGATATTTTTCACAGTGCGGTGAACATTATTGAAACCTAATAGTATCACCATTATGCTAATGGTTGTCGTGTTTTTTTATATAAAAAATTGAGAAATGAAATAATATTTTTTTATAATAAACGTTTACTTCTTTGAAGTATTTAAAATAAATATAAAATAGCGATCGAAAAACAAATAGAAACGAATACGCTTATTTAGCAATGTGAAAAGCTCTATGTAAAATCGTGCGATTCTAGAAGTTTCTTCGTTGCATTGGCGGAAATTGCTAATATATTATATCAATTCGATCGACCGATTTCAACAACATGTCACAGAATACAAACTCTTTTCACATCGACGGAAAATAATAACGGAAAAAAGACAACCCGTCTGCGACAAGAACGAGTATTTGAATAAACATTCGTCGCGTTTGCCAGACACGAGATAGTGGTATGTATCTAGCGTATAATGCACGGTGTCCTGTGACAAGTAAATGGAGCAAACAACAACAACAGTGCAAAAAAATAGAAGAAAGCAGAAAAAATAGTAAAAAAGGCAACAAAAACCCATCATATTCACGTCAGCGACACGGCACCGTTGTAGCTTTTGTCCGCGGACATGCTCGCTCGCTTTCCACCATTATATAATACCGTACTGCGAGGGGGGTTTTCGAAATTTTTTTACAGCCCCACCATCGTTCATTTTTATATATAAAATTTCGAAAAATGTCGAGTTGCATCTGAAAAATTGTACGACGGTGAAACTCGAAACGGACAGTGCTTTTAAAACCGTTGAGGACAATCGCGTACCGGATTGTGTGACGACTTTCATTAGTATGAAAGTGACGTGGAAATTTCGTTGTTCTGACAACGACAAGAGTTTTTATTTGTTATGAGTTCATTTAATGTTTCGACAAGAGTTTATCCGAAATTTCATTACAATTTTGTCGATGTTTGATGGTTATATTTTGACTAACGAATTTATATCAAAATTATAAAAATAAATTGGCACTAGATCGCTAATTTAATTATTATGATATAAATTTAATTAAAGAGTGATGCACTATTTGATTTGTAGATCGAATTAAACACTTACATAAATAACACTTCAAAACATCACAGGCTGAATCGGATATTCGATGCTATTTTCATTCCACAACATTCCAGCCCAAATTCATTATTCAGCAACACAAAAGTATAGGAATCACTCGTCATTTTCAACTCTAAAAGCTACCTATTTCAATATCCCACCCAACCGAAAGGTAAAAACCACAATGAAACGCTTTTCATACATTGCATTTCCCTTCGTTTTATTTTTTCGAGCACCACAAAACCCTCGTTCGGAGTCCATGCCCCTGCGAAGGAACACTGAAATAATTCGTAAGCCACTTTAAGAACGCGCGTCCTCCCCGTAGGACCGTTAACCATTCCCGAAGTGTGTGGAAGGAGACGGAGGAGAAGGGCCATCGTCTGGCGAACAATGAAACGTTGGCAACGACAAAGGCTTTTTGCCCGTTTTCGGCAAAGTGGGTGGCCTCTTTGTCGCGTAATGACGTGATCTCTACCCACACGTCCTTCCATCAGCAGGAAGAAGGACGCACCAGGATCTGGAAAAGTGGGACCTGGGAGGCGCATTGTTATGTGGGAGTCCGACGACAATGATCGGTGGTCATTCGCAGAGGTCCCTCGGTGCAAAATCGACGTGTATCGTCGTGGTGGTGGTGGGCCTTCTTTGTTCTCGATGACCACTTCGGTAATCGGCGGGATATCGGCCGGGATGAATGGATTTATGGTGGCAATCATGGCCGGTGATATAATGGATCGTGCTTTTGTGGGAGCGATGGTGTGAGAAGTACAGAGTGTCCCGCGAGCTGCTCGTTTTGATTGATATTGTTGAGATTTTATCTGTACGCCTTATTGTTTGTCGCATTGGGGCAAAATTGTGTTTGATTTGAATGAAAAAATAAAATGAAATCGAAAAATACATTAATCATATAATCACATTGTTTGATTGTACTTGTATTGTGTTCACAATATTAGAAATCTTCATAATTACAAATACTAGGTTGTTCAAATGTTTTTTTCACGTATATTTTTCCCAAAAAATAATTTGTGTTCTAAAACTATTTTAGCTATATGTTTATGTTTTTTTATTATAATATTTTGTATTCAATTTTATGATTTTGCGCTATTGTAGAACAAAAGTAAGTTTGTCACAACTGTATATTATTCCTGTATCCATTTCATAATAATCCCAAGAACGCTTTGTTAGACTACGTTCTCCATCATACGATCCGAATCTTGGTTTATCAGATTTCTAAGGCTTGAGAATGATAAAAGTGGTCGGTACTAAGAATAAATGGTTACAGAAATTATGTAAAACCTCATGCAATTTTGGTAAACGTACCTTTTTTTTTTTCAATGACGCAAATTTACAAAATCGAATACAAGTTTCTTTTCATAAATTGCATATGTAGTTGATATGTTCGTATTTTTCAGATTTAATTTTAGACATATTAAATATGTAGATGGTTTTAGAGAAAAAAATTAAGGAAGAAAAAAAAATTTAAAACGATCTTATACATCCATATAAAAAAAAAAGAATAGAAATGATCAGAAAATTTTCACGCCCGCGCACTTTAACAAAATCAAACCCGCACCGATGATTAATTAATTTTTTCGTGATTAATGGCAAACCCCTCAGCCGTTATGGGGTCTCCCCGCAACGGCCACTACTTAAAATTTTCAGCGGCGCCTCTGCCGCCATAAATCAACCCTGAAAACTAACACGCACATATTAAACGCGCACCACGTACGAACAAGAGTTACGCTCCCGAGTCCATTTGTCTTCACCGAAACGTACCACCGTATTATGTTACGATGGATGTATAAATAAGTGAAATAAATAATAAAACGACACCGCTTCGGAGCTACTCGAACGGAGACGTTGCTGCGAAATCGAATCGAGTATTAATCATCGCAGTTTGTAGCAATTCGCTTCAGCAAAACGCGATAGTGCAAAAAAAATATAAGGTAAACGCTTTTTGTGCTACGTGACATCTTATTAAGGATGATATAGTGCCTGCGACGTTCCGTATCAGTATATTACTTTTTTTTCATTTTGCGCCGTAATATCGTTGTGTATTCTCGACGCTGTGTTGTGAAAAAATATATTTTAATGTATAAACATTCGAATTGAAATTCGCGTGTCCTGAATGTGTATAACTCCTTCAGGACGTCCGCCGTATGTTATTCAGTTTCAGCTGACGTTTCTGTCGTCGTTTCAGCAGGAACTGCGCTCCGCTCTCGGGAAGTCGGTAGAAGTTTATCGTCTTCCAAAACTATCTTTGGCAAGACGAGTTTTGTTGTTCATATCCAGTCGTATGTGTGTATTACGTACGTGAGCTCGTTCCGTGTATCTATGCTTTGACAACTTGTTTACTTCTTAAACGGAAGATAAATTAGACATCCGATTCCCTGAATGCATTTGACGGCGAATACGAAACATTCGAGTATTACCGCATTATTATATAATATTATATTTATATTAATATAGTGTATTGTATTTTTGCATATGAAATAATTTGATGAAAATAGAACAATTCCGAATTTTAACAAAAAAGTATTTTACGCTTTTGAAATTCAGTTATTGATTAAAACGTAATGCAATATGAAAACAAAAAAACACAGATACAATGAAAAATACATTTATATTTTATTTTTCATTCGAATATGAGATTATTTTAATATTTCATCAATTCAATAACTGTTTTAAATCGTTTTTCATGAAATTTAATTAACGAACACACCAACAAAAATCATCCTACACATACATAATATACCTATATTACTCACCTGAATGAACTTTAACGGCGAAAAGCCTCGATCGGACCCCCCAAAAAGCCTCGAACACACGAAATTTCATCAAATCGCAACAACCACCACATATACGACCATAGACCAGAACAGAGGACAGCTTGTGAGGCCTTGTTTACGGCCGGTGCGCTTTATTTACGACCCGCGCCATGCTAGGGCCACTATCGTCGTGTATAAAACGGTCGGGACACACTAACTCATGCTGTTCCCTGCACAAAGGAACTGCACCCGGGGAACGACTATCTATCCACTTTATTCCCGACAATGCCTCCGAGGATATGTGGGACTCATGTTGGTCGAAAGACAACTGTTAGCAGACGCTGCAGGCCGAAAATGTTTGTGTTTGATGGATTTTTTGTTGTCGTCTTCGGGGAATTGGATTCAATCGGGTTGTTTGAGTTTTTCATCGGTTATTCAGATTTGAGTGATTTATATATTTGGAAAATATATATTCAAATTATTTGGATTGTTCAAAATGAGTGTATGAACGATATTAGATCTGGAACGGAGGTGATAAACTTGTCTACATTTTGCAATGGTGGAAAGTAACAAAGTTGAATAGGGAATTTATAAAAATTAAACATGTATGTATTTTCATTGTGTGAATTTCATTTAAGTTACATAAATCTTGAAAAAAATAAGGCAAATTATTTTTAAAATAATTTAATACATTTTAAAAATATATTCGCATTCATATCAAGAATTTATATCACAATTGTGCTTTTTATAAAGTCAAGACAAAAGAAAATACAAAATTCACTTTGGATTCGTAACGAGTCACGATATCTTTACCGAACTTTGTAGTTTATTTTTTTTCCACAATCGATTCCTATTTCGGATATTTTTCCGCCGCCCATTCTTATAAATCGTGCTTCATCATTCGTTAAAAACGGAGTTTTAACGAGTCGAGTTTCGACCGCGAAACGAGCTTTTCCATCGACTCGTTATTGCGATCGTCGCACAATAAAAACGCTGAGAGTGGAAGAAGACTTTCGACAAAAACTTATCACTCGTCCGGAGGGGAAGTTTAAAATGTAACGAAGGCGGCAATAACTGGGCCAAACTCTCCGGTTTTCCCTGTGGAAACTTCATATCTCGATTCGGAATCTCCGCCTTGAAACGACTGAAGAAAATTAAAAACAATTAATTCGCACGGCCGTAATTGAGCGAGACGTTCTTCTCGCATACCCGTTAGAAAAGGTGTCTTTTGAAAGGTTTCTTGATTTTTGTATAAGTCGTCCCAAACCCATGGCTTTAAAACGATTTATACTAAATTTTCATATTATATATTTATTGAAACTCAATTTAACTTTGATTCTGAATCTATTATAGATGTTTCGAATGTAACTTATTTCCGCAATACCTCAAAATAAAAATAAACTAAATAAATATTTTTTTAAATTATATATATACACTTCTACGCTTATACGTTTCACTGTTTTTATGCGATAGATACGTTCGTTTATAAAACATTCGCATAAAAAAAGACTTGAACTACATAGAAAACTGAGGGTTAGGTTCGATTATTTTAAAAAACTGCATAACTTCAAATCAATGTGATAGAATGTACCAAAAATCGCATTAAAAAATCAGTCAGCATACATATTTATGAACATATATCAGAACTATCATCACTAAACAATAATAATGGGCATGGTTAAGATAATTAAAAAGAGAAAAAGAAGAAAGAATTCAAATACGAGGATGCGAGTTGCCAGTTTTAAAAACAATTCCGTTCGCCTATACACACTCACACTTTAACGGCTATAATTTGCACTAGTGTTAATTTTAGATTTTTTATTCACATTCGTATAAAAAAAGCTTTGTCCTCTATAGAAAAATGAGGGATAGGTTCCATTATTTTTGAACCGCATAACTTCGAAGTCGCATAAAAACAGACCCTAGTGTAATTCAAATTCTCATATTTATTGATGGTAGTATTTTGTATAGAATAGATAGTTCTTGATAAAAAAATGCGAGAAAAATGTTTTGAATGACCTATATACATATAAATAAAAGAGAGACCCGCCATCTTTCTGTCACATCTAGTCAGTATAATTTGGTTGATCTAGTCGAGTTTAGGCAATACTAAGAAAAATCTATTTTTAGTAAATAATTTATCAAAATAAAGCAACTCCAAACATTTATTTCAAAGAAAAAGTTGGCATTCGCTGTATCCAGAAAGTATCGCCGTACATAAAGGAGCTCGCCGCGAAAGCGGTCCCTTTGAAGACTCACCATTTAATAATTCGAACGGGAAACGAAAGAAAAAAGTGCAAAATTAAACGCTAATCCGATTTGGGCAAACGGTTCCCGACGGGCGTCGCAGAATTTCGCTAATTGAGCGCCACGTCCGAATTGTTCGCTGAATTATTCTTGCAGGTGGTAATGGCGGAGGCTTTGTCGGGCACGCACGTGCGCCGCGAAAACTGCCTCGTATCTGGGGTCGAATTTCCGGGGACTCGGGGGTTTCATTTTGCGCAAAAATAAATTTCACGAAACGTTGGTCGCAGCGCAGGGTCCTTCCGAATGGCGTGCGTTATGTAGGTGAGATGGACAGGGGCGGATCGGCTTAAATAGTCGGGCTAAGATTTTGTATTTAGTTGTTTGGACATTATTATATTTTATTATTATATATAATATATTGATATAGTTTAAATATAAAAATCAATTGATGTATGTTTTGAAAAAAAACTTATCTATATTATTAGAAAATTTGCAATTTTTCAACATCATCAAACGTTACCGATATTGGCTTATAATATGCACAACGAGTCATATAGTCAAATCTTCAAATAATAATAAACAAAAAAAATTCATACACACCAACTCTCACTAGATTTCTTAACCAAAAAAATCCTACACTACAACTTAAGGATTCTGATTTCTCGACAATTTTAATTTCTCAAGAAATGAGCATTCTCGATTTAATTTTTTTTAATTTCCCGAGAAATTTTAATGTATAGAAAAAACGCATGTAATATTATTTCAGTATACAGTATTGCAGACATCTTAACTATTTTTTTTTCACACCAATATTTAAACATGTAGGTACATAAATATTATTATCATTTGATTTGGTTCAGAAAGTCAAATAATGAACGAAATTCAAGCTTTCGTATACTCGGCTCGTAAAAACAATTTTTAATAACAGTCCCCACAAAAAAATAAAATAAACTTTTTCAAATTATCGAAAAACTAAATCAGTAACATTTCAACTAAACATTTAGCAAAACAAAAACATTTTGCCGATTTCCATGCGGAATGAATTATTCGCATCAGAGCGAGTTCTTATGCAGATTATCGAATCATCAATAAAGCCAAATTTTAAATGAGAATTCTCGATTTCGGCATTTTTCCCGAGAAATTTTCTCGAAACAATCCTTAGAAGTTTCACTACATCCACCCCTGCCCACCTCATATCCCGCAACCATTCCGAACCTTATGAAAAAAGCAACCGTCGCCCCGACTTCTATCCCGCCAATATTAACCAAATCACCATCAAAGAATCAACAACCTCAACAACAACCAACCCCATCAACCACCAGCACCATTTAGCCCAGAAACCGCCTGATCGCAATCAAAACCGACACGCCCCCGTATAACTGTCGGCAAACAACACGAGCGCGTTATATTCTAATATGTCTCCCGCACTTCTGGGTTGGGTGCGATGGCTTTCGACGTGGGTGCAAGCTTGTAATAAGTGCGGTGAGCTATTTGCCATCGCGGTTGACAGGCCCTGTCGGCGATGGAGGATGTTAACTGTCGCGCGGTTCGAGGACGTGTAAACTGAACGGTTAACGTTAACCGATAATCGTTAATCTGTGTGTTTGCGCTCAATTATTTTCCGATGTGAGGGAATTAGTCTGGGAATTTTGGGGTTATGTGTTTTTTAATTGTTAGTTTGTAATTAGTAAGTTGTTTGTGATTTTAATGATTTGAAGATAAGTTATGAGTGGTGAGTTCTATATATGGATGCGTGTTATGTTGGCTTCAGATCATTTGGGATGGTTTTTAAAAATGACTCTTCAAGAGTTATTTTCTTTTTGAGCATTATGTAGATTAGGAATAAATGACTGAACTTTTAATGAATACCGGAAAAATCTCATACAATTGACATATTTATATTCTGCATATGATAAATTAATAAGTTATTAATCTAACACCATTATCATTGTTGTATCACAAAATATTTTACTAATATTAACATTATTATTATTTTAAATACGATAATCATTTTTGTCCAATGGTTTTAGATCAATGTCGATTTTCAAAATTATCTATTCTTATACTAAACATTCCATGTATTACTTAACTTTAGTAATTATTATGATAGGAGACACGATTAAATCATCGGCTACCTCTGGGTATTCACAAACATCTACTGACCCCAATGCTTATCATCCAACTATGATACTATTATATTGGTATATCAAGATAATGTTAGTAGGAACTGATCGAATGCTTTGACAAGACTAAACCTTCAGCAAAGCACACTTCATGCAATACACTTTACATTTTCGAAAGATAATTCCCATTTACTGAAAAACGCATACTACAACCAAAAATAAAAACGAAACCGTAAAAGCCTACTATGGCTCTATAAAAGCACGCTCTCCAAACAAAAGTCACATTCGGATCGCAATGCTCATACAACGGTACACGCAATGCGCGATCAGAATGTGACGACGAGCTTTTGCGCACACATCACCCACTTTTCCACATGCAAAATCCGATGACCGGGGATCGAACCGACCCGAGTTTACTTTCATCCGACGCGACGTGCCCGCTGAAAGCTTTCGAGATTAAAAAAATGAAGCAAAGTGTGTATGCGAGAGTGTGCGTTCGAGTAAAGCTCGACCGAGGATCGGCTTACTAAACAAAAATGAATACGGACGTTTATAGGGTTTCTATTGTTTTCAATGTGGACGTGTAAACAATGGGTGTTTTTAGTACGGAATAGTACTTGGGGAGTAGGGGTGCTGTGTCATCGCTTTTTTGCTATGGTGATTCATTCTCTTGATTAAATTAAATGGTAATCGCTTATTGTGATGGTGACGATAATTGGGGAGTTAAATATAATTTTTATTAGTGTCGTTATAGAAATGGTTAATTTTGCATGTTCGGATCTAAAACTTTTGCCGAAATGTCGCACCATCTGACCAATTAAAACCGCCAAAAGCTATATAAGATAAAAGTCGAATTCTTAACAAGAAATAACAATTTTTTCAAAGTGCATACTTATATTTAACAAAAATCATTAGGAACTTCAAAATTATTTTAATTTTTATACAATTTAAATTAAAACCAATCCAACCCAGCTTTATATTAATCCAAAAATAAAATACCTAGAACTGAGAGTCCATAGGAAATATAAAACAAAAAGAATGCGGCTTTTGTTCGAACAGCTCTCGTCAACGAAATCACTGCGAACGGGGTTAATTGTCCTGGGAGGATCCGATCTTGCGTACGCAATCAAGATCTATTTATTGCCCGAAGGGAACGCATTTTGCCAAGAGGGTGAGGACCTTTTTTGTGCCATGGTTCCGTTTCTGGGTTCAGTTTCAATTAAAATCACGAGACCTAGCGCTGTTACGTAACAGAGTGTGTCCGCTTTTGAAGAGGTTGTCGGTTTTAATGTTAGTTCTTTCTAATTGGATTCGATATTGATGTGGGTTAATTAGATTTGGATATCATATGATGAAATTTGTTTGTTTTTTTTTGTATTGAAGTCAATAAGGGAATACTGCAGTTTTTTTATAAATGTGAAAAGTTATAATTTTTGAAATATTAAATGTTTCTTTATACAAAATCAATATTAAAGGGTAGATCAATTTCGACTTTTCCTAGTACTTGAAAACTTTCGTATAAATCGACTCAATTAATTTCCCATCCATAAATAGAACTCAAGTATCAAATACTTTCTCAATAACCATTCATCTAAACATCAATAAGACCACACCCGAATCCAAAAATTCAAAAATAAACCGCCAAAATTGCAACAGCCCCATCTTGAAAACTCGCTCCACATTCACCATCATCGCCCACCACGAACATACATCACGAAAAAGCCTCCACACAAAGCAATATCAAATATTTATGAATTTACAATAACGTAAACGCGAGCACGTCTGCTGGGAGCGCCTAAGGGCTTCCACATACACATACCATCTCCACTTTTCAAACCCTTCACAGACCCACGTTTAACCCACGTTTTGCACGACGTCCACAGGCTTAAAAGCCCGCCAAATTGTGCGACGGTGAAAAGTCGCGAAATAATCGACGATGCATTATTTATATGCGCGTATGCCCTAAGTGATATATTACGGTAAAAGGGCTAAGGGATGGGGGTTGTTTAATTGCGAACGGTCTTTAGGGTAGGGCGTGGGATCTGTTATTAAATGAAGTTTATTTTTGATGAGTTGGTGAAAGTGCTCGGATGAAATGCGAGTCAGTCCTTTGCGTGTTTGTGTAGGTTTTTAATTAATGTTCTATCTCGAATTGTGAATTTTGAAATGGATGCTTTTTATAGATTTTTTCGATTAAAGGTGTTTTTGTGATCGTTTTACGAGGTATATTGCGGGAAAAAAATGTTTGAATTTAAGTGATAATCAAAATTTAATCATGTTTAAATCGAAAGGTTGAAGTTTTCTATTTAGTAATAATACGAATGTTAATTTAATATGTACAACAAGTGCGGTTGTGTGTAAAATGGTCGGCCATTTATTTCTATCCGAAAATGTATAATATTTTTGACCGTGCGCTTTCGAATTAAGCTCTAATTAAATTGTGTTGCGTTTGCGTACCGAATTATGCAAAATTTGCATTTTCGTAAGCGATTTTATCGTTCACTGTTTTTTCAGCGTTGCCCTCGGCCCCGTTATGTTATACAAATTAATTTTATGCTAGAAGATTCATATTGTTTTTATTGAAATATTTTGATATTATTTAAAAAAAATATCTGATTCATAAACACATCAACGCTTCATTGATCAAACACAAAAATTATTTTTGATTTTTACATAAATAATTAATTAATAAAAAAATATCCAAAAACATTCAACAAAAATAATTAATATAAAATTTAAAATTAACCAAAAATTACCACAACCTCCATCGACCAAATTAAAGCATCGAAACAAATCAACACGAACCCCAACCCGAACGCCGATCCTTCACGCCTAGACGGACACCAAAAAACACATTTTTTCCTCAACTAAACACACACACACACACAAGCACACAACTCAATTATTAAACAGAGTAAATTAGCGAACGAGAGAGAGATTTTTTCCTCCATCAGTCGTCCTTCGGGCGCAGCGAGTTCATCCTTTTCCGTGTTGGCGCGACGTTGACGGATGGACCGCGCCCCGCCGAAAAAGGTTTCGATTGATGTGCTTTTTGTTGAATTTCCAAACGATTTTTTTTCAGGCGAACGTTCGACGGCGGCTTTTCCTCGCGAGAACGATGCTCGATTTTCCTCCGGCCGCTTTATGGCAAACAAATAACCGTTCGCGATAGATTGGAATGTAAATCGAACGTCGGAAACGGGCTGAAGGATCACCGCTTCGCGTAATTATAGCGTTTTCTTTCAGAAAGGCCTTTTTTTGGGGTTTTATGTGTGTGTCGAGGTAGTGGTGCAGTGGTAGGATTGCCTAGTCTATAAGTTATTGAAGGTTTTTTAAGTAGGTTTAATGGTAGAAAAGGTGCAGTGGTAGAACTGTCTAAAGGTTATTGAAGGTTTTTTAAGTAGGTTTAATAGTAGAAAAGTGTCTTTGTTCTTTTGGATTTGTAGATTTTTTGTGTATGCTATTCGAAATCATATATATCATATTGTAGGCTTGTCCAAAGGGCCACCTCGGGGGCCAAAGTGGCCCGCAGTGCTCGCGCAAGTGGCCCCTACTTTTCACACAAAAACAAATAACAAACAACATTTATTCCGAAATGTACTTATCGAAATAGTTTTATAATGGAAATAAATAACTTTACTAATATTTTAATACTTATTACGTTTTGAATTAACAACAATTGAAATTTTGAAATTTGTAAGTGGCCCGGGTTTGTAAATTTCGGCCAAAATGGCCTCCGCACCCCAAAATTTTGGACAAGCCTGATATACTCGCATAAGAAAGATTGATAGTTCGGTACCCGATAGAGTTAGGTTAGGTTGGGTTAAGGTAAAAAATTATGTCAATCGAAAACCTAGGTACATCAATAGTTCCATATGTGAAAATTGTTTTTTTTCTTTATTTTTATAATGCAATGTAATTTTTACCAAATATGTTAAAAACAATAATCGCGTTTATGATCTGGTCGAATAATGATAGTTTTATAAATGTAATGTAGTTAATTCGATTGTTCGATTTTGCGTTTGTTCCGATATCATAGTTTATTCTTTGATACGATCTACTACAGTTTCTTCGCAGTATTTCATTATTATATTGTTAGATAAAGTTGTCGGTTTGATTTATGTAAGCGATGATGAGTCGATTAGTTTTGTTGGATGTTAGACGTGATCTGATATTTGATTTTATCTGTTTAATAAATTTTATTCGTAATCGTGATGATTATTTCATAGTTTGAGTATTAATAATGATTTTTGATGTATTTATTCATTCTATGAAAAATTGTTTAGTAAAACATATATTTTTTAATATTTTAATAACTTTCATACCATTTAAATTCAAGAATAATCATTAATTAATTTAAAACTTCAAAAAATACATATTCAGTTTGGTAAAAATATATTTCAAAGAAACATTACTTTTTTAACGTTAAAAATCCCGAAATCACCTCAAGACCACGCATGATCCTAAAAAACACAATATAAAACACACAAGGCACGTTCATACTATTCTTTTTTTTGAAAAAAGGGGTCAGCCGTCGGAAAAATGGCATTATTAATGCGCGGCAATGAGCTGAACCTTTCCGTGTCGAATTTTTCAGCCGAATTTTCGTTTGGACCGTGGAAATATTTTAATACGAACGAGCGTATTTTTCACGAGTGGACTCTTTCTTCGGCGTTTGTTCTGGTCCGGGTCCCGCAGGTGGACGAATAAACGGGTCCTTTTCGGAAAAAAAATCGTCGAAATAAAAATGAAAAAGAAAAACCGACGCCCCCGATCCGCCCTTTTTGAACTCGAATAAATTTCGGCACCTGATGCGATAATCCGTGCGAACGCCTCCTGGCTCTATGCAATAGTTTTTCTGACAGTTTTTCTGATGACGGACTTTTTTTGTTCATCAAAATAGTATATCGCTATGGTGGTTTATTTTTTTTTCTTGAATTTGAATCATTTAAAAGAAATTTTACTGTGAAACATTTTTTCGAACAATAATTTCAATAATTTTATCGAACAAGTTTTTTATATCTATCTTCTATCTATGTATATGATGTATAGATAGCTATCTTCTTTTATCTTAAATGGTGTATGTATGTATGTATGTATCTAATAAACTCTTAAACCGATGAACAAATCTTCACTAAATTTGGCAAGAATGTGCTTTGAAATCCGAACAAACTAAGTAAGCATTCGGTTTTTTAATATCGTTTCGCATTTCGGTTTTTTTTTAAGTTTTTCTCTTGATCACCATACAAATTATAATATAATGTGCCAGCGTCACGATTGATTGTGACAATACTTACAAACGGTACACAATTTACTTTCAAAGAGCAACGCCGAGTACAAGTCTCTTGAATTATTTTTCTTTTGTAAAAATATTTTCATATTCTGATGTGATTAAATAAGAAGTATGTTACATAATTTTATGATGATAATAAAAATGTTTTCGCTCAAATATTCATGTGCTTCAATAAATTTGAAGTTCCTCAAAACATCAATAATGAATTTATTCTCGTTGATTTTTTTCCTTTTCCATTCATATTCCGCTACAAAGCGAGCCTTAAAACTTTTCAAATAACCCACCCAGCATAACGAAAATAAACACACCTTTTTAAAAAGGCACCTTTTTTGTATTTTCGAGGCGAACGCGAATTTTCGGCCGCCATTGATTTACATAATGGAGTCGATTTCAAAGTCGAACAAATCGATCGATATCGGAACCCGACGAAGAAAATTCAACTTCCCGACAAAACACATTTCACTTATAATTTTCCGAAGGGCGACAAAGAACAAAGTTTTTTTAACTTTGGGGTTTATTTAATTCAAAAATTTAAGCGAGAAAAATTAGATCATTCCTACAAATATCAACGTCAGCACAATACGGTTTTAATTATGATTTATTAAAAAAATGTCCAGGTTTTCTTCGACTTAACTGCATTTTATGTTCGATGCATGCTTTTGACGTCGCAGTCGTGAGTTATGATCGCAAAACGAAAAAGTTGTTCGACGTTTTCGCGGTTCGCTAATTTCGTTCGATTCGCCGATTTCAAAACACGGTTCGGCTGCAATAAATGCGATTCGACTACGAAAAAACGTATGTTCTCTCCCGTTTTTTTTACAATACATAATGGTCGAATGTGGGCACCATTATATGTGTGTAAAAGTTAACGGTTGATTCGGCCGTCGAATATTTATTTACTTTTCGCGAAAGCGCGCCAAAAATTTATGGCAGTCATAAATATGATTCGCTTTTACGGCGTAGTAAACACGGAGGGTTGATGTCTTGAAAATGTCCGTTTTAACAAATTTTTAATTTTATGATTTTTATAACGCGTATTGTTTTGATGATGTTTTAATTTTCCGATTACGAAAATTCATGTTTGTGTATTTAGGATTGATTATAAAATTTCCAAGAACCTTTTTGCATATTTTCGCTTTATTTTTTTTTTTTAATATCATTGATTTTGAATTATTTAATCTCCATAATATTAACGGTATAAAAATAAGTGACGACCAACTTTTCCAATTTCTTCAATTGAAAACGGTTTTTAATATTCAAACCGTTCACCGCACATTTATAAAAACCCCCATAATCCATTAACAACGCACTCCAAAAAAAAAGCATCCCCAAAATCACCCACAATAAGAAAAGACCAAAACCTCAAAGGCTGACGTATAAAAAAAATTCAATAAGACGACCTCACCATTTACGCGCCACGCGAGTTCGGCTTGTTTCGCACGCATTAATTATTCCGGTCGAGTCGTCGCTTTCGTTCGAGATTATCGATACTCCTGGCTGAAATTTTCCGGCCTGGACGTGCCGGATTTCCCTCCTGGAAGGTCCCCATCCTCGGCCAGGGGTCCCCAATCAAGGGTCAGACCTTTGAACTTCTTCGGCCGCGGTCCATTTGTATGCCGCGGGCGAGTTCCCGCCTCGTATATTCATCGCGTGGGGCCCTAAGTGTGGTCTGGCTCGGATTCTTCTTTTTTTTTTTGGGATTTTCGGAGGTTTTTCAGTCGATTGGGGTAATAAAGCGTGGTGATCGAGGTCGCTTTGGTGCTTGGTGGTTTGATGAATTCGTTAGTTTTTTTTTGGTTTTGTTTTTAGTGGGTATAAATCACTTGTCGCGTTAAAATGTACGCGTATTTAAGTTGTATTATCGGGATAGAAGCGAATGATAAAGTATCGGGGAGGCCTTTGTCTAGCAGTGGGCGTAAGCGAGCTGCTTATGATGATATAAAGAGAATATTGTTTAGAAATCAACTAAATATATAATATATTTTAAAAAAAAATCAATAATTTTACATGACTTACTGGTCGTTTATTCCTTTTTGTATACGGTTCTGAAATAATACGGTTCAAGGAAGAAGAACTGATTATTGTTTTATACGGATTTTTCACTTTAACACGGTACAAAAATATGTATTATTATGACGCAATGATAAGATTCGGTACAGACCAGTATATTGATATAATTATGTGTACATATGTAATTATAGTTATTAAATACAAATTTTCGATGTTTTTTGATGATTTTACAAGGCGAAAACTTTTCGCATTACACATTTTTTAGCAATTGTATATTAGAAGTTCTATCCAAATATAGTGATGGAACCTATTTCCAATTATTGTATGATCACCATACATTTTTTTACACGGCTTTTTATTTACACGGTAGAACTCTGGAACTTATCCCCCGCGTAAAAAGAGGATTAGGTATTTATGAATATATTACAGACGATATCTAGTTTCATAATCAAAATTATGAATGAATTATTAAAGCTATAAATACAAGCCGATTTTTTTATAAAAAATATTATCGTCCACATTTTAGATTATATCAATATGTTTTTTTTAGTCTGACGCGTAACATAAAATTTCTTCTTAAGGACGTAAAAAGTGTTTTTCATAATGTATTAAAGTCTGCGTTGATTTTTTTCGTTTCAGTACTCGTGTTTGCAAAAATGAGACCCTCAGGTCGTAAATAGGGTGTGCTTTTGCTTCGGCGACGATAAGTAGATTATTATGAATTATTATTATAAGTACACGTTTACCAAAAGGCTTCGCTCGCAAAGACCGCACAGGCTTTTATTAAATTGGCCGTTAAATTCTTACATCGAAGATTTTTCTCAATATGAAAATATCAAACTGAATTCAACGTCAATTTCTTATAACTTAGCTTGCTTATCTCTTTTATACTCTTACAAGATTTACAGTAATAAAAAAGATCAAAATACAATTTTTTTTTTTTTTTTTAACTTCTTAAGTACTGGTTTATAAATATATTTGTTTTTCCAAGAAATAAATAAATTGTTTCGTTATTGCTATAAGCAACTTCGGTTTCAATGGAAAATATAATAATAATCTTTAACTATAAGCAGCTTTGTTGCATGAGACTTTTTAAATTTTGTATGATTCACTAGTACATATACTAAAATTATACATATAACGTCATTACATGTTTGTGATACTCACTAAAGAATTTAAAAATAAAATAGCACAAAACCTTAATCACTTTCATTTCAAAAATGTTAAGAACATTCCGAATATATTACATACTATTATGTAATTTAATTTTGTTCAATATTAACAGACTTTTATAAATTTGAAAGCTCTACAAACACATTCCAATGATTAATGAAAATAATCATTAAAGGCCCCACAATTTAAAAGCTCAAGTAGCGTATCTGAACACATAAAGATACCTTTTTCCTTTTATCTCGAAACGGCCCTCATTGTTTGTTCCCGTTTTTTTTTATAAACAAAAGCTCGGTCTCATATATAAGGACTCGTCGAAGAAAAGCCGAGCCCTTTCAACCGCTGAAAGTCGAACTTTTCTTTATTCGGGAGCTGTAACGGCCTTTTCACTGCGGTCATCTCGCCACGAAAAAAAAAGAGAAAAGCCAAACGCACGAGGCTCACCTGTTAGGCTAAGCATCACCTTTTGTCTAAATTTCGGGTCCGAACAAAGGTCGGATCGTATTTCGAAAGATCCGGTACGATAAAGGGACACGGTTTGAAATTTAAAACGGTTTTCGTCGATTTCGAAAAGCACGCGAGTCGATTGTGTGCACCCTTTGGAAACAATAGTGTGACCTTTACAACACGATAGGCTCGCAATTCTGATCGAACAATACGTATTGTTTTTGTGTTTTCACTTTTTACGATTTCGCATTTGCTTTTGTAGACTAAGAAATAGTTTCTATTCAATTGAATCAAAAATCTCATCTTTTATTTTAAAGACAATGTATAGAATTTCATTTTATTTTCTAAAAAAATCGACACCAATCAATCGTCTCGACGCTAACGAAAACGAAAGCGATAATTTAGAAGATCGACGTGAACGAAAAACAAACGAAACTTCTAAAAAGAAAAGCACAAATGATGAACGATCACGAGTGGTCAAACGAATGCAAAAAATCTTATGTTAGAAAAAAACCGACGTATCTAAAAGAAAATCATGCTGATATGCGGGAAGATTAATGAGATCCGCAGGAGCGGTTAATTTAGTTCCACTTGTCTCGGTTGTTTAAGGTATTCAGCCGCAGAGGGTACAGACCTTTTTTGTCCGGGCATCGAAGGACTACGAAGGGTTTCCGGATCCTTTTCGCCATCGTTTCGGACAAATTAGCCCGATCGAGGATCTAACGCTCGATTTATGGTGCGGTGTCGTGTTCGTTGACGCAACGGCGCTTTAACGAGGATCGTCTGCGAAAATCTAATTTTGATTTATTGAATTCGATGATTTTAGTCATATTTATATTTTTTTATTGTTTTAGTAATTGAAAAATGGCATGATTAAGTTTTTCCGTAATAAATGGAATTAAAATGTTTCCAAATAGTTGCACACAAATATTGTATTAGCCCACTACGAAAATTCAATTTACTCGCATATTCAAAACAATCCTATTTTTTTTAAATCTATAACTTTTTACTATAAAAGAAAATTTTCCGGTCCCTTTTCATGTTATTTTTTTTTATTACGTGTTTATATATTTTGTATTTTATCAAGCTTTTCGATCTTAATAATTTAATTTGATTGTAGGCTTATTGTAAACACATCATCTAAAATTTTCAGTGAACTTTGAAGTTAAACCTTTTATTAATTATCATAATTTTTGATAGTATTGAAAATTGTTATTCTACGAGTATATGAAATATTTCATCAACTACGACATACAATATCATGATAACAAATACACTTGGGTCTGTTTTTATGCGATAAATACGTTCCACGGAGAGTCGCATATAAAAAAATCGCATAAAAAAAGAATTGAACTACATAGAAAACTGAGGGTTAGGTTCTATTATTTTTAAAAACCGCATAACTTCAAATAAATATAATAGAATGTACCAAAAATCGCATTAAAAAAGTTTATAAAAAATTCATATAAATAAAAACGATACATATTTATCTTAGAATTGCTTTATCAAAGTCTATTTTATACGATAATCGTACAAATTATCGTTTTCAGTCAGTATACATATTTATGAACATATGTACATATATCTGAACTATCATCACTAAACGATAATAATCGGCATGGTTTAAGAATTTGGCCCAGATCACTTTTATCACTGGAAGAAAGTGAACTGGATTTTTTTATGCGCATTCGCATGAAAAAATCTTTGTCCCTATAAAAAAATGAGGGATAGGTTCCATTATTTTTGAAAACCGCATAAAAAAAGACCCAAGTGTACAACACAACCTATTAACGAAACATGCAAACGCAAAATTTTTCGAACATCCCCGAAACATTTCAACATCATGGACGCATCAATTCAAACCAAAACGAAAACCTCGCATTTGTTTTTTTCGCATACAGGACAACGACCCAACATAACCGAATCGAAACAACGGTTTTATAGGCAAAAACCGAGTTCGCGAGCGAATCCCGCTTTATTTACTATGCGACACCTGCTTCTGGCAATAAATACGGATACGGAAGCGAGGACGACGCCCTTTTTATCGTCGACCTTATGACACTGTTTTTGCGGTTGTGCGATTCAGTATGCGACGAGCCTGAAAAATATGGTTTCTGTATGATAAAGTCGATTTTCGATCGAGTTTTAGGATTCGAGAGAGATCTGATTTTTTTTTCTATTTTCTGAAGCTTTTTAATTTGGAATCGAATAATTTTTTTTAATATTTGATCGGTTTATTCAATTGAAAAAATATTATATATGAAAATTTTTATCGTTCGCCTAATAAATTTCTAAAGAATCAAATTCAAATTGAACAGTTTAGAATTACACGAGCGCATATTCTACAGAGGAAAAATTTACGAGCGTGCATGGTTTCGTCGAGACGGGAAGCTCATATCTTTATACGACTTTAAATAAAGTTTTGATGAAATTGAAAATTTCACATGAGCCACCCAATATATTATACTACGTACGGCCCGTTTCAGATTTATAGTTTGGCATTCGAGACTTGTCCCCTTTTTTGTCTGGCCGTAAAGCAAAATAGAATCGATAAACCATCAGCGGTGACGGTCCATTGAAAAAATTAGTGTTTTTGCCCCCCCGTGGAGGCTTTTGCGCGAAAACAACGTGAGCGTATGTGTAGACACGTGATATCACCGTATGATTAAAAATTTGGTAACATGTTTAACGAATTATGTAACTTTTTCATTAAAAATATTGAAATTATGTTGTGATTTTGTTATAAACTGAATCTGAATTTTCTATAGAAGATTTTTACAAAAAAAAAGTATTTTTTATAAGGTTTAAACTATAAATTATCATCATCATCATTATTATTATTATCGTATACTCTTTGTATGACATATTTTTATACAATCATATATTATTTTTATACATTTTTCTTTGTTGCTCCTGCTCGTTATGTAATGAATAATCTAAAATTTGAAAAAATTACTTCATACATTATCTGAAGTTAAAAATATGGGATTATTTTAGTCTCCTAACGACGTCACATGTTATTTAACTTAAATAATCAATGGCAACATATGTACTTGATATGGTTGAACTGTTGACGAAAAACCAAATAATTATAACACATTTCTACAATATTTTTTGTGACAGAACCAAATAATGAGTAAATAAAGATTATTAGTTTATCATACTACACAAACATGGCATCAAATTATATCATATTATCTCTTTATTAGCGTATACTAATTCCATTTATGTCAAGTTTTATTCCGTCACATGAAATATTACAAAGACAAAGCTTTCATAATAAGAAATATATTCTTCCATAACATTACATAATCACATACATAATTACATTTCTAGAAAATCACCGAATTTATACAACTTTAATATTAACAAATCAATAAAACGAACGATATTTCATCAAACGAACACAATCAAATATACATTTGCGGCGGCGCGATAAAGACGCACACAAAGGCAAGAGACGCGGCCTCTCGTTAATATCGCATTTTAATTAAACGAGCGTTCGTTTCTGCGAGTTTTTCCGTCCCCGTTGGGAAAAAGGCCGAAAAGGCACATTATACAGGCAGGAATCGGTTCCAGGCCGTTACCCGCCGCCAAGACGTTCGCCAGAGGAAAATTGCTGGACCGGAAGGGAATTTTCCGACGCCCCGCTGATTAATCTCTCGCATAATAATGAAACGATAATTGGTCCGAGTCGTGTCTGGTCGAATGAAGGATGTGCTTTGTTGGTTTGTGGATTTTAGTTTGGTTGAGGGATGTTGGATTGTGTTTGGATTGGATTTTTTGTGGTTTGGTGTTGGTGGAAAATTGGGTTTTGGGGGTGGAAGTTTGGAGTAGGGAGGTCATTACAGGTAAAGCGGTAAATGATCCAAATAATAGTTCAGTAGTTTACTGGTAAATTTTCAATATTTACCGGTAAAATATTTTATTTACGTTTGTTGAATATTTTTGAAAAATATTTTTTTTGGAAAATATTTTCGAAAAAATATCGGATTGTGTAAAATATACATTTTTTTCGTTATATTTCCGGTTTTCCTGGGTTTTCACACAAGATTTGATTTGTCGGTAAACTGGTAATTAGTATAAAAATTACCAGATTATCGATTAATGAAAATTACGGTGAATTTGGTTTCCCTAGTTTGGAGTATTTTTTAAGTGTTTGTGAACGTCATTTGAATATTACATAGATGATAATATATTATATATTCATGTATTACGTATTAATTTATAACGAACTTTGATTTTTTTTATAAATAATAATAGATGCGTCATTCTTACAGATAATTTTCTTAATTTTCTCTTTTAAATGCCTTAATTATTATACGTCGTCTAAAATCTCAATATCTATGCAAACATGATGAATAAAAACACCATATTTTCTCACAATTTTTAAATTATAATATAAAATAGTTTTCAAATTCGTAATTGAGAATCATAAAAAGTACGTCATCTTTATTCATGACACTTGAAAAGATTTTAACATTTTACGACGCAACTTTTTTACGACAAACTTATCTAGCGCAATACTAGAATAATGAAAAATTTTCCAAATAAAATCAACAGAAACAGAACAATCCTATAAAACACATCCCACACTATAAAAATAAAAATTTTCACACAATCGATAGACCATACTTAATCACACCCGGCCCATTTTCCTCGAACCGATATTCGCAAAAGTCATACGAACATGTTGCAAAATTTAATCCACAGTCGAGAACAGTCAATGTCGTACTGCAAATTCAGAAATAGGCGACACGTGCGAGCAATGCCGGCTCTCGTGCTAACATCGTCGTAAAATGCATTACTTGCAATTTATCGACTATAAAGTGCATTTCGCGTGCGCATTCGGTTGCGGGTCGATGTGTGGATGATTCGATGCGCACGTGCAATTTTACGGACGGAATTAAGTTGGGTAGTTGTGTTCATGTAGTGGTTGTTAAGTTGTTGTGTTTTTGTTAATTTTGTTTTTCTTTTTTGTTTCAGGTGAGTTTTTGCGCTTGATATTGTTTTCGGTCTCTGGAGGTTTGTGGTTCTTTGTTCGTTGTGTTAATTTTTATGTTCAGTGCTGTTTTCTATGATTTCCTTTAAATAAAAAATTATTTGGATTAAATGGCAATTTATTCGTCATAGAATATTTTTTATACCATATTAAATGATATATTTTTTCTTAGGAATTAATTATTTTGAATTAATCCGCAAAAAAAAATATTATTTTATCTTAAAGTAAAACTTTCATTTTGATTAAATCATTAAATAATTTCAGTATGAAAAATCCATTTTTGATTGAGGATTATGTTTCAAAACCGATACTTTTTATCATACGATATCCAAATATTATAAATAAAATTGAATTAATTCGTATCAAATCTATCATTATTTTCAAAGGTCTTTGTAATGTAATTTATTTATATCTCGATGAATCCGATTTTTTTATAATCAAAATACGTACAAAAAATATCGTGTTTGAAATTTAATCAGACTTATCCATTTTCAATCAAATTGATTAATAAACGACCTTTACTCCCACATTGATAAATTCTGAAACACGTTTCCAACCCGGTAAATGTATTTTATAAGACATAAAAATAATAATAATATCTCTAACTTTATCATTTGATGTATATTTCCCATCGATGAAACAATTTCATTTTATCGAACTAATAAATACTTCTACAAGTAATAAAAATGATTTGGTATAAAAAAAATAATTTACCATCCCTTTCATGTACATAAATAGAATCGGGCAAAAACCACGATCTGACAAACGAAAGAGGGCAAAAGCCCGCGGGAAAACCGACGCGGAAATCTTCAAAATGGGCTGTCCGGGAAAACGACGAAAGTGGGCGGTGGTCGGTTTTCCGGTAGCAAATGGAAAATGAAGCGACATCACGGTTCGATGGACTAATGAATTTTGAGATAGTGAAACGTGTGTTTTTCTATTGATTTAACATGAATTAAGACTTTTTTTATCTGTACGAGTATATCCATAGCATTTTATCGTTGAATCTTTTGATCTTTTAAAAAAGATCATTTTTATATTATATTTCTTTATATATATTTTTTAATTGAAATCATTTATTTATATCATATGATTCTTATTTTTTTTTTGTAAAATAGGTCCTTAAACTCATTAGAAAGGTTAACTTCCCAAGTGGTATATTTTCGCAACTTGTTCCTATATTACGTTTCTGAGAAACGTATTACCAGCAGAATGGTAAACAAAACACGCATAATTTTAATTTAGAAGGTTTCCGCACACATTGAAAGTTTGTACTCGAGTATACATAATGTATAATATTATGCGCGCACGAATATGAGACTAAACATGGAAACGTAACCTGGTTTTCGAAACCATTATAAAATCAACGTCTTCTTGCTCAGAAATTATTACGATTGTTTTGTTTCTCGTATCTTGTATATAAAATATAAATATTTTTTTAATATTTTGTATTATTAAAATATATATCTAATTATTGTAAAAACGTTACGATAGGATTCAATTAATTATACTTTCTTCAAGTAAATTTAAAAACAATCAAGTATTTAATTATGTGATTTTTTTCATATTAACTGTAAAATTTTGATTAATTAAAATTCAAGTGACTTATTTGACTATAATCATTAATTTTATGTTATCAATATATATAAAATTCAAACGGCATATGTATGTACGTATGTATGTACTAAACCTTTGTAACTCCTAAACCGATAGACGAATTTTCACTAAATTTGGAATTTCCGGTTTTCAAAGCACATTAGAGAAACTAAGTAAGCATTCAGTTTTTTCTATTGATCGCCATACAAATTATTATATAAAATGTGCAGGCGTCGCGATTGATTGTGACAATCTATATCATATAACTCTGGTATTATCTTCAACTGAATCGATCAAATGAAGATAAAAATATTAAAACACACATATCCTTTACATATACATCGAAACATCGTCTCAGGAACGCCCGCGACGAATTTTAATCTCCAACCCCTAATTCCGAATACGACTCGAATTCCAATTAAGCCAACAAACGTCTCGCAGGAAAACTCACCGCAGACGCCGGGGAAAAGTCGGAAAAGCGGAAAACGCCCGTTCGGCGTCAATCGTTTTTCACGCTTTGCGACGCGTGAAACTCGGCGACGGAAGCGCGAGCTCTTCCCCAGATTTCGGATTTTCCCGCGCGAACACTGCACTTTCCCGGCCCCAGTTCGGCCTAGTTTACCCCCCGCCCCGCGCCTTCCCGGCCCAGTGCTCACCGCTCGGCAATGGCGGGAAACAAAAGTCTTTCGGCCGCTCTACGTTCGAGGAGGCTCGTTACGTCGCGAATGTTACTGTTTGCTGAGTGTACACACGAGTTGTTTACAGTTCGCTCTAATGGCTCGGAAACGTAAACGAAATACAAATATTTACTTAATTGATTTGTATGTTGGGGGAGTGTAATTTTTTTTTTGACTTGTGTAATGTGAGATTTTTTTTAGTAAATTTGGCTGTGGTGGTTCGGTTAAACTATATTTTATTTTTATATCATTGGAAAATTTTGTGAAATACGCCCAATCCTTTTTTAGACGATTCAAAAACAAGATCTGTTTTTTCATTTTAATACGGTATATAAAAAACACGTATTATTATGCCACAATGTTAAGATTCGATGCAGGCCAGTATACAATTATAGTTATTAAATTAAAAAGATCGATGTTTTTTTTAAGATTTCACATGATGAAATTTTTCCACATTTCACATTTTTCATAAAGTATATTCGGATGAAAGTTCCATCCAAATATACTGATAGAATCTATTTCCAATTTTTATATGATCAACATACATTTTTTTTACACGGTAGTCCCTAGAACGTATCCCCCGTAAAAAAGAGGATTGGGTATATATTATTCAATTATCATTTAACGTTTCAAAACAAATACGTTCTCAACTATCAATTTCCTTTTTATATTCCATATTGAAAATTAAATATTTACGTATACGATTCTATCAATATCATATGTTTCTACAAAATCAAAAATTGAAAATTAATCAAGCGTATGCGCTTACATAAAACATCTATCCGGAAAAAAGTACTTTAGACCGACTGCGTCATCGATAAAAAAATAAAACAATATTGTTTCCGATACAGAAAACGACATTTACAAACCAAACGGAACGTAACGCAGTTTACATGAAATAATGTTATGGTTCGGCCGCGAAATGTGCAATACGACGAGGAAACGGAAGCTTTATCTCAAGTGGTGATAAATGTACCCAGACCAGATGCCTGAGGGCCTCGTTTTATTATGGGTGTCCTGGCTTTCGGAGATGTCCATGGGGAACAGGACCAATTTTCAGCCTCTCCGAATTTTGTAGTCATTCGATATGAAGTTCGTTATCTATTCAGTAATTGGGACGACGGTTATGTCCTTGAAGTACTTCATGTGGAACTCGAATTCGGTTCGAGCTAAATTCTAGTTAGATGCATATTCTAGAATATTCGAATATTTTTTTAATTCGATTTATGTATAAAGGAGCGATTCGATTAAATACTTTAAATCTTAGAGTTAAGAAAAATAAATATTTTTTTAATTTTTATTTTATTCTGAAATCTCATTAGTTTTTCTAAGAAAAAAATCATTCAATAGAACCGATAGAATTAAAAATATCCAATACGAAAAGAACTCAATATATAATCAATTAATTAGATCAAAAATTTTAAATTTACGGCTTACGACTTTTCAACTGAAAAAAATAATAATCTAGTCTATTTTTACGCAATATGATTTTCTTGATATTTCGATCTGATCGCGCCGCCAAGGCGTAAAATTCAATATTCGATTTTTAAAGGCTCACAATAAAAGAACATGTAATTGAAGAATCGAATAAGAGATGACCCGTTGTTTTTAACTGAAAGGAAATTGCGAGAATCGTCTCCGCGTTGAATATCAAAGACGGCACAAAGTGGGTGTCGTTTTTCATCTGTGCAAGTCGAATGAACATGTTGAACCGATCCGAAATCATTTTTTTTATATACACTCTTATTCCTCTTTTTTATATTTTTTTTCTCTTACGCCGTTTTATTCCATATTTCTCTTTCAGCGAGTAGAAACGCGGAAAGTGGAATAGTGAGAAGTGAACGTTTATAATATAATACGATTTTCTAGAACTGAGAAAACACATTGAATTTCAAATTAAATCAAATAAGTTTTGATTTTAAATTGTAATTTAATCATCAATTAGAATTCACTTATATTTTTCATGGAATATAGTCAATGTTTTCGTATATATATTATAATACATGAATAAATTTAAATTTATTCCTCAAGAATTTGAAAACATGAGATTTCTAAATTTATGTTTTTATTTATAGTTTGAAAGTCATGAGGTTACATCGTATATCTCAGTCAATATGTATTTCTGTGAAAACATTACGCACAGTTGATTTCAATATATTTGATGAATGTTTTTCGCGTCGATTATTATTTTTGCGTATTTCCACTTTTCGAGGAGTGTCACTCTCGAGTGAAAACCCAATGAAAAATCGTCGAAAAACCGAGGAACACGATCGCAGACTATAAATCAAAAAGCGCGCAGCAAACGTATCGAAAAACGTGCAAAGAAAATTTCATACTCAACTTATAAATATGTATCCGCAACCAATGTAAAAAATAAGAACGAATTTTGTTCCGAAATCGTTGCGAACGAACTTGTCTGCGTCGGACGAAACAATACGATTTTTTACCGTTGGTCGAAAATAATAATTGGCGAACGACGACGGGAACTCATTAACAGTGGAAATCGATTTATTTCCAGCGTGGAAGCCTACTTTGTAATTACCGGATGATGCATCGAAGCGGGACTTTTCACCGCTTTTCCGGCCATTTTCCTCAGACTTGCTCTCTTGCGAATGATCGTTCGTACTAACATTCCACGTTTTCCCTTTGTGTCTGTTGCTATTTCGATTTCGAACATTCTCTATTATTCCAAATTCATTATTCTTGTATTGAATACTTTAAAAATCATATTCCTTTCAAATATTTTCAATAATAATTACCTTATCATACTACTAAGTATAATATATGTATCTTATCATTATTTGAGCATTTTTTCTGAATTTATACCACCTTCAAAAACAAGGGCTCATTTATTAATAAAAAAATATTCAAAATATGGACAACAATACATATATTCATATCATAAAAACAAAAAAATAACCAACCCAAAACACGTAACCGATCCATATTTTTCGCAAAAACAGACAAGTACATACGGTAAATTGGACACGTAACACGACTCACCCTAAGCGGAAATTCCGAAATATTTTGCATTTGCGATGCATTTTAGATTATTATCCTTGACGGGTCCCATCTTGAGCAGACCCGTCAAAGGCCATAATAGTGCACGAATATAGATGACACTTATTAAGAACAAACGCGGAGTTAGTATTCCCACAGTCCCCGATCCTCAAAAATTCATGGGCTCACGAGCGCCACTCTAGGAAGTCCTAGAGGAGGTCCTGGTGGAGGTCCTCGTTCGCATTTATTATTTACGAGTCCCTGTGAGCCTGAAAACGCACTCGGATTTCGCGCTCGGGTAAGAATTATCGGTTTTTTTTCACGTAGGAGTGTTTGAAATTTGAAACGTTCTCTGTGGTTTTTTTAGCGTTTTTTTTTTCCTTTTGGATGTGGGTGGGTTGTAGGCTTTTTTTAGACGATTGTGTTTAGAAAATTTATGTGAAAGTTTGCTCGTTCAATATGTTTTATGGATTCGAATCGCATTAATCTTTTATATATTGTATGTAAAATTTATGTTTGATATATTATGAAAAACTCGCGTATTCACATGAATTAAATATCAAAAAAAAGTAATACATTTTAAATGAGTTCAAATGAATAAATATTAAGCATATTTTTACCGAACCTCAATAACGTAAAACATTATTTGAAACTGAAACAAAATACGAAACCATATACTTTATCCGATTTCCATTAAGATAACTTCTTCGATAGATTACAATCTTTTTGTTTCTGAATATTTTTCAAAAAAAAAACAACCCCGCATAAATAATGCCAACATTCTAATACGACTTCTACGGAAAATAACCCATATCCTATACGACATTTATTCACGCATAATGGAGAGCCCGAGCCAAATACGCCCATTGTTTCGAAGACATAATACGTAATAACCCTAACATTCGTTCATAGGACGGTCTCGAAGACGAAAACAGCCTCCATTAGTCCGCGGCCGTCCATCATCAGGACTCGGACTCTATTTCGGACAGGTAAATAAATAGCCGAAAGTATTAACGCTTTGAAGAGTACTAATACGTTCGCCGTAAAAGATGACCCGCGCCATTATGGAGTGTAACGCATATGGGCACATATCCCCCTTTCGTTAAAGGAAATATCCTGGACGGGGATGAAAAGGACGATTATGTAGTCCTCGAAGTACTGAGGGTCGCATCGTTTTGTGTTTGCCGTTATGAACGAGATGGCTAAAGTCTCTGTTTAGAAATTCTGAACGTAGTGTTCGGAAACGAGTTTCATTATAAGGTTCGTTTTGTGCAATAAGTGGAAATAGGATTATTTTTTGTTGATCAATAATGTAATTTAGACTTTTGTGTGAAAATAAAAGAGTTAGGGCGTATGATTAGTAAAGATAGTTGTATTGATTCAATTTTTATTGAGAGAAATTGTTCTTTTTGTTACCAAATTTCCGATATATTCTTTTGATAGGTATATTTTTGGCAAATGGTTTGATTCAATTTTGATATGAACTATTAAGAAGGCAATTTAGTTGAAGTTTATTGAAGAAAAAAATAGATAAAATATACATAATAGTTTTTAAACCTACGATACAAAAAATTCAAAATCCAAAAATAATTTTTTTCAAACGTAAAAATAAACGCAGTATCAAAAAAAATATATGTTTTTAAAATAAAATTAATATTATTCATTAAATTAAAATTTATGAAAATCTGACTTAAAAAATAGATAACCCCATTGATTTCTAAACGACTCATATTATACATTTGAATAATCGATTTTCCAGCATTGAAAATATAACAAGAACGTCTCTATTGACGATACTAGTAAATGTGCGGTCTCACCATAATAACTTCACATAAACGTCTCGCAAAGTTGTGCTGAATGCGCTACAGGCGCATTCAAAACCTTCGCATTATGTTTCGGATTCGTACACCGGCTCGAGATAAGATTACATTACTTTTATACTTGTATATACACACGAACATTCCACATTCTACAACGCCATAACGGTATGGAGTGGAGGGCCTCCGTGCGCCGTGAAAAACCGCGTTTTCCCGTCGGCGTAACGACTTTTCCGAAATTTTCCTTTGTCGCCCCATGGAAAAAGGGAGATGGGAAAAACTTTCGAACGGCATAAAAGGGTTAATGCCGAAAGCGGCTTTTAGCCGGTAATAATTTCACATTTATATTCGTTGATGGATAAACGAGCGTTTTATGAGATAAGTAAGGCGAGAGAAGAGAGCCGGGACGATTATATAGAAATCCACCTTTCTCTTCTCTTCGCTCTCCTTTTGCTTGTAACTTTCTTAGGGTCTTCTTCGTTATCCGAATTTTATTTTCCCGACGTCCGGTATCCGCTGAAATTAACAGTCGTTTCCGATACAACCTAGTTTTATAAACCCGAAAAAAAGAAATACAATCGAAATAAAATTTGTTGACAAGAAAGAAAGCCGGATGCTTTCAACGTTGAGAGCCTCCAACTGCGGAAGTACTACAATCGAATTTTTTTGCTTATGGTTCGTTAGAGGAAGTTCCATGGTGAATGTTATAAATGTAGAATATTTTTTAACGATTATTTTAGGTAACGCCGAAAAAAAATGTGCGAAAAAATTCTAAATATGGAGAATTACTCGCTTTTATTATTGAATTGATATATGTTAATATTATTATATTATTTTGAAATATTTCGAAATAATTAACTCGTTTATTCAGTATATTAATTTTTATATATGTATTCTTACTGTAGCTTTAAAAACCAACAAATGTATTGAAATTCATACCTTGCGTGAACATTTGCTAAATAATCGTGCGGATCGTTAACATCGTGTTTGATAAACGTAAACAAACATATTAATCAAATATTATTAATTATATTTCGCATATTATACTGATTAATAATTTAGCGAGCTTGTTGAGTATTAAATCTACAAAATTTTAATAATTTAACAAATTTTTTCTACAAACTGCATACTTTTAACATTAATATTCAATTATATAACATACATGCAATTAACCAAGTACTAGCGACAAAATTGCTTTAGAAAAAGGAACGCTTGCAAACTAGAAACAAAAAATTCCCAATCGAGACGTCACTTGGGGAATAGGGAAAGAAATAAATGCACGAATTAAAAAAGTATACGAAGCGAAAAACTATACGAAATAATGAGTCTCCAGGCAGACAAACGAACGACCCATTATCTTAGCAATCCCATTTTAATCCACTTCCTTCGAATCATTTACCTATACAGAATCGTATATAGTATATAACCCAGAAATTTATTATTCTAATACTACTGAATTGATATAATTCGAAAATCATTCTCATTATATTTAATACGCAATTCTTTATTTGATGTATTATCAATAGAATGTTTCAATTAAAAGCATCATCAATCAATACAATATGTTGCCTATCAATTAATGTTTAAATTTACTATCGTGTAACAAAATGAAAATTCGAAACCGTACATAAAAAGATTCAACCTTCTGTTGCATTGTACTCAAATTGAATAAAACCACATGAATGTAACACGCATAACGTTTCAAATTATCCAAATTGTCGTTTTATCGCAACGACACTCCCAATTTTATGGTGCGTACGAAATTATCGCCCTTATTTATACAACGAACTCGTATTAATATCCATAATATGAAGGCTATATGTAGGTTCAATTAGCAAATTGACAAGCGTAACGGTATGTACCTCCGTCTTTTCGGGCGCACCTCGCATATATAATTAACACTTTATTTACGTAACGAACTTCCGGTGTGTAAATGAAGGTTATGCTAAAAGTTTAAATATGATGCAGAATCCTTTCACGTTATTAATTTAACATGTTTATTACAAAATTTTCGAAACCACTCGTACAATTCATCGGAACGCTTTTCGATTTTGGAAACGGTCGTCGCCACAAATGCACATTTACTATTATTTTTCCGTAGTTTCAGCTGAAAAATCCTTGCCAAGTCGTACGTTAGAGCACACACAAACACAAAAACAAAAAGATCGTTGCTTCGAACTTCCGCACGTTCACATGCAATCCGAAAATGCATTGCCAATTTTCGTTTTTCCAGCCGGACACACCTTTTCCGCGAAAATTATGCGAAAGATTGCCTTTCCGGCCCGATTCCAAATTGGTGCCGATTTTATTTCGGGCAGTATATTTAACGGTCGGCCACTATCATGTCGGTAATGTTTCGTTCCGTTGATGAAAAAAGAAAAGGCGTACCCAATTTCGATTAGGCGACATGCAACACCGTCATTACTTCGGTCGATTCACGCAATTTTCTTTCCCCCGGCTCGTTTCGCCCTAAAACAATCTTAGATTGGCCCGTTCCGAGTACAGAGTGTTTCTGAATTGTCTAATTAAATGTCCGTTCCGTTAATGAAGATGGTGTTTGCTTCGGGAGTTTGTTTCGGTAATGAATACGCGGTCGTTGAGTGGAAGAGTTTCATGAATTAGAATTTGTGCATATCAATTACATTGAGTTGGTTTAATTTGTGCTGTCTATTTTTAAAATTAATTCAGTTGATTTTATTATTCTTTTTATAATATTATATTTGTGTAGTTTGTATATTTTCTATTAGAGAGGTTAAGTTTAATGTAATTTTCATTTCCTGATAATCCGATATTTTTTTTTACTAATTAAGGAACTTTTTTTACTAATTAACTAAAGTTAATTTTGTAAAAGAAAAACAAAAAAAAAACGTAAACCTACACAATCCAACATTTTTTCAAAAATACTCGAAACGCAACGAAATAAACAGTTAGGACTCATAAAAAAGATACATTTTTTTAAGATATACATTTCGAAATTTACCGATAAATTACCAAGCTATTATTCGGATCATTTGCCTGTAATGGCCTTTCTATTGTATACATTTAGGCTACCCGCAGACTAGAGACTTTTTGTCGCCCGATAGTTTGGTCGAGTTCTCAATCAGTATAGAAATGTATGCAAGTACGCAAATTATAACGACTCCATACTGATTAAGAACGCGATCAAACTATCGACCGATAAAAAATCTGTAGTTTGCGCCTAGCCTTAACATAAAATCAATATTACAATTCTATACTTCCAATCGATCCATTTAAAAAAACTACCATCGTAATCAAAAAACAAAATTCCAATCACAGATTCTAAAAACACAGATTTTTTATTCAAAAACAAACACCCACGATGAACAAAAAAATACAAAACACACGTCATAATTAAACGCGGACAAAAACACACGGAGGACTTTCCATGGCAGATCACAGAAAGGGGGTACCTTTTTTTCGCACGAACTCAAATAAGGATGCGGCAAAGTAACGTTGAACCGTTATCCTGCGGCGAGGTCAATTAAACCCGACGTTAAACGTTTAACGCGACTCGGAAAACCCCAGGCCCTTAATATGGTGGATCTTTTCGAAAAGGCCGAAGCTTAATTGGACACTGTCGGCTGGTGCATAATGTATGCGAGTTGAGCGCTTTTGAATTGGACAGCGCGGGGTTGGTTGTTGGATTGACAGTTTTGATGGAAAATTTAAAAGAGATTTAATTATGCTGATGTTTTATTTAAGGAGAGTGAAATTTGTGTTTAATGGGTAATGAGAGTTTTCGTTGTATGATTTTTTTATGTAATGTGTTAGAAAATTGGGTAATTTGTGTTGGTATATAATATTGGTTGGTTGCAATGTATAATATTTACAATTTTATAACCAAATAATTATAAAATATGTAATATTACGTATGACATTGTCCTGATGAAATCAATTCTTAAAAATTTATTCTGAAATCTGTAAAGTTACTTCAACTTATCTTAAATCCAAATATTATTGAAATAATACCAAGATTAAAATATATGAAAATCCGATGCTCATATTTAATTTAAATAATTTTATTAATACAAAAAATTCGTAAAAATACAAATAATGAGTGAACGTGTAGTGTGCTTTGTTGTCTGCTATAATATTATTATTTGTTAATGTTTTTTTCAATTTGCTAAAGAAACAATAAAACTATGATTAAAATTTCTCATGTTACCCATTATCCAAACCATTAAAACCTTTGTGCTTAAAAATAAAAATACAAAAACAAATCATAAATGAATCTTTTCTGAAAACAATGAGCTTCATTAATGTCAAACTATCAACCTAATTTCATCATCGAAATATGATAGTATCAAATATCAAATCTGAAACGCAAAAAGACCCAATATGAATATTTTATACAAAATTTTCAAAATAAACTATTGCAACCATTGATTGCAAGGACTAATTCGATACTGTTAGCTTATATGTATGTATGTATGTATGTATGTATGTATGTATGTTGGCATCGTGTTATTAAAACGCTTGGGAAGTTAATTGATTGCGCGTGCAAACATACCCAAACACACGGAAACGCCCTTTTTCATTGCCCGCGTCAATTAGCGCTCGTTTTTTCGTTATGTGAAAAGGGTTTGATATTAAAATTATCACACTTGCTTCCGCGTATTGTTTGCTTACGCGGCTATACAATTTATGTCATGTTTTTCGGCACAAATTTTCGGTTTGCGTAAGTTTTTTTATATTTACTTACATTCAGAATTTATGTTTTGTACGCAATAAAGTCTACCTATATAATATTAAATTTAAATCGAAGGGTTTGTGTCTTTACGTTACATAAAATTACTCATGAGTTTTTACAAAAAGTTTCTTTCGTTTACCGCATTTCGCCTTGTGATGTGTGTTATTTTCGAACTCCGCTTCGTATACTATGCAGGTCTATATTAAATATTCATATGGAAAAGTAGTCTTATTTTGAGGACAATATTGAAAACAAAGGACCGCATCGTATTTGTGTCGCTTTGTACCTATCAATTTATGTATGATGCTGTATCGGAAATTTCATAAACAAAGCAATACTTTTTTCCGATAATACGACTGAAAACACAATATTTCACAATGAATAAATATAATTTATAAAATTTAAGCATTTCTTATAAAGGTTTTTATTCAAATATCATTAAAAATAATATTCTGGGAGATCAGTTTTCATTGGAAAACAGTTTTTTTTTTTACATAGTCATGCAATATATTATTTGCAACAATGGAAAACGTCTTTATGCAATGCAATACCCAGTGCTGAAGAATAAAACATTTCACTTGAGCTTCATGCAATTTTTGCATATTTCCGCGAACTCTGCGAATTCGCACGAACGCAGAACGTTCGGTCGCCGGGAATATAACTTAACATTTATTGAAAGACATCGCGTCGACGTTCATATCTTTTTATTACTATTGTATGAAATCCCAAGCAATATTTTCCTTTATAAAATTTTACGAGGTATAAAAACGTCGTAGATATTTATTGTGCTGCGGCGACGCAACGATGCAAAGTGCTCTCACTCACGACACAATAATAACCAGCTTTGTATAACTTAATCATTTGAATTTTGACACAAAAATTTTTGTGTTAAAACACGTGTCTACATTTTTTTATGCTTTATTATTGTATTTTTTTATTTAAGTGCTCGATAACACATTCCCATAAATTTCGAAGATGTTTATTTTTACCAATCACTTATTTTTATCTCGAATAAACAAAATAATTTCATGGAAAAAATTCGAGACGAATCAATGTCAAATATTTATATTGAATAAATTTAATGAAAGAAATTGGCACGTGGTCACCATTCGTATTTAAATTAAATTTGAGAATCAAATTAATTTTTATTTTAGTCCGTTATTTTCGGAAAACTTTAACGTTTTTTTTTTCATGTAAAATATAATATCCTCCATCCTCCATATATATATATATATATATATATATATATATATATATATATATATATATATATATATATATATATATATATATATATATATATATATATATATAATAATAATAATAATAATAGCGCTATTCTGTTTGTGTGTGTGTGCGTGTGGTGTCACGCTAGAAATTATTTACTATTCGAAATTAGATCCTTTGCCAATGTAATATACTGTCATTATATTGTATTTCAAAAATTTTCCTCAAAACACACGTGCGACGTTATTAACATCGTTATTCCTCCATATAATAATAATAGCGCTATTCTGTCTGTGTGTATGTGCGTGTGGTGTCACGCTAGAAATTATTTACTATTCGAAATTAGATCCTTTGCCAATGTAATATACTGTCATTATATTGTATTTCAAAAATTTTCCTCAAATCACACGTGCGACGTTATTACCATCGTTATTACATAATACTCTTATAGAACCAAATTTTAGTATGTAAAAATCAAAAATTATTCATATTTCAATAAATTCATATTTCAACCAAAAATCACTATCACAAACAAAAACTATAAAATAAAAAAATAACACAACATAAATCACAACCTTTCATTTCAATCAACATAACTCACCTTTAAAAATTTCCTTCAAAACCACCCACCCCAAATTAACACGACTCGCAAACTGCCCTACGAGCAACAGACATCCACACCGACACCCACAAACAAACTCCCACGCCCACCCACATGCAGATTCCGACGGGTGTGTGCGCGCACCACCTGTTCAGAACCGCTGGCGTCGAACGAGCGCATTATACGCGCCCTGTTTACAAATGAACCTAATAGGGGCGGCACGTGCTCGCCCTCTAACCGGCTCCACATCTATTTGTCGACTTCGACCCACCGCACCCCCTGAGAATTCGGGTATGTTTATGTCGTTGGGTATGGGGTGTTCGGAAAGTGTGTGTGGGTGGGTTGGTTTTTTGGTGATGGATGATTTTTGTTGTTGAATGTGTGGATTTTCAGGGTGGTGGTTTGATTTTGTTGAATATAGGTTGACGATGACTGGTTTGTTGATTGTTGAATTGTTGAATTTTTTGGTTGATGGTTTAGCTTCGTTTAATATACTGGTTCGAAGATGATTTGTGATTATCATTTGATGAACTATTATTGTGATAATTATAATGTTGATTTGGAAACCATTTAAAAATATATGACTTATTTTCAGTGTTATAATAAGTGATAAAATTTTTTTTAATTTCGTGATAGCAATGAAAATACTTTGATCTGCGTTGATTTTTTTGTTACGTGATGAAAATTATACAACCTCTATAACATTTTGAACAAGAGTTTTCCAAAATCATCAGAAAATGAGACTTTATACTAGTCGTTTATAACTACTACTAGGGAGGCTAAATTTACCATAATTTTCATTTACCAGTGATCCGGTTTTTTTAATTATTTTTGAATAAAAACCGGGAAAAAAAAACAAAAAACCAAAAATACTTTGCAAAAAAATAACAATACTATCTTTCAAAAAAAACCATTAAATTACACAACCCGACATTTTTCAAAAATATTTGGAACACAAAAAAAACGTATTTACCCGTAAATATTAAAAAATTACTGGTTTTACCTACTGCATGATAATTATAATAAGTTGAATATTGAAATAATTCACAATTTATTCCAAATATTGAAAGGCTTAAATAAAAAGTTAATTTAATAACTTTAATATTTCAAATCGCTGATTCGTTAAATGTATATAATTATTATTTACTAATTTAAATTAGTGCCATTTATACTTGTTTCTCACCGATCAATCAAATATAATATTTAAAAAAAAATCATATATAACCTATCTATTTTACTATTTATCTTCTGAACTAAATTTAAACTTGTTTCTCACCAATCGATCAAATATAATATTAAAAAATTCATAGACAACCCATTTATTTTACTATTTATCTTCAGAACTGAATTTATATTAAAAAAAACACACAAAAACTTTTTATTTCACTAATTAATATAAAAAAAACTTCAGCACACACTGTACCGGTCCAGATTCAGACTGTGCATATACGTACGGGCGTCTGTTAAACAAACTGCCGAATCAATTCGCGATAAAATCACCGTTTTGCGTAACCCGCCCACCCACTCCCACCCACTTCCACCCCCAACGACTTCGAACGTGTGAACGTTTACTGCGTACAGGGGCGGGGGCAGGGCCGCGTTTAAATACGGCCCGTTTTAATGCGCCCTCTCCGTGTCGGTGTCAAACATTTATATTGTTATTTCGCCGGTCGCGTTCAATAAACGATTGAGAAGTGCCGATTTTGCAACTGCGGTTTTTGGTCGGGTTTGTTGTGCGGAGTTGTTTGATCGGTTGATATTTTCTGTTGGGGTTTTGATGGATGTTGAATTCGTGATGGGGGGGTTGAGATGTGGTGATCTTGCGTTTGTGGTGTTTGGTTGGTTATTTTTGTTGGATTGTGGTTGTTAAGTATGGGATTTTAGGTGAAATTATTTTGTGTTGTTGTTTGGAGTTTTCTTGATTCTTTTTGTAAAAGAATAGTAGCCGTAATTCGTACAACTCGATGTAACTTGTTTGGATTTATAAAAAAAATCTCATTATACATGATGGGTATTTTTTGAATTTTTAAATATTTTTTTTAAGTATAATAATTTGAATAAAAAACTATTACTATATTCTTCAATACAAAATTTTTTTAAATTAATATTTCATCAATCAATATTTTTATTATAGGTTTTTCATGCCAAGTTAAATGTTTTCCATTTCAAATTGAATGTTTTCCATTTCAGATCAAATTTTTTTTATTTTTCATTAAATATTTTCCCCAGAAGTGCGTGAGCTGGTTGAATGTACAAATCATTCTTTAATTTTCTTTTCTCCATAATCACCAATGATAAATGATGAGGTATTTTCTAAGATTAAATGTTCTGCCAAGAATTTTCTTGCAGACCCATCGATCGGATTAAATTTGATGAAGATCATACAAGAGTCTTTCTCCACTGGTACATCAACCAATTATAAAAGTATCTATTTTTCAGTCATTAACTTTCACCATAACGATTACAAGTAAATATGAAAATAATAAAATGTTATTTAAAAACTACATTAATTTAAAATTTAAAATATAAAATTTGAAATGGAGAATATTCAATTCGGAATGGAAAATATTTGGTTTGAAGAGGAAAACATTCAACTTTAGGTGAAAAACCTGTATTATTTAGTCTATTATTCAAACTCTCTCATAAATCAAATTCGACCTATTTTATACACTCAATCAGTGGCGGCTCGTCCTAATGGGCTGCGGGCCAGCAGCGCTCCCTGTATAAAGTTTTTTTTTAATTCTTATATTCGTCTTGTATAGGAGTATAAATGCAATACATATTTTGATTCTTGTATGTGTTGATGATGACATTTTCGTTTTTTTACAAGAAAACATGTGTACTATTTTCAATTTCATTGTTGCAGCCCTTCCACTACAAATTTTCACGAGCCGCCACTGCACTTAATCCAATCCCAAAGTATAATAACAAACTTACAAAAAAACACAAAAAACTCGATCCTCACACGTCCGCGAATATCAAAATCAAAAATCAACAATTCAAAATCCCCATACGAAATCACGGACACACCCACCGGCGAAATACGAACGGCGCGACAAAAAGAAAACCCGGCCCGGTCCGACACGCTCCATTACCCCGTCCAGGACTTTTCCGGCCATTTTCCCGCTTCACGTCGAAAATACAGGAAAAAAGAGAAAGAGGCCCGCCAAAGGAATCACGACCGGCTCGCTTTTCACAGGTTTCGCTCCCCTGGCCGGCGTCGATAACGATCTCGGGCGCCCACTGCTCGAATTCAATTTGGGATCGAATCTCCGAACGTGGATCTCGTTCGTGCAACTAAATCATTCATCCTGGAAAAGTCTTTTTTTCGGTGCCTTTTTTTGTGTTAAGTCTGAAGAGGTGACTCTGGAAAGAGTGTTCGATTGATTGGTTTCCGTGCGTGTAGTTTAATTTCGTTTGTCGGTTTTTTGAGGTTTGGTGAAATTGAAGTTGGAATAATTTAATGAAGGGGGATTTTTTTTAATAATTTTGTTATATATGTTGTGATGGAAAATAGTACGATAAAACAATTATATGCGTGAACGTTTTTCTGTGGCCTTTTGATCCGAATATTCTAAAAATTATGGACGTTTAAAAAAATAAGCGATTTATAGATGTTTTTATAATTATTACATAGTCTCTTATTCGCATATGTATTTTACGAAATTTTATGTAAAATCAAGTATTATAATATTTAAAATTTATGATATGAAATTTTATTCTGAATTTCTTATAACAACTTGTGTATTTATATATTTTTATTTATAGTATAAGTGATCTTTATATAATATAATGAGTTTTCGTTGTTTTTTTTTAACTATTAAATTGTGTATAAAAACATCTTTCTCTATTTTATACATTACAATTATTTGGTTGATTGATTTTTTTTACACAAGCAGTATAATTATCTTATTTTTTTTAATGTAAATTTCCAAATGGAATTTTTTTTAATAGACAGATGCTTCTTTATTAAAGTGGTCTCTGTGTAATGGATTAATGGATTTTCATTGTTTCCCAATATAAATCTAATAAATAAAATGTATTAAAAATGCTTTATCGAACGTATTAATTGGTTTTTCCTGTTCAATCAATGTGATTGGACTTGATTATATTGAGTTTTTTGGTAAAATTTCAAATGAAACTCTTTTTAAAAGATTGCTTTTTAGTACTGGTCGTTATGTTGAATTGAATGTTATTTCTGTATCTGATGAATATTCATTGCTCCGAAAATAAATATTGAAGTTGTCAAAAATATTATTTTATATTTTTCACAAATAAACAAATAAAACAGAATACAAAATAATTCTAATACCACATTGAAGGATGTAAGGATATGTATTACGAAACAGAGTTTGAAATATAGTATTTTAAATTGAATAATATACTTTTAATATTGATTTTTTCAAAATCAAATAAATCGGAAGTTATTTTTTTTTGTGTCAAAAAATAGTTTAATTTATATTTTGGAATATAATTAAAATTTTAAATATTTCTTAAATGATTTTGTTAAAAACAAAGATATATCATGCTTTTTATAACCCTCCCATTTCTTTCATTTTTTATTATTTGAGATAACAATCCTCTAACAAGAAATTTCATGATTTTTTATACCGCACCAACCTATTACAAATAAATTGATTATTTTACGCGAACACCATAAAGTCGAAAAAGCTTTGTACTTTTTTACGACTTCTTCCTTGTTATGTTCTGTGCACAAGAGCACCATTGTTATTTTTCGTGCACGCCTCCTTTTTTCTCCCACAAAAAACCTTTTTTACCGCCCATTTTTTCCGGATTAAAGATATTAAATGCACTAATTACGAAGTGCTCCAGTTGTATTTTAGAACGCTTTTCCATGTATTTATAAACGGAAGTTCCTTATGTGCAACCGCAGAAAATTCCAGGTATACTCGACTTTGCATCCTCGCAAATCCACCACTATACGACTTTTCCTTTTGCACCACGAACCGAAAGTTGATAACCAAGTTGAGCTTGCCCGCAAAATCCAATATATTATACCGGCGAAATATTCCCGGGGAAAATAACCTTCGAGAATTTCTTTCTTTTTATGCAAAGCGGTCCAAATGAACTACACGAAAGGATGAGGAGGAAAAACCTGGGTGGAGCGAGCGTGCTCCGCTTTTCCCAGTTTTACGTTTTACCTACTTTAGCATTACTCGGATGTATGTAATGTGTGTGTACGTTTGTGTGCGGGTACATGGGAAAACTGAATACGTAATGACGGCGCGTTTTGGCGAAAGCCGAATCCGAAGAGCCGCAGTTACGTGATTTGTATTAGAAAATAAACGAAGACGATGTCGAAATGGAGGTTTCGACGGGCGAAAAAAAATTCGAGGGAAAATTCGCTTTGTGGTTTCGGGTCGTTAGAAAACGGCTTTAAAGCTTTAAAACTGATATATTGAATCGGAGTAAAGGTTAAGTGTTATTATGTCCGTTTTAAGAATGGCTGCCTTTTCAAATGGTGGTTTAATTTTATCTGCGTAAAACAGAGCTCTTTTTTATTTATATGCGTAATATAGGATTGTTGATAAAAAATCTATTTCGGTTAATTTTTAGGTTTTATTTAATTTTAGATGACCGCAGAAAATGCCGGTGGGGCCGAGGATTATTTAATTTTCATTTTATGTTAGATTATCAATCTTCTAAAAATACCCTCAAAGTATTAAATTTCATACACATCCAAAAAAATATTTATAAAAAATCAAAATACCAAATTCTAATCTCCATTACGCACTGGCATAAAATTTTCGAACGTTCACTAAATTCTAAAAAATCCATACAAAATTCAGACGTTTCCGAGCGGATAAACGCGAATAAGGGTCGGGTGTATCTCGATACTCGAAGAGCATCGATTCTCTATGAAGCGTCTCATCCTCGAAAGCCTTCTTTTCTACAACCTCCGCGAAGTTCAAGTCGTCCCTTTTCCCATACACGGCTGCAGATAACGCAGACACGTGCAAAAAACATCGCATAAAACCGTATGCTGGGTAATTTTTTCCCTTCAAAGCCTTGCCCGTCGAAAGGCAACGCTAATGTATCCAAAAGAGGCGAACTGAAACTTAATAAAGAGGAACGCTTGAGAAATTCGAGCACGATCTCGTTATAAGCCTGTCGTTAGCCGCTTCATTTATCATTCGCCCAGATTCAATATGCTGTGTTGCTTGTATATATTTTCTAAATAAATTTTTCGCGTGTAACGCCTCAATATTTTCAATTTATTTTCGCATAATACGCGAAAGAAACTCGATCGTATTAATATGCAGAAGTCGTGTGTTGTTCGTTGATATTTTCGATGCGTAATTTATAAGAACGTCTCTTTTTTTATAAATTGAAAATAATTCTATGTATTGAATAAAATTCTGTATTTAATTTTTTTAAAGTACTTTTGAGTATTCTTCAATTCATTCAAACAACGTTTATTTAATTAAATTAAAGGATTCTTTGAATATTTTGTATCGAATTCGAAACTAATGAAAAAAAAAAAAAAAATTTTTATTGCGAATCAGACTTTTTCTCAATTTAAATTTGATTAATTATTATATATAAAATCCGAAACACTTTATTATTCCATCTTCAACCAAAGCTCGTAAAACGTGTCGTCAACAACACGGAGTTTTTGGCTCGGCCGCCATTAAAGCAAAATGGCGCTTCGTCTCAGCACGCGCACTTTAACGACAGTTACAAACTTTTAATCGATCCCTGCCTCGATTCGACGAGCTCATAATATACGACGACCACCAGTTTCCTACATCCAAACATTTCCGCGATATATCACACGACTGAAACGGGGTGGAAATTTGAAAATTGTGCCAGCATTCAGCCGCCATTTCAGATCGCGGCGGAATTTCTTCGCTCCTTCCTTAGAAAATTCCATACGTTCGTTCGAGGAATTCGACCGACGGGTAGGTGGTAAGAACGGCCATTAAAAGGTCGAAGACTGGTCGCAGGGTCTGCGGGAAATATGAAATATTTGCCCGAGACGGTGGACAATGCGAGCGCGGCCATTGTGAACGAGCTCAAGGCGACAATCCGAAACGAATCGACGGGTATATTGAAAAAGTTATGTTCTGAGGCATCGTGTGAAAGAATGTCATTCACGTGAAAGGTTACCGAAACGTTTTCGGTGGGAAGTTTGCCGGAATTGGTGAGGTCTGCGTTGTGATACGGTTGATAAGTTTTCCGTTATTGAAAACACACTTTGGAGAATTTTCGGTATTCAATTATTAAACGTTTCATTGTAATATCGATAACTTGAAAAGTAATTTTGCTAGTTAATAAATATCATGTTTCAATTTTAAATTTCAAATGCTTCAAAATATCATATGGATTTCGTTTTCTTTGAATTTTAATTGAAATAAGTTAATATCATTATTCTTATTGAGTGGATTTACAATAAATTTGGTTTTATAAAATTTTCCAACAATTTTTTGTTTATTTTTAAAATTTCCATTATTTTCATGTTTTTATGTATTAACCAATAGAAACATAATTTTGAATCTATGATTCAAATATACATATATGTAAAAATATTCATACGAGTAGCTTTTAATACATCAAAAATACAATAGGCGCATCTTGAAAAGTATAACGCCTACTATACATACATCGTAACCATAACATGGAAAACTTATTCAAATAATTCTGAACGAATTCTATATAGGTGTGCGGGCATTTTTTTTCTTATTTTTCAATTTTCCGCAAAGGAAATATTCATACGCGGCAAGCTTTCGCACACAGCACACGAAAGCTTAAATATTCCAACACGCCGGAAAGCTCGTTTTCGGTAACCAGCGCGAAAACTCACATATTTAAAATACAACGCCGAAAACCCAACCCAAATTCGAAAATTGAATCCCGAAAGCTCCACATCCACCTATTATCGGCCGGATGTAAATTTCTCTAGCCCTAGCGAAAGCTTATAAAAATGAAGAAATTGATCCATAAACAAGCGTTACGACCACCGCTTTCGGCGAACAATAGTATAAAAGTTTCGAAAAGGCTCGAGTCCGGCCATAATCGTTCGAAACGAAGCCTCCGAAGTGTTCTTTTTATCACTTTCGAGAGCGCCCGTAAATTTGTGCGTACGGCCGTCTTCAATCATCCCCTTAACGAGAGAGATGTTAATTTCGGGACCCCGAGGTCCTCCAGAGATGTCGGCTGTCTGAAGCGTGGGTGTATTTTCGGATAAAAGTATTCAGGGTGCGTCTCGGAGGCATTAATGGCTAATTTTCGTCGTGGGTCTTTGCTGGAGTGGAAAAGGTGGATGCAAATTTAAACGTGAGAGTTGTGGAAATTGGAAAATGGTTCCTCTTTTTGATTGCCGTTTTAAGATTGTGGTATTCGTTTTTTTTATTGTGAACCTGCGTTGAATTTTCATTTTGCTGAATTTGGTGTTAATATTATTTCTAATATAAGATGTTTTTTCCGTATATGAAACGTGAACGAAAATAAAAACACATTGTTCGTTACATCTACAAGGTTAATTCGAGAAAGTTCGAAACATTCTCCTACACATAATATAATATTATATTTCGACGAAAAATAATGCTAAATCCGAACATTTTCACATAGAATTAATTTACGAACCGATACACTGACAATCTCTTACACTATTATGTCTGATACGTTTATTTTGCAACGCGAATTTATATAGATTTCACAATAGCACTACATGAACATAATTCAGCAAAAAACCCGTACAAATCACGCGTCAAAACGAGTCGACAAAAACGTCTGAAAACGCGAAAAACTGTCGACCGGCCGATATCTCTGAATAAACAAATTCCAATTTCGCGCGCAAATATCACCGGCGAAAATTTATTTAAATTTCGTATGCGTATGGCCGATATTTCATGTACAAATTTTTTTTTTATTTCCCTCCCTAAATAACCTATAAATCTCCGGCGATAATCCCTCACGGCGCGAAAATGAGAATAAAACGAAATCATCGACGATCAATTTCGCAGTTGTCAATCACGCGTCGGCCGTTCCACTTCGCGATAATAAAAAAAGGGATACATAATAACAAGCGTATATATATTTATTTTTTCGCATTAAGCGGCTTATAAAATATATATCCCGGCGCTTAATGGCGACGCTTGCAGAAGATTTATTATATGTCGATTCGAAACGTTAATAAATGTGTCCGACCGCGACGGAATCGCACCGGCTCGAATGTCGTAAATTTTGCAAACTATCGTTCCGATTTGCGAACTGAAAACAAAGGGTGCCTTTCAGATATATTAAAATATCGATCGAAATTTATTGACCCGATTTCGGTTGGTTTTTATCAATTTTATTACTGAAAACTCTGCTAGTTTATGTTGCGATTCGGACCGGTGAATAAATAAAGTTTGGCTGAATTTTTTTGGTAACCCTAAAATATCGTTATTTTTTATTTGAATTACCTTTGTTCTGTTTTTCTAAAATAATATTATAGTTCATATTTCATTTGCTAAAAGCACTTAAGTAATAAAGACGTACCGAAGAATGTTCCATATATTAATTTATCGGCGTGTACACGCGGCTTGCGTCGGAAGCGTTTTTTTTGTTTTTTTTTCGAACTCAGAGGAGAACTGAGTCTGGGAGGAAAAATAAAACAATGGAGAGAAGTAAAATATGATGAGAATTCAATTTAGGTTCGATCCATGAACACAGCCCGAGGATATTTTGCACGATATAGATAATACGGAGGTCGGGTATGCCGAACATTACTCTATATCAGGGATCGACAATGGAAATGTTTTTGGTTTATGAAGTCGTATAGCTCTTAATTATTATTATTTTCATTTGTAAATAAATAGATGAAACTGTCTTTGTTTATTTTTATGTTTGATCTGATACTTATAAAAAATATTCGAGATGTTTTATTATAGATTTGACGTTTACTTAAAAAATAAAAAAATAAATAAATAAATAAATGAACTCTATCCTATAACTTTATTTTCTTCGTCCTTTAAATTATGAATTTATTACATATAAAAATTCAATATGTTTAAAATATATTATAGTTAAAAAATGTAAAATTCTTGAATTAATATTTTTAAAAGATATTTTATCCCTGATGTATACAGCAAAGAGCGAGAGGGTAGAATCAAAAAGAAACAAAACGTATTGAGTGTTAAGGACATTAAGGAATATCGAGAATTTTATACTGAGGCAAATATAAAGAATTGTTCTTTTTTATGTTGTATTGTAAACGCGTATCTAATTGGGGAGAATTCGATTTGGCTAAAACAAAGAAAATTTCCCTCGTGTTATTTGATGCTGGCTTTGTTTGAACGCCCTTAATAACATTTCGAGTATTTTAAGATAAATACTAATATTTACTCTGTCATATAAAACTTACACGTTTTTTCGACAAATAATATGCCGAAATAATGAGACAGTATGTTTTTCTTCTTATTTTTCAATATAAAGTGTCCAAATATTTGAAAACACTTTGTTTATTCCATCACAAATATTACGTTACATAAAGTTTGTAAATATCGGCGATCGAACGACAAAATATTATTTGCAGGATAAGTTTAAACAAACGATCGAATTTTCCGAAGTTGTAACCTTTTTCTCCTTAGCTCGAACTGATTCAATATTTTCCATTTTCACTTTTCCCCTTCAATTTTTTTGCCATTTTCTTCAAAGTTGGTCGCTTACCGTAATTTACCATATGAAATACGCATTTCTTTTATTCGAGGAAATTCGCTCAAAAGCGGATATTTTCTCTACTTGACATATAATACCTTCAATTCAAAGTGCCTTGAATTCACCTTCGCGTCACATAAAAGTCACAGTAATGAAATTCACTTGTATGAATCGGATTTATGGAAAACAATATCAAAATCACACCACCCAATTTTTCAACACTATTACACTACCATATATACGTTGATCTGGAAATATAAAAATCATACTATTTGCGTTCATAATCATTCAAAAAGTTAGATCATGCGTATTTGAAATAATAAAAATGCAATTTTTGATAAATTAAATATTGTAAATGTTTTGTAATTTTTTGGCCATTTTCGGTCAATTATATATTACAGTAGAACCTCTATTATCTGGATTGATTAAAAAATAATTAATTGTGTTGTTATAGCAGATTTAACGATTTTTTTTATACAATACGCTTTCGAAAATTTACAAGTACATACGTAACAAAATTATACGGAGTCAACTTATGAGGATGATCAAACTAAAATCTGACAGGAGTTTTATTTTTTTTTAATTTGAAGTTAAAAATCTTCTTATAGATGGCGTTAAAAATTATGACTTCATTAATTATTATCTTGGGAACCGATAAATACACTATCAAGACGATTTTTTGTTACGTTTATAAACTTTACCAGTATCAAATAACCGAAAATAGTAAAAATAAATAGACCATAAATGCTTTTAAAAAATATTTAAAGGTTGTGTACATATTTATACGCACCAAAAATGTCTATAAATAATTTAATTAAATTTCTAACAAATCTTTTTTTTTTTAAATATTTTTGTCATTTTTCGATTATCCGGATTCTTCGCTATCCAGACCATCTCAATCCCATTTTAGTCCAGATAATCAAAATTCTACTCTATTTATAAACCTCGATACATATTTGTATGATCAATAGAAATATTCCATTACAAAAAACAAAACGACCAATCCACACATCCCAATTAACACAATTCACCACCATCCAACAACAAAATCTTACCACAAAGCCAACAATACAACCGAAACCGAAAATTCCACCACAAAAACATCCAAAAGCACACGCACCCTTCTTTCTCGAGCCGAGAAATCAAACGCGTTGTTTTTTCGCACAGGAGGTTTTTTGATTACCGCGCCAAACCAAATATTTGGCCGGGCAGTGTTTGCGTTGTCGGCAACGGCCTCTGCGGCCAAGTTTGTTGCTCTTTCTGGGCCATTCGATACTGGGGCACGGCCTGGCCAAACATAAACTGGGCCTCCCTAAACGTGGGCTAATTAAAAAATACAGCCTCCGGTCGCGTGCGGTGGGACGTGTCGGGTTGGCTTTTCTAGTTGAGCTTTTTCGAAGTTTGGTGTTTTCGATTTTTTCGGGTGGAAGTTTTGTTTTGTTTGTTTTGGGTTTATTGAATTTTTTATGTTGGATAGTTGTGGTGGGGGTTTTGGTTTGGAATTTGTGATGGTTTTTTTGATAAGTATTTTATGAAAAATTAAACAGTTTTTTTATTAATTTCATATGAAAAGAATTATTAGGTTTTATTTTCGGTTTATTTAATTTTTTATGTTGAATAATTGTGGTGGGGATTATGGTGTGTTTTGGTTATGAATTTATGATGGTTTTTTTTAATGAGTATTTGATGAAAATTTATAAAAAATTAAACAGTTTTTTATTAATTTTATATGAAAAGAATTATTAACTTTTCTTTTAATTCATTTTGAAAGTTTTTCGCAGGCAATTAACCAATTATTTCCGAAATGTTATCTTTCCTAGAATTCTACGCTTCAAGATAATTAATTATATAATATATATGAAATTCAAACTTATGTTATTAAATCAAGAACTATATAAATAAGTAATCAAAAACTCACTTGATACGTAGTAAGATTTGATTAAATAAGACTTAAATATTTTCAACTTATATATATTTCAACGAAAGTAATTGAACCGTATTATTCAATCAAAGTCTAAAAATTCAGATATTTTATTTTTAAATAGAACATTATCGAAATTCCTTTCAGAATATATATTCGTAAAAATAAACCTGATTTTATTTTCGGCCTCGAAAGTATACTTTCCTCGAGGTTGTTTGCTATTTGTTGGTTTTGCTTTAGGATAATTTTCGGTCAATTTTCCGGAACGGAACAGTTTTGTTGGTCGACCGCCGCGGGCCAATAACTCGAACGTTGTACTGGGACAACGTCGTTTTCCACGAACTTTTCCTAACATTTTCCACGCAAGCGGACATCTTCATTACGCTTTTGCAGGCTGCGTTTTTTGGTTGCGACCGCACGAAAATAACGTCTGTATATATAATAAATCAAATCGAATAAACATCACATAAATAATAATGAAAAAAAATGCTGAGACTGAAATTTATGTGAATCTATTACGATAGAGTTTTGCCGAAGCGTGAATTTCCGTGCGGTAACGATGCGTGAAAAAAAATTGTATCGTGACAATCTAGTTTTCACAGTGAATTTATCGCTTATTTGATTTATTTGTATATTTTAAAATAATTGGACGAATTATGTAACTTTTTTCATTTCGGTGGTTTTTCTAATCACATATGCATATTAAGTATTGATAAAAGTAAATCTTTAAAAAATAAATACCTAAATAATAGTCATTACTCAAATGATTGTAGAAAAGATTATTTTTAACTATAAACCATACAAATTATTACTTAACTTTAGCGATCATTAAAAACGTATACATTTAATACAATTAAACCTTAAAATATATTTATAATATAATAGATAGTGATATTTATTAATGAAATTCACAAATGAATGATACAAAAACTAATACAATTGTAAATTCTTTGAAAATAACATTGAGAAAATTACTGTACAAAATATTCAATAGCTAAAAAGGATTTTTAATGCATAAATAAACGAGACAGTAAGTTCAAGTTTAAAATAGTCAAAAGATAGCAATTTATTTGATTAAAATTTACAAAAATCCGAAAACTTCAAAGTAGCACTTTTGAATAGCTCATACATAATATTAGTCATTTATAATACTAAAAATAAAAAAATCAACAAACAACTTTTGAATAGCTCATATATAATATTAATTAGTCACTTCCAATACTAAAAACAACAAATCAATAAACACATCCAATAAACAACCAAAAAACCCCACACAAAACACAATCGACCACAACCCACCAAATCCGATCATCACCCAACACCCACATCAAACACAAAAAAACACCACAAAGCGCACAGAAGCCAATAAATTAAAACGCGCCGATAGCAACACACGTGTACACGAAAAACGCCAAAGAAAACCCGCCGGAAAATTGATTGATTTATTGGCCGGAGCGCTTTTCCAGCCTCGCAGTGGCCGAGCTTGGGCAATGATACCGACGCGGGGCCAACTTTACAATTTATTGCGATCCGCCGTTATCTTGTCCCGAAGTCATCAATAATGCACGGCGGGTTGGCGGAAAATCGGCCCGGGAAAGCGGTGGGAAAAATCGAAAGTTTTCCGCAGGTGGGACGTATCGATTTTTGTGTGTGGAAAAAATTCGTGTGTTTGGGTTGTTGTATTGTTTTTTTTTTGATGATTTAAATGTTTGTTTTGGATTGTGTTTAAATTTTGTTGATTTTTTATGAATAATCAAATTTTAATAAAATTAAAACTGAATATATTTTCATTGTTAATATTACTTTTTAAATTTCAATATAAAAGTATATTTTTGATAAATTTTTTTATTAACAAAAACATATCATCATGGTATAACAAATATCCTCACATAGGCTATTTTATACATTTTATGATTATTCAAATATTTATTTTAAGCAATGAAATATTTTTAAAATAAACTTTGATTTTATTTTTATATTTATATATATTAAAAAATATTGTATATTTTAATATACAATATTTTTTTTCGTTGTATATTTTTGAACTTGTTTCACTTAGATTTATTATGGTTTGTATGATATTATGAATACGTGTTAAATCAAAACTTTCCACCGAAAAGAAACAACTCGACAAAATTATAAATCAAAACTATAATCTCATGTAAATTTCATATTCCTTCCAAACTTTCAAACAAAATAAAAGCAATCCTTTCAGTATAAACATGCGACTCGTACTAAAACCGAATAAATTTACACACACCGTAAATAAAAAAAAAGTACCAACTCACGCCACGGCCGAAAGAACTATGTGTTTTCCGACTTCTTTCCCGATACCTGAAGGGATTGAACACCCGAAGAAAAAAGGGCACCCCAGCATTACAATATAGGCATCCTTGACCCACCCCAGCCTCCCTCTAATCCCAGCTGCCTTGTGATTTACGGTCGAAATATCTGGTTACGTATTCCGTCGTCAGATTACTATCCGAAAGTAGAGTTACGGGGTTTTATCGCACCAGGGATCAACGAAGGGCTGGCTCCGGCCATAAGTGACGACATAAACTCCGAGGAAAACCAGCCTCCGATGACCCACTGTGGGAATGTGCTCGAGTGCATGCGTATGCCATGGGAAAAATGGTCTTAAAGTATACGACCGTGCATAAATTTGTCAAGGGTTCAAATGAGGTGGTTCGCTTCACGGGTTGTTGGGAAAAATTGAAGGAAATTCGGCTGTCGTAAACTTGTGATTCGATCTTCCGATTTGTGCTACAAAGTTTGGTAGAAGTTTATGTATTGATGAAAAAAAATGGTTAACTTTTCGTACCGGTGTTACTTTTTTTAATCATACTAAGTCCACTAGAAAAACGGTTAAAAGATTTTTATGTATAATATTTATTAAAATTAGCTTTTAACGATATAAAACACTTTCTATTTAATTTTTTTGGTTACAATATTGTTTCATTTTATTTTATTCTGTCAAATGGCTGTAAATTTTATTTCATTTTCTTTTTAAGTATGAATATAATTTTATTGTTAAAATATAAATATTTAGGTTACATTTATATTAAACTATTATTTGTGCATTTGTTTATTAATTTTCTTATAAAATGTAGAAATTCAACAATGAATATTTAATGCTTTCAAAGAGAAATAAAATATTTTCAGTGATTCGATTGATAAAATTTATTTGCACATCTAATGAATTTCTCGAAATTACTTTTATTATAAAATGAGTGAAAATTATATAAAATCAATAGATAAATTCATATAATATTATAAAACATTATTTTGAGTATCAAATAATATAATATTTTCAAAAAAAAAATCAAAATTACTTCCAATAGTATAAATCTTTGTTTGGTCGGTGCGGTGCAGTTAATTGCCAAAGTAGGATTTGGTCTGTTCAAAAGTGACGTTAAGGAAAATGGCGCCAATTAACGGAACGCCCGTCCGAAAGTCAAAGTGAACAAGTGGAGCCAAAAGTCTTATTAGATCAATTATGTGCTTGCTATTCCGTGATGCTTCGAAAGAGTGCTCTGGCAACATTCCATGTTGATAAATTAAACGGTGATGTTGTGGCAACACGGAAACCGTTTTATTTAGTGCTCGTTTCGAACGAGGATTATTCGCTTCAACGATAAACCGACAAAGAAATATATAACGCTTAGGATCCTTAATGCGCTTCTTTGATGTCACGTTAAATATATTATTATTAGAAAAGATGTGAAGATTGTGCTGATTATGAAGCGAAATAATCGTTTGTAGAATCGTGGAATAAAAAAACCGCCAATTTCAACAAATCATAATCAAATCTTCATCTAAAACGTACATATCTTAACGGTTCAGTTTGACCGCAGTTTTCACATACACGACGGTCACAACGAACGGAACTTTCCCGTAACGGAAAACTCGATCCGAACGGATGCTGGTGATGGTCGTGTCCGAGAAAGTGGCCGTGGTTGTGGCCAAATCTTTCCGAGTCGCTAATTACCGAGGTTCCACTGCACCCGGATGTGGAACAAAGGACGGTTTCAGCTTTGTGGGCCGTGGCTTTATGGTTGTTGTGATTGAACGTATTGATTTTGTTATATTTTTGTCAATTATAAGGTTAAAACTTATACAAGGAAATATTTTCGAACTGAAGATGAAATTTTATTTTAAAATAATTAATTTTTAGTGATTTTAATTGTTAATAGAAAAATTATGTATACTAGATTTTGCCATTACATGATCAACGGTACGGTATTAGTTATTATCATTATTTTTTCATTAAATTCAAATGTTTATAATATGTATTTTCACAATGTAAATTTTACATACGTTAATATTGCTTTCTATTTCTAATATAATAAAATTTATGATAAGTATAAATTTTTAGTTCTAAAACGTGAAAGTGCCTCGCAAACATTTTTTTACCTTAACCTTTTATATAATATATTGTTTAATTTACACACGACACTCAAAATCTTATGAGCTCACTTTTGATTAAATAGCATAAAAACGTATTATTAAGTATTATAAAAGTTTAAAGCTTCAAATTCTTCATATTTATAGGAATATTAATATAATACTAGCTTAACACGGAATAAGTGTTGTTATCAAGATTGTGAATTATATATTAACATGTCGAACATAAAATTTTCGTAACGATATTAATAAAATCCAAAATAAATACATATATTTCTATGAATTTATTATTATTAAATTCTCCAACTAACGTTCAATCTAACTACCGTCATAGCACGTCCGGTTATTGATAATAATTTACGTTTCAAAGCACTTGCTCTATGTATGCTGGTGCATCGCTAATTTGTCTATGGATTATTTTATAGTTGAATGGCTATATTGGTGGTGGCATAAAGCATAATTGCACTGCTAGATCTCGTTCCATGTCTTCCTACTATTGATCCTCAGAATTCCACTTGCATCCCAGATGTATGCGCTTCGGTTAAGTGAAGTTGTCTGATTGTGAGGTTTGAATGCTTACGTATATTGTGTTGGTTATGGTTCTTGTTTTGAGTTAGACGTGTGAACTTTTGCGGTGTTGGCTTTGATCATAAGTTTCGACGATTCAGTCGAGAAATGTTTCATGTTATTATTATTATTATTATTATTCCAATTATTTTATCAAATAAAAAGAAATCTGGTTTAGCTTTGAATTCGATGTATTTTTTTATCATTATTTAATGAAAATAAATCTGATGAATTCGGTATATTTTTCCATCGTTATTATAACGTAACGTGTATATTTCACAATTGTATCGAGAAAGCGTTAGATAAGCCGACACTTTTTCGTTGCTGTTGGGGGAAAATTCGCCTTTTTAATATTTATATAATGGATCTTTTGTTACGGTCGCTTTTTATTTATGAATGGCGGGGCGAACATCGCGTAGTTCACATCGCTTTTACTGTACCCTGTAATATTTATATTTTCACGGGTTGGTCTTCGTTGGGTGTATATATAAATACATTTCCCCCCTACAACCTTGTTTTTTTCGTAGTTTTATATTCTGAGCTGGTTTGGAAACTGCACTCCAACGTGAAAAGGATTATATTTAGTCAGAAATGTTTTAGCGCGAAACTTCCGACAGACGTCGTTCATAATGCAGCGGGTAAACTTTGCCAGAGTCATACGATATCGATCGGTCCAAATTTGGAAGTATGGTAGGAGAATATGTTTTTATATACATACTATATTGTTTTTTTGTTGGTAATTTTGGTTAAGTTTTGTGCATCGTGGGAATTTCCAAATTGACGTTTTTATGGTCACGTAAATGTTGGTTAATGTATTGAATGCTGTTACGTGACTCAATTAACCAAACTAAATTGTGTAATAGTTAGAAATTACTATTTAACTACCTATTCAAAATATAAAAAATATATATATTTTCATCAGACATGAACACTGTATACAAATGAATATGTAAATGTATTAAAAACTACATATATATGTACATTTAAAAACGTATGTTACATTTGTGGTTGATAGAATTTCTTCACCGATTCAATTTTAGATTACTATCGACATTATTTAAATATAACCATTCTGAAAATTTTTAAAATAGCTCACCGCGAAAATATCACACATCCATTTCTAGAGCCAATTCGGAATTTACTGTTCAAATTCGCATTTTAGATTTCCAGAACTCATAAAATATTCCCGAACATAAAAATGCAATATCTAAACTGAAAATTTAACCATTATTATGTAGTTGAAAATATAAATGTAACGATAAGGCTCCGTTTCCCGTTCACACCTCGGCCATAATAAGTTTTCGCGCTTACTTTGTAACACGGACATATAACATTTTCCTGGAACTTTCCCAACAGTGCCATTGTACTAGACTGCCATAAATATTGGGACGATCTTTATTATTGGTATAGCTATATATTTTGCTGATATATTTGTGTGTATAAGCGTATATTTTCACGTTCGACAGTCGCGATAAAAGCCTTTTTCCGAAACTCCTTTTGTCTTTAAATATATTAAAAGCGTTCGACGACACCCGACGCCTAAGAGGCTTTCATTTGTCAACGCTTTTCGACTTTTTTCCCCCAAACCCCGTATTCTTTCGAGTTTAGATGAAAAAATACATATTAATGTGTAAAGTGCTTATGTCGCGTAGTATATTTATCGCTCGAGTAAAAGTCGAAAGTTTCAATTGAATTTTAACTTGGTCCACGTGAAACTTCACCTCGGTAACTATCTACAAATACTATTTGGTTTTTTTATATCTATTTTACGAAATAGTCATTCTATGAAATTTCATTTTGCAGTTATTGCGAAGTTTTCGAATAAGTTTCGGTTGGAAACTTCGTTTATTATATTTGTTCATTAAAAGACGTTTTTGAGTTGTGCCTTGGTTCATGCGGTTTATTTTCTTTGCGTCTCGTTTGAATTTTTAAATTCATATCTTGTTAAGTTTCGTACCGTTTTATTTTTGCCCGAACGTGCAAAGTTTGTGCATATTTCTTCATGATGTTACTTCTGAACAAAAGTACGAATAATGATAACATATGAAATTTTTTATGTCATAATAAAATAAATTTTCGTTAAATAAGAAAACATGAATACCTCCTTAAATGAAATCGTAAAATAAAACTTTCATCATTAAATTATATTTTTATTTATCACAGTTGTTAACTTTCTGTATGTCACGAAATATACATAATAGTTCAAATGAAATAAAAACCTAATTAATTCTTGTCGTATTTACAAAAAACATATTTGCTACAAATATCAAAAGTTTTACTTGTTTTAAATTTTAAATATCATTAAATAAACCGAAATGAGTCTCAATATGATAATTTCATCCCACAATAACAAATACTCTTAAAGATTGTTCGATTTTTCCAATAAAACGTAATCGGTTTTGCATACGAATCGTAGACTCGGGCCGAAATTAATTAATGGACTTACGAAGACTTAATATCGAATAATTACTCGCCAAAATCGGTCAAACGAGTCATCAAATATTTGCGAAAATTTAATAAGTTCCCGCGAGCCGTTTTCCCGAAATGTGATGCGATCCCGGCAGACCCGTGGGAACGTGAGCATCTGTCGAATTCCAAGCCCAGTTCCATTATTCCCAGAAACTGCCGAAAACCGATTCCGCAAATTAATAGACGTTTTTCTCGGTTTTTCCTCCGCTTCCCCTCCCCTCCTTCCGGGCCGGTTTTCCGGGTTGCGAATATTTATTTATTCGCGCGTTAAAAGCTTCTCCGCCGCCGTTTACGGTGGAAAAGTCGGGAAATTGGCAAAAGCCCCGACAATATTGTCGATCTCGAAACGTCGGCGAGATTATTGATCGTTTTTGTGTGTGCGTACTATTATCATAAGACCCGATTGTGTCCGCTGCTCGTTTTTGAGCGAGATTATTTGTCGTAATAAGTGATAAATATTCAATATTTTCTTGCCGATTTGCATTCGAATTTTATGCTTAATCACTTGAATATTTTTATCTTGATTTTCAACGAAATTTATAATTTTATTATAATTGTGTACTTATGTTACGCTTGATTTAGCACACAACATTTACATTTGATTAAAATTCAAGAATGTTGCTATGTTTATATACAATATTATATAAAATTTCGAATTTTATATCGAAATATTTTCACATAAGAGCAAAAGTCGTTTTATCAAATTTCCTTCGCAAAGACAACATATAGGCGCAGTTGTTATAGTAACACGTCGCATCTAGGTTTATCTTGTTTTACCTTTTGATCTATATTTTATACAAAAACATATTCAAAACTTCATTCTATATACGAAACGACTCATGCATGATATTTATTTCAATAATGATTCGTGGCTTTATATCCTTTTATATTTTAGAACGAAAAAACTTTACATCGAACATGCGATAGTATAAAAAATCGTTTTCATATCGAATTAAAATATGATTATGTATTACAAGAAGTATTCTTGGTACTTTAAAATAACATTCAAAAAGTCGTTATACGAAAAAATACACTAAGGACACGTTTCAGGTTTACGCACATACAAAAACGGGAACCTCTATCTCCCATAGCAAATATTGACGTTTCACTATCACCATACGAGACTCTATTGACGTTTTTTTTCTTCACACACTGCACACACAGAACCTCTTGTGACCTCTTCACTATCCTCAGAATATACTTTGGACGTCTGCGAAAAAGTGAACGAGCGAAAAAACACTCGCACTTTCCATTCGCGTTAAAATTTATACCGTTCGATCGGCCCGAATTCGCACCGTGGCTATAAATCCACGGATGTCCCTATTTTATTTTATTTATTCGATTTTCCCCCGGTGGGTCCCGAAATTAAAAATGAAATAGAATTAAATCCCGCGGAATCGGGAGGGGTCCCTCCTGTATGTGGATTTGCCGGCTCGGTTTGCAAAATTATTCGATCAATTCGACTAATGACGGATTTGCTTCGTCGTTTTTCGATGCAAATTGTCGATTGGGATCGCACGCTCAAAGGGAGGGCCACGTGGAATTACGGATCGAAAACAATTCCGTATAATTTATTTGACAAATATTTGCACCGATTCGTGTCCCGCGAATTCGTTAGTTGAAAACGAAACGTCGCCGGTCTGAATTATTCATCAGTTTGTTTTATATTTTTCGGATTTGGTTCGTTTCAATTTTTTATCATGTTACGCTTTCTATTGTTTTCGCGCTGTTTTAATACAAGTTTTCGGTTATTTTTATTACGAACGTTCGTTCGAAATTGCGGATTGGGTCGTTATAAACGCGCGATTATTCATTCGGTACGTGCGATAGTTAAATGGAAACTGTTCGAAGTTTGCGTTATCGTATTATTTTTTCAAAAGGCTTCGAATCGGATTTAATCTGTATACATGTAAAACAATGGATTCGCAAACATTGTTATAAAATTTAAAAAAAAAATTCTATATAGTTTTATCTGAAATACTAAAAAGCTTTCAATCAAATTGCTCAAACAAATATTATACTTTTGATTTAAAATTTAATCGATTCTTTTCGAATATAAAACCTTCGATAAAACCTCACGTATATCAAAATTGACGCTAAGCCCTTCTTCGCACTCAAAATAAAACCTGCTTGGTTCTATATACTTCGAACTATAAATATTTACGCTCAGTCACAAAACCCGAACACCCTTCGGAGAGTTCCAATTTGTTGATGGCCGAGGTACGATAACGATCTCAGCTACCAGAAAACGGCCCAATAAAATCGGAATAATTCCTGCAACTTGGGCCGAACCAGCAGGAAGCCCTCGGGAGCCCTTTTGTATGGTGGTGGACGGTTTTAACACGGGAGTCTGTTTTCATAGTTAACGAACCCTGTCAGTGTAATGTGTCGAAGCGAAATAAAGGATGTATCGAAAGCTGTGGGGTGGTGTGCGGGTGGTTCAGATCAAAGACCCTTTGCGCTTTTCACGGCTTTTTTCGACCCTTTTCCGCTGTATAAATACTGATATAGTGTGCCATTCTTATTATGCGAATATATGTTAAATAGATATATGATATATATTTTCGGGATGTAGGTTCAAAATTCGCAGTCATTTTGTGAAGTGGCAAAAAATTGTTCATTGACACGGAATAATACTCGTTTATTTTTATTCGCTTAGTATTTACGAACGGATTTTCATGTTATAAAATAAAATACATTTTTGATTTTTCCTTCAAAAGTTAATAATTTTTATTTTATATACATAGAATTTAAATATAAATCACTTTGATATCGTCAACATCGAAAAATTAAATTAATAAGACAAAAAAAATCTGTGAGGTTTTGAATCCGATTTCTTGATAAAAGCGTATACTTTTTCATATATAATATACATATGAATTTGTTTGAGTTCGGGGTCGCGGAAAATTTTTGGGCACATGGATTTCCCTTGCCGGAAAATGTAGGGGCCTTGTGATACGGTTAGCGTAACCGGATGGTTATGCGTGAACCTTTCCGCGGGGAAATTTCGTCTCCGCTTCGAAATGAGATAGTTTCTTTTCTTACCGAGTAAAACCTCGATTTTTAATGATGTCACGTATACCCATATAAACCAAATATGTAGCATATATTATATTATATTTTGTTCTTTAATTAATATCGTAATTTGTGAAAATAATATGAGAATATTTTTGATTACTTCCCGGAATTTCGAAATAAATAATATAACCAAAATTTTTTTTTTTTAAATGAAAAAGGACTTTAAGTTATTTCCCTTTTATACAGGCATAAACCATACAAATAGACAAGAAAAAATTCCTCTTCGCAAACTTTGAATATTACGTCAAAGCGATTGACACTCAAATTGAGCACCGTTAAGAAACTTTTACGACTCGCTTGTCCAAAATCGGATATAAGCACCACCCCCGACAACGGTATATAGGGCTTTTTTACGGTCGAATGTTAAACAAGCGATAAAGGGTCGAACACGTTCCGCTTTCTTCGCCCACACCCACCCACACCCCCACCCTGCGGTGCGAGAGTAAAAACTCAAACTTTTCCGACGACCCTTTTATGAAGGTTTCAATAAGCATCCGACGCCGCGGAGGCGGATTATCAAAGAAAGTGGAAAACGATCGAAAAGTGGATGCGAAAGGGTTTTCGCTGTGGGTGTATCGCCCAACCCACACGTGATACTAATCCGCTGCTTAAAGTATCGGCTTGTTCCAACTTTCGGCTCGGCTGGGGAAAAAATATATAATAATACGGGTTCGGTGTGTGTTTTTCGGTCTCGCTTATGTTTTTATTGGATCGAAGTTTGGTGCGTAAAGTCGTTTGAGAGTTCGGCGCTTGTGAGTGAACCGTTCTTATGTGAAAGTTCGCTTTTTGACATTTCGTTTGGGTGTAAGTTCTTTACGGTTAAGGAGTGAAGTTGTTAGGTGGTCTTTTGACGTTTCGTTGAAAAATGGATGACGTGTATTGGGTTTTATTTCGTTTTTGTTTAAGTAGTTTACTTACTTTTTCATGTGAAAAAATGATATAATATAGATATCAAATCATTGCTCATTCTAATTATGTGTATTATTACAAATATAAAAGTTCTTTGTTTGAATAAAAAAATAAATTATATTATATAGAAGAAACTTTGGCTAATAGAATAACTTCGAATTGTTATGTAATTAGTTTCTGAGAGAGAAAAATTAATCACGATTTTATTTGGGTATGAAATGTAAGATTCATCCAGTTTCTTTTTGTTTTCAATATATAATTATTTACAGTTTTTAAAATCCTATAAACTTATTACCAAGGTTATTTCTTTCATTTATATTTAAATAACTTTACAAATAAATCGCAGGTATTATTTAAAAAAAAAAAACAAAAAATATTTTTATATTGCATCATTCCCAAACAAGCCATTCCCATTTTATAGTGAGACTAACATAACATTAAAAAAAATCTAGAAAAAACGGTCGAAATAACACACAAACCGATCGGAAAACTTCACACCGCCACGTTTTTATTATCGTCTCGCGAGTGCTATCGACACGTGCAATATCTGCGGCCATTGTACACGCGCGCGAAAGCACGCGCGAGTATTTAACGGGAGAAATTCAATTATCGAAGCGCGAAATTGTTATTTCCATCTTTTGTGCGATACACACACTCACACACATACACACACGAGGTGGAACGCGATAACGGCGCCCGCCATCGACAATGGCCAAACGGGGAAAAAGTTCCTCTTTCACGCGCCATCACAATGCGAAATATTGCGCGCGAGCCTTTCGCCATGTTAACAACAACAACAACGACGACGACGAAAATATAATATTTCCGCCTTTTCGTCACGCCCACGGTTCAGGGCGGGCGTAAACATTTATTTTTTCGTAAATGTTTGTTTGCGTTTTGGGTAGGAGAAAATATTCGAATCGCATCTCGGCGATGGGTTTTTTGTGCGAATTTGAGCTGCACGTTTTCGCGATGCCGAAGCCTTCTTTTTTGAGGCTTCATCGGCTTTGGTGGGCTTACTTTTAACATGTACCAGAGACCGTTTAGTGTCAGGAGCTGAACCGCCGACCGAGTGCTCGCATCTTAACATCTCCCCAGAGCGATGTTAAGATTGTGCGTTATTTATGTGGCCTCGCATTCACTCATTCATAAATTTTCCGGGTGCAATATTTAAGACCTTACAACTATGGTGAGCATGCTCTTTTCCCGCCTTTTTTCGTCCATCCATATATCTTCATTGTCGCGGCTATGTAGGAGAGAGCGTTAACAATGCTCGTGATATACTGTCGCCGGATAACGCAAAGTTACGTCCTAGTTTTATTTATTATTTTTTTTATTTCGGCTAGTAAAAGTGAAATTTCTTTTATGCTTTCTGAATGTGTGATTCTTAGTGGTTTCTAATGTTTTTTTTTTTGTGTGAACTTATTTTTAAAAATTGTTACTGAACTGAATTATGATTCAGTTATATACGATATATACGATTATATACGTATACGGGATTATATACGTACGTAAATCATTTATAAATATCTTGTTTGGAAAATAAATATAAAACAAAATACCTCTCTTGCGACGCTCAAACTCAATAAATTTATTTTCAGCACGTATCTAATATTAGCTATCTTTTTTTCAGTTACTTTGATCGCTGGAGAGCTTCAGGGTCCCAACTTTCTCGTTGAACCTATACACAGAGTGGATTTTTCTAACTCGACGGGTGCAAGGATTGATTGTGCTGGACACGGACATCCACCCCCAGATGTGAGTATTAAAAATTGTTTATATTATATCATTCTCAAAAATATAGTCTCAATAGATCATCATTATAAAAAAAGCATCACGTATTACTTAATCTGCACATAAATTCTCGCCAACTACGATAAACTACATCCGTAAAAACAACTACTCAAATTTTATATCCCGTCTTAAAAACAGTCAAAGAGAAACGCAATCACATTTTACACAATTTTTATAACCAAACCGAGTTTTTAACGTACTTATGAGACACATCTCATCCCGCACGAGAGTGTATTGCATTAATTTATTGACTGCGCTCGTAAAGATAAGAGATAGGCAATTCGCGTTTTCACAAGCGCGGCCAAATCCATTAACCGAGTTCGTTTACTCGAGATTTTCCCCGAGAGCCTTTATACATCAAAACGGCATGAGAAAGAAATGAAGTAAGAAGCGCTTGTTTAATATAATGTATGGACGAGCTCGGCGGCACGAACCGACGTAATGAAAACGAAGTTCGCCTAAGCGGGAACCGCGCTTGTATTAAGAAAAAATATAAGAAAAAATCCTGGAAAAATAACGCAAGCCGGTCGAAACTGTATAGGGAATTTAGAGGGGTGTAGGGAAGAGCGTATGTAGTATGCCTTATCGCATTATGGAAAAGGGAGACCGTAATTTTCTTACGTGGCATTTTTTTTCTTTTTTTTTGCTTCCCGGTGTTCGTATAGATGTGGAGAGCGGTCGGAAAGTAGAACGGTAGAGTGGAGAGTGAGAACAGAGGAGCTTGAAGAAAAACAAGCGGAAAAGCGCCGGAAAATTTGCATTTTCCGACCGGACCGGACCGAGGAAACTCGGACGACCACGTTCAACCGGTGAAACTGAATTCTCCCAAGGATATTCCTTTTATTTTATTCGTTCTTGTTGTTTCCCAAAATAGCTCTATCATTACAGGGATCCGATAGTATACGTCCCGAATGCGTATTGATTTGATGTCGTTTACGTTTATTCAATCGTCTCGTAAAATTACGGTTTTTTCTTATAACGCTGGTTTCTATAATGATCAACCTATTGTCGAATTACAAAGTACATATTTTAACTTAACCTGAATAATAATTTGAATCAATATATCATTTTACAAAATTACACATGCAAATGTTTATTTTTCTTAGATTGAATAATCGTGGAAAATAACGAACACAAAGAAAATAACACATACTGCGTAATTTCATTCCGAATATATTATTTTTCTCCATATTGAGAATTAAAAAAATGAATTCATACAACGTGTTTACAAAAAACCCCACCGTTTATATAAAAATAACAATCTCATACGATATACTTTGAAATTCAATTATTAACAGTCGGTTGCGCTGATGCTGCAATACGGCATACAACACGAAATTTCACTCTAGCGCAAAGAAGGCTGGCACGATTAAGGACATTCTTAGCGAAATTCCTGAAAGTTCAGTTTATCCCTGTTGTGTGTGACTTGAGGGCAAGACCGACAAAAGGAGGAAAAGTTCCGACCGCGCAAGTTAGATAAATAACCCCAAAGTCAACTGCATTCGAACGGTCCTTAATGAATATTAAATAAAACGCCGTTATTTAAGCGCTTACGTTTTCAAATTTTAAAATTTCCATTTTCATTTTTTTTATCTCTCTCTCTCTCTCTCTCTCTCTCTCTCTTTTTCTCTCTCATCTTGTTTGTTTACTTCCGAAACGATCGCCCCGCTTTTCCGTGGAATATATTGTTGAAAATGTGAAGATTGAATTTATTTTATTTTTTTGTTATTATCCGTATACGAAAATACTTTTCGAATGGGAAAATGTACAAGTGCTTAATTTTTTTCTCGAAAATGTTAAATTTATAATTTGAATACGAAACGTTTCTCGGGAAAAAAGTATTAACCGCCGCTTTATTATCAAATATAATAAGCTAAGTACAAAATGCTTGTTCCCTTTGAAATTCGGCTTATTTTCAACAATATTAAATTTAATTTCTTCGGTGAGCTATTATGGAAGAACGAATTCATTTGACTTTTACGATGTTAAAATTAAAATTCAATTATATGTCCCTTGTTTGTGCGAAAGCACTTGGGCGATTTTGCTTTTTGGCGCCCTTTTCATTATCGTTTTCTCGTTTCGACCCGAAATCCCCGTTCCCACTATCGGCCTACAATTCAACAAATCTCAAACATTGATATTTCAAATATAAATAATCCAAAACCTCTTATAATTTCCCCAGAACGTCACACCCCGAAATTCATAATATCCAAACAATTACTATTCATTCAACATTTTCCACAGACGTAGTCGACCATTATAAAAAGCTACAACATTCACGCTCGACCGTTTCAATAAAATTTTCATACATATTTGATTTCAATCACAATTTTGCAAATTTCAATTCGATACCCGGCCGACAACAGTAGCCCCACGCTTTACGAGAATCTGCTTAACGATCGCCGTTATAAACCGATTAAGTCATAACGGCCTGTATCTACCGTATTGGGTCATCGTTCAATTTCGTATTAACAAGAATCCACCCGACATATCCCACATAGCACGTGAGCGTTTCGTGTCGGACCAATGTCGAAATGTATGTTATGCTCACCTTATTTGCTGAGTATTAACGCCGATTTAGGGTAATTTTCGTTGTTAGTCGATTTTCTTTGATGAGCGTAAATAGATCGAGTATATGAATATTTTTGTATAAAAAATGGGTTATTAGGTCATGTATAAGTTTCATTGGATTTTTTTGATGGTCAATTTTTTTTTCCTTTCTTCGAACTAATGAATAACATCTATATTCAAACTATTTTATTATGTGGAGGATATTTCTTTTTCAGTATCTGTTAAATTTTGGTCTAGCGAAAAATAGATGGACCATAAAATTTTTTGAAATGTCTAATAATAAAGTGAATTTATCGCATTTTTCATTGTAAAAATAATAACGCGACCTCGCAAACCAAAAATAATTGTGATCTGTACAACAGAAATGAAATAAAAATAAAAATAATTCAGTTATGGTATTCAAAATTCAAATCTATAGATTTTTCATTAACTGATAAACCATTGACCGAGCGGCCTTTGAAGACTGATGATATGTTACTGGCCATAATTAATACTAATCTACTTTAAAATATTAAAGATATCGTATTAAAGATAGGAGTTGACTGATAAAAAAAATGCGATATCTACATCGCATCGAATTGATTTCAAAATATGATATTTGATAATAAATAAAAAAAACGATAAAACTTCTGCATTGGCCTAATATATGTAGATTGAATTATTTTATTTATAAAATATTCAATTTTTTCAAATACACCAACATCAAATCGACACCATTATTACCAAAACACTCACCCATCGTTTCATAACGAACTTCAAACCGCACATGCAACGTGCCGCGAGATTTCCGCCAGTTTCCGAATTTTCCAACGAACCTAAATTGTCCAGACTTAAACGCAAGTTTGCCTTTCGGCACCATTTCGTTCAGTTTCGCGGAAAAGTTTATTATTATTGTGCGCGCGCATTATAAATACGGCCGTCTCGTGGGGGGGTCGTTGGGAAAGTTTTGCGAATTTTACTCGGGGTGTTTATCTTGTCCCCGTATAGAACTATCCCGCTTTTCTGTTCGAAGACACGCTTTTCTCGTAACCGATGTGTTGTGCAGCGATGGAGTTTTGTTCGGAGTGGGTGTGGTGAGAATTGTATTATATATGGAATTTGTATAGATTTCGAATTTAATCGATTGAAGCAATGGTGAGTAACTTGAAGTTAACGTATCGATTTGTGAACGTTACTTCCTACGTGGAATGATAAATATCTAGTTTAGCTTTTCTTTTGATTAGAGAATGGAAATATCATGTTGCTGCAAAGTAAAGGTTAAAAATGCGTTCATAATTCTAGTCGAAACAATTTCTTGACCGTTTAACCTTTCTTCGACTTTCGTTCGTTCTAATGCGGTTTTCAAATCGTGTCCACTGATTGACGTTCTGGCATTAGTCAGAAGTCGTCTGCTGTCCTCGTCCGTTTCCTTACTTGTCACTTTTCTAGACGAGGGATGCTTTAATTGAATATTATCTACGACCCCAAAATGACAATACCATCATGAGAAATTATAATCGAACCTAACTTATATTCTCATTCAACTTTAATAATAAAGGGCGCGCATTCTCCTTCCGATATTCAAACAATGGAAAAGTCGAATAGTTCTACATTTTCATCTTAACTTATTGAATTATTATTAATTTCAATATATAAATTACACAATATTATTACTTTTTACAATATTATTACGAATCCCTCCATATATTTTTTTTTTAGTCGCATAATGGACGCGCGTAATGGCGCATTCCACGACGTCCAACTCGACGGATCATATTGATTTACTCGAAGGCTTTAACGACGGATTCTGGGCAATCTCGTCGTCTATAAAAACTCCATAAACGACGTCGAAAAATGTTATGGCCGAGGGGAGACGCGCGGGCCGAGCGTGCGCGCCATTTTTTCGTGCACAATAATGCGTCCGCATGTCGTTCCACAACAAATGAACGGAAAAATCGCGGTCCGTTTAGTTCCGATATTTTCGAGTTTGTTCCCCGTCTCGGAATGTGCTATGTGTGCTTTTTATTGGTGTCGTTTTTGTGTTGTGGGTGTTGCCGTGTTTGGACGGTTTCGTATGGACGTTCGGGTCGGGTTTAAATTCAATTATAATAATGGGCCGTTCGATTTTGGAAACTTGATATGATTCGTTTATTAATGAATTTCGATGCTTCAGAGTATTGAAAATTTGATTATTTTAAGGATTTAATACTTTATTTTCGGCGTTAGTGTGTAAGGTTTTCATTTTTGCGCTGTGTGATTTTGTGAAATTTTTATGGAAAAATTATTAGATTTAAATATTTCCTTAATTATTAGTGCATTTTATGAACGTTATAGTAAACCTTACTGTGTTCATATTCGTATGCTCAATTTCATCGAACGCAAACATCTCCATTTCAGCCAAATTCCAAACATTCCACATACCTCTGAAAGCAACAAATTTCATAAATTCTAAACACACACATCCACAACGTTCACGCTGAACTGGAAAATTTTCGAGATCGCTTTTAATAATGTCGCATTCGCTTTAAGGCCAAAAGGGTCTCGGCAACGACTCCGGCACACTACAAGGGATAGGCTATTAATTTAGGGCACGCAATGAGCTTCTGGCATAATAATCATTAAAGCAAAGCATACGTACATTAGACCATATGTACCCTCCGGAGGAACCGGGTTCGTTTTAATTCAGTGTTGAGAAAATCGTTAGGCGATGAAAGACGGTCCCTCAAGTAATCATTTAGCGATCAGCACTGGGAGCTGAGAACGTGCGTTCTCTGCTAAATGCCGGTCCTACGTGAATAGTTTGTTTATAAATGTGCTTTCTTATGGGATTTGAGATAAGACCGCTGGACAATAGTAATTCAAGCTAAATACATCCAAAACTCTTTTTACATGGTTCCGAAATAACACGGTTCAAAGAAAAATAACTGATTATTTTTTCATTTGAACACGGTATAAAAATTTTAAAAATGTGTTATTATGCCACAATTGTAAGATCCAGAGCAGGCTAGAATACAATTATAGTTATTAAAGCAAAAAATTTCGATGTTTTTTGATAATTTCATATGGTGAAATTTTTCCATATTACACATTTTTTTATAAAGTATATTTGGATATTAGTTCCATCCAAATTATTGATATCATAACTGGTAAACCGGTTTACGGTAAGTGGTCCAAAAACAACTCGGTAATGTACCAGTAAAAAAAACATTGCGTTTCGGATATTTTTAAAAAGTGTTGTTTTTTTTTCAGAAAATATTTTTCGGAAAAGTCAATTTTTTAATATTTTTTTCGGGAAAGTATTTTTGTTTTTACAGTCTTTTCAATTTTTCATTACTTTTCCAGTTTTTATTTACTGATAATTTACAAAATATACCGAATTACCGGTAAATTAAAACTACAGCAAATCTGACATCTCTAATCCAAATATTTTGATGGAACCTATCTCCAATTTTTACATCTATTACATACATTTTTTTTACACAGTAATCTCTAAAACGCATCCCCGTATAAAACGAGGATCACATACATCAAAGTATACATAAAAACTACTTTACATAACATACCCACAAACGAAATTCAAAAACCATCCACAACCAACCCTCAACTCAAAACGACCCCACCCAAACCGCCCAAACCAACAACCCCGACTTACAAAAACACAAAACCCCGACCCATCCAATCCTCAACCCCCTCCCCTAATAACACATCAACCGTAACATTCATAAAATAACAAATCGCCAAATTAGCAACGGATCGAATGTGGGCCTGCGCGACGGAACGTGTACCGTTTAATGAAACGTCATCAATCCGCGTGTTCCGCGCCGTTCCACACCATTTGGCGAATTAGCGACATATCGGCCGTTCGTTAACCGATCGCGCCGTTCGATTCGTTATTGTCGTTATTGTTGAAATATGCGTGTGGGCAGGGGTGGCCAAAAAAGTGAAGGTGTTTGAGAGATGCGGGTGAATGTTTATCGGTTGTCTGTGGTGATGGTGTGTTTTTGTGGGCACTGTTTTCTGTAAGATTTTGTATGGATTTTCTAATAAAAAATGTTGGTGTAAGTTTATTTTGAAAGTTTTGTTTAGTTGTTTTTGTTCTTTGTTAAAAATAATAGATGTTTGGCTCTTTGCTGTATTCGAAATTTTTAATCATTATGTGTTGACTTAGAAAAGTCCGTTCAATGGATATAAGGTGTTTAGAAAAATTGATTAAAATAAAATATAAAAGTTGGTTAATTCGATTTTGATAAGTTGAGCCTGAAATATTAACGATTAACTTTTATAATATCGAGTGTTACTATAGACGATCAACAAATATAAATTGGCTATGCTATACATACGAAGATAAAGTGAAAAATAAATTAAAATACGTATTATTTTTTCAATTACTTTTCGTTATACAACATAAAACTTCTGCTTTTTCAGGAATTGATTACAATCCATTAATCTTTAATTAAATTAACCAGCAGTTTTCAAACTGTATCAAGTATTGTTTAATGATCAATAGAAACTGAGGGTTGAATAAATTTTCCACTCTGAAAAAAGAAAGAAATTTTATTCAATAAAAGATTATTATGAAACAATAATAATTTAAAAAATAACAAGAATTGAAATGAAAACAACTTTCAGATAACCGAATAGGTGTTAATCAGCGTATTTAGCTCGTAAACCATCCTTTTCCTCCCTCTGATATAATAGGCTATGTGTATTACTGTCCAAGTTTCCCTTTTCACCAAAGGCATGAACTGATTCATATTATAGTTAATGATGTTTAGAATTTTTTTCACTATTAGAAATTATTAATTTTTGTTTGCAAGTGCATATGCGATATTACTTATGATTATCAATTAATGATTTTTATGAGTTTTTATAAATTCAAAAATATTTTATTTTCAAATTATTTTGATCAAAAATATTTTTTGAAATATTGAATACTTTAATAAACTCGAAACTAATATTGTAGTTAAGAATATTTCAAAATTAAACATATATTTAACAAATGGATCAGATTCACCTAATTGTTACAAAACTCAAATTATTTCATCAGAATTCCATTGAAACACAAATATTCAACCACATAAAATTTTAATTAAACAAATAACGATTCATTCATTCAACCACATCAATCAAGCTCGTGGTCAATGTAATTTTCGTTTTTACGACCATAAAAATTTTTAAATGTACAGGTTTTATCTCTTAGATCTTTCTCAGACCCTTTATATTATACAGGATTTATTCAAATATGGTTCGAGGATCAATTTTGAGGAGTTCGTGTAGCAGCTCGCGCGTGTCGATGGCCCTCCTTCTAATTATTTCGAGATGTGATCGTATCAAACTCTTCAATTAAAATGAAGCTCTGCCTAAAGCTCTCAACGATATAGGACTATACAAAAAGACTATTCGAAATAAATAAATTCAATATATCATAGATGAAAGTTATAAATAAATAAATGAAAAATAAACCGGTCTTTTATAATATTTGTGATTAAAAACACATGTAATTTTTTTAATCTTTATTAAATCAAATAAAATTAATTCTGTTTAATCAACTCAGAAAAAATTTTCTGAATCAAAACAAATTCCACGTTAAAAATACACACAATATCAATCCAAACTCGAACAAAGTACGCATTGCCCTTTAACGCGCCACCTTCGTTGTTTCGACAATACTTATTTCCACGAAAACAAAACCGATACCCGAACAAACAAAAAACGGGGGAAAAATATATATAAAAAAAAAACGAAAATAGAAAACCACCACGAAAGAAAAACAGAAACGCGTCGAAAACTCTTTCCCGGTGCTGATGAATAATTGCGAAAGTTGTCAGGCGTCCGAACAGGACAACGCTCTTTATGCGCGTTATTTATTTACCGGATCGACTGAAAACTTTCCACGGGTCAAATGCAAAAGTTTGTTCCGCACCATTAAAACCGAAACGCCGTCCGTTTCCATTTGCCGCGATTAAAAAGTTTCCAAAAATCGCGCGGAAGCACACGTTCGTTTCGGGGATGATGGCGGAGGTTGTCTACTCTATCACCCCTACAAGGTCGTTTTAAATTTTTTTTTTTAGGTTATTTGAGTGATATTGTATAATAGATGTAGTGATAAGAGTTAAGTGGAAGTTGACCGTTCAATTGATGGAATTTTTGCGTGGAAGATGGATATGGGAGGTGCTGAAACGGTAATTGAGAAACTGTAAAGGGAAACAATCAAAAGTGGGTGAATAATGAATGAGTGAAATCAGGAAATTATGAAAATTGGATTAAATTAGATTTGTTCAGGATTGAAATTAAAAAAGATTGGAAAGGCTTTCATTCAATAGTAGATGGTGAATAACTATATGTGATGATGATTCAATACAAATTAACTGAATTTGAAATGTGATATTTATTCAATTTTTCGATATTAATATACATTTTTATAATAAAATATTGAGGTGGTTGAGCAGTATTATATTACTTTATTTTTTTATTAAAAAACTGAAACTTTTGTTCTCTTTAACACCAATGTATATCGTATCAATGTTATGAAACGTTACAATTTTTCCGAATAAAATTTTCCATTTATATACATAAAATTTCAACACAGGAAAAACTCGTAATAAATATTCATGAAAATACGTCAGATAATTTTCAACTAGCATATTAATGAATAGTTTTTCGCATTCAAAAAGCATACCATACAAATCAGGCGAAACCGAGCGCAAGCTCAATTTAAAATTTCCAAGATTCACTGGCGGACCGAAACCGCCTTTATGCATCCACCTACAACGCATTATACATATAAACCGAAGCTTTCCGATGTAATAATATAATAATACGTAGACAGCGGCGAAGGAACGTTCAACTTTTTAAAAAGTTCCATACGTTAATGCACAGAGCAAAATGCCTAGAAAAATTGAATTTACTCTAGCGGGCGCAACTTCGCCGCGAAACTTTAAAACCGAAACTAACTTCTAATTGCTTCCTTCCGCGGCCATTTGCATACCGAATGTCTTCGTTCGCCCTATTCCATTTTCGCCGACTTTAAATTCCTTAATTTGTTCTGATGAACTCTTCGAATCGCGCACGCGACACTTTGGACTTTGCGAGTTGGTGAAACTACGTTTTGTTTAGCTCTTGTTTCGGTTTAGCGTGAAATAGTACGCTATTCGCGTTTTATATGACTCGATTTATTTTAAAATTATTTTATTATTAAATCAACAAATTGTTATTTTTAATTAATTGGTTTTATTCGTATACTCGTTATATATTGATTGATTTAAGCGCTTAAGTAAGTTGAAGTGCAAAGCCTTTTAAGCAGCTTTCTAATATAAAATTTCTTTGTTATAATTCCGGAATGAATTTTAATAAGAAATCCAATCGGGCAATAAGCGTCTATCATTAATTTGCAAAGAAAGGGTTAACTTGAAATTAGTTCCCGGCTTGGAACATATTTTTCTTCGAGGTAGACGTTCGAGTCCTCCTTACTGAAGAAAAACTGCTTGCTCATTTCTTACGAGAAAGAAAAAAGGATTTTTTTTAATGAAAAAGTCCCAGATAAAAATAACGTCCCACGGCGTATTTACGACGATTTAATTTTAACCCTTTGTGTTTCGTAAAGGCAGATTTTTTCGATTTCCTTTCTATAGAACCTTCGTGAAAATAACAATTTTTAAATACCGAAAAAGCAGAAAGATACACCATCGAAACTATTTTTACCAAAATCTTAAGATAATATATTTTCAAACTCATACTAAAAAAACTTCAAACCTCGTTAAATATTGACATATAAACTTAAATACACAATCCGATCCAGAGAATTAATATGAGAATTTCTTTTTTCTAATATCCAGGTGGAATGGCTGGGTTCCGACGGTTCGACGGCCACCGAAGTCGAAGGGCTCCGGATAATAATGCCGAACGGTTCGCTAGTTTTCCCGCCATTTTCCGGAGACATGTTGAGAAGGGACGTGCACACGGCCACATACAGATGCCGTTTGAAAAACCAAGTTGGCGCCATACTCTCCAGGGAGGTCCACGTACGAGCAGGTATACATAAGCACTTTTGTCTTATCGTCGATATTTGTTCGATTTTTTTCATAAAATCAACTGTATTATTCTATTTTACAGTTGTCAGACAAAATTACGACGTGAAAGTGTACGACGAGTACATAATAAGCGGAAACACAGCCTTGCTGCGATGTCAGATACCCAACTACGCTACGGACTTCATCGTCGTATCTTCGTGGGTGCAAGATGGCAACATCAACATCTATCCCAACGGTAACATAGGTAATAACGATGCCGAATTCATCATCTGAATACAATCTGAAACACGTTCTGCTGCTGATGCGATTCTGGGTGCGCGCGAAGCTCGTGCGGTTTTGAAATTTATTCGTTTCAGCATTTGCGGACGTGTGCCGGATTTATTTGTGGTGAGAATTGGTGAATGTTCATATCTGAGTGTTTTTGGTGTTTTTTAAATTTTTATTAAATCAATTGGATGACTACAGTTTTTATACTTCAAATTCAACGTTTTACACTTAAGATAGAATGATGATGATAGAATATTGATAGTTAAAGTATTCGAAGTGTTTAAATTTCAATTAATTTTATAAAAAATTGAATTGTTTAGAATATTGTGAATCTATTCTTCAATGTTTGTCTCAATTTGATACAGTTTCTATACTTCAAATTCAACTGTAGAAAAGTATTATTAAGGCTGTTGTCATAGTAATCAATAAAATTCGTTACAGTTTTCACATTTCAAATCCAACATCTTAAATTGGATTTTTTTGCACTTAAATTTAATTTAAATTTCAACAAATCAACAAGAATTCATAGTAAAGTTTTTACACTTCAAATTGAACGTTTTACATTTAAAATTCAACGTTTTACACTTCAGATTCAAAAAATCAATAAGAATTCATAGCACAGTTTTTAAACTTCAAATTCAACGATTTATAACTCCAAGTTAGACGTTTTACACTTCAAATTGAACTATAGAAAAGTATTATATAGATCATTGTCATATTAATCGATTAAGTTCATCACATACTGTGAATTATTATTGATTTTTTGAAATTTAAGTGCAAAAAATCCAATCAAAATGTAAAATGTTGGATTTGAAATGTGAAAACTGTAACGAATTTCATTGATTACTATGAAGACGATCTTAATAATACTTTCCTATAGTTGAATTTAAAGTGTAGAAATTGTATCAAATTGAGACAAACATCGAAGAATAGATTCACAATACTCTAAATAATTCGATTTTTTTAATAAAATTAATTGAAATTTAAACACTTCAAACACTTCACCTAACAACATTCCATCACTGCAATTATAATCTTAATCATCCAACCGATTCCATCACCACATCCATCCCGCTCGATCAACACAAAACATTCCACCAAACCCTAACCACACACAAATTCAAAAACCCTCCATCACCCAAAAATCGAACACACCCAAACCTCACATCAGCACAATCACAAAACCGAACACCCCCAGCACAAACATGCACATCCCATCTGCCGGCACTGGCTCGTTTTTCGTGTTTGCCTTCGCAACGTCTAAATCATTTATTTCCGAGTCAGCTGGAATCACGTTTCGCTCACCTTTCCTCGGCCATGGTGTTTGATCAGCGTTCGTCATGGCGCCCGTACGTACGTGACGATTCGCCGTCATGGCTTTTCGCACGTGCGATTCTCTCGCCGCTGCGAGAATATAAAATTTTATGCGGAGTTCGTCTGCGATGACGCTTTTGATGGGTTTTGAGGGGGTGTGCGTTTCCGGTGAAGGTTTGGTGTGATGTGCGTTTGTTTGAATGGTGAGTTTGATTTTGGAAAATTTTTGTATATAGGATCGGTTGTGTATATTTGTCTGTCCATATATTTTTCGATATAATGTATTTTTTGAGGAATTTTTCAATCAAAATAACTTTTAAATAATAGATAATATCATTTTAAATATACTTAGTTAAATATACATGATCAAAAATGATAGAAAATATTTTCACGAATTTTTCTAATGAGAATAAAGTTTTTACTTCAAATTCAACTTTTTACACTATAATTTCAACGTTTTACATTTCAAATCCGAGATTTTATACTTCAAATTCAACATTTTATACTTCAAATTCAACTATAGAAAAGTATTATTAAGATTTTTGTCATAGTAATCAATGAAATTCATTACTATGAATTTCTTCACTACAAGTTCAACGTTTTACATTTCAAATTCAACGTTTTATACTTTAAATTCAACATTTTATACTTCAAATTCAACTACAGAAAAGTATTATTAAGACTATTGTCATAGTAATCAATGAAATTCATTACTATGAATTCTTGTTAATTTGTTGAATTCGAAGTGTAAAAATTTGAATTTTAAGTTTAAATAGTTGAATTTTAAGTTTAAATAGTTTAATTTGAAGTTTAAAATGTTGAATTTTAAGTTTAAATAGTTGAATTTGAAGTTTAAAATGTTGAATTTTAAGTTTAAATAGTTGAATTTGAATTTTAAACCGTTGAACTTGAAGTGTAAAAACTGTTGATTTATTCACAAAAAAATCAATATTTTTTCTTGCAATATTTTCGTTTCAGTTGAACGAATTCTTTCATTCTTTTATTATTTTCTATTAATATAATAATATTTGATCCAAAAATACATTCCATGTTTATTATATTAGTTTTCATAGGAAAAACAGCGTTTGAGTTTCAAGTTTTTGAGCGTTTGTAGGTACATGTAGAATGTATGTATAGAATTACCGGAAAATGGTAATACATACATATATTCCTGCGAAATAATTTCCTCGTTATCGATATAGATTGTATTATTATTCAGAATTTATTGCCCAGTATAATAATCAGATCAACTATGCGATTTTTGAGCGATCGATTAATCTATTTTGTATAACGATCTCTGAAATATTCGAATCTGTACGCTCGAAAGCGAGAGTGAATAATGTGCGTATTTATCGTTCGGTCGATCCGAGCCGAGTTTCAGGTTTTCCGGCGAATTTATAGATACACACACAATCGTCGGTGGGTTTGTCCAAAGTGATTAATAGATCGGTTTATTTGCCGGTTAATTTATTAACTGCAAGGGCTTTGTCGGTCGATGGGTTCGAAAGCTTCGTCACTATCCCGGGAAAGCCTACAATACGCTCGGAAAATCGTATCGGCTTAAATCGTATTCGGATATTCGAGTTAAGACGTACAATCGACTCTGAAATTATTTTAATGAAGCGGTTATATTCATTATCATTAATATGCCTATTGATAATTTCATAACATGAAAGGTATTATTATATTTATATCCCTTTCGATTTCAAATTCAGTATTCAGTAAATTTGATGATAGAATTTCAATATCCTTTACGAATAACAATATGTGTTTTTATTATATTTTGAAATAATAATATTAAACACGAATTTATTGAAAAAAAAAAAAATTATTTTTTTTTACTTTTACAAACAAAATGTGATCTTATGTGAAATCATAAGCTTCAAAGTTAAAGGTAAAACCTTATCTGACGCATCACGTGATATTATAGATCGCCATAAATAAATTTTTCATTATTTTTTTTTGTTTTATTGCATACAGGGCCGTAGAGAGAAATTCCGGGTCTTGGGAAAAAGATTTAAAAAAATTTCGGGGCCCTGCCCCCTTCAAATTTTTATTTATTCCATAATTGTAAATTTTCAAAAACATTTTCATACCACTTTTTAAAATTAAAAAAATTTTCTTTTAAAAAAAGATCACCGCTTTTTAATTTCATTCAACATTTTTTCAAATTACTCGAACCCAAAAAATTTTTTTCCTTAACACAAATCAATACTTTTTAAAAATTATTCAAAACATTAAATAAAAGTTCGGGGCCCAAAAATTTTCAAAATCGGTCACGGTCCTTCAAAATAACCCGTGCCCTGGAAATTTACCCCTCTCCCTCCTCTCAACGGATTGCATACATTATGCACTCTATTATTTCTATAATACAAAAACAACCTTAAAAAATCATTACTCAAATTTTCCATCAAACTCATCCCGAATATTAGTATTAATTTTACCATCCCAAATCACATTTTCCCCAAATTAATCCAACAACTAAACCGCCTCGAAACTCACACGACATCCACCCAAACCAAAAACAAACACATCCAACAAATCAAAGCACCTCCCACGCTCATCAAACAAACACCCATAACGAATCATAATTTTTCCAGGTGGCAAATACACGGTGCTGAGCAACGGCGACCTGTACATCAGCGACGCTAATCCAGGAGACGGCTTCAAAGCCTACACCTGTCGCACGCTGAACAAACTCACGGGAGACGTGCACGTCAGCGCTTATCCAGGTACCGACAACATATCCTGCCTGAAGGTCCTGGGTGAAAATCTGACCCGGGAGCCTGAATTTGATTAAGGTTTTGCCTCGTAGGCGACTTGTAAGGCGTACGTTGTGGTTGTGATTTAGTCGAGGTCTGTATCGTTTAGTATGGATTCGTCCTTTTGGGTCACGTTGGGCAGTGATAAGATTGTTTCGGGTCGGGGTTGAAATTTGGGTTTTTTGTGGGATTTTATGTAATGGTTGTTGTGTTGTTTGGGTCTTATTGTTTGTTTTGAGTGAATTGTAGTGTAATGGTGAAGTTATGAATAATTGAAAAGTTGGTAATTATAGTCGTTTATTGGTTGCGTTAGTTGTTGATTGTGATTGATTCTAATGTGTTTAGGAAGGCTAAAATTAGATTATTTTTTGATATGGCATATTCAGTCGCAATGCAATAACAATTCGATAAATTCCAACAGGTCACATAATCATCACTGAACCGAAAGGAAACGTCCAACCTCGTATAACTGTGGACAAGCACAGCGCTAGACACGTGGCCTTAGGAGAAACGGTCACGTTGGCGTGTGTAGCCCAAGGATGGCCCGTTCCCACTTACAGGTAATAAAAAAATAATTCAATTTACCATTTCACCTAATACGTACCACTTTTTATGATTTCCATTGATTACTTCTCACAGCCATTCACACATCTCATACAACTATAGGTATAATATAATAACTTCGACTCATATGATTCGTTCGGAAATTAATGCGATTAGGTCCATTTTTTCAACCTTTTTATTTCTTTTATTTTTCATTTAAAAATATTTTTTTTTACTTTTGAATATACACCAAAATTATTTTTGTACAGTTCCAAAATAACACGGTTAAAAGAAAAATAACCGATTATTTTTTTACACTGTTTTTTCACTTTAACGTGGTATAAAAAAACTATTATTATGCCACAAAAGAAAGATCCAGAACTGACCAGTATATAATTATAGTTATTATATTAAATAAAAAAAATAAAAAAAATTTTATGTTTTTCCATACGATGTTTTTTCACATGACGATATTTTTCCATATAACACATTTTTGATAAAGCATATTTGAATAGAAGTTACATCTAAATATACTGAAAGAACCTATCTCCAATATTTTTTTTAACAAATATTTTAAAAAAAAGATTGAATATATAATATTTTAAGTAAATTAATTTCAGAAACCTTTCTTTTATTTTTTTCAATTGACTCGATCGCATAACAGGCGGTATGGTAGACTTTCCCTTCGACATTAAACTTGATCGTCTCGATTTCTAAACCACTCACATTTCCTCATCTTTTCAACATAAAACACCGCATTCCCAACCCAAAACCATCATCCATTAACAAAAACTTACAACTTCCACCAAAACCATTCCGCCAGCTCGCAAACGCCCACTGCACTTCCGGCGACCGAAAAAAGGGCCCACCGACCTTCAATCTCAATCCACCTCAACAACACCCAACAACCATCTCATAAAGTCGAAATCCACCGTTATTAAACGGCCGACCGACCCGGAACCAGATTGTATCGCGTCCGGGGAGCCGTGTAGATAAAAAGGCGATAAATCCGACTGTTAAGGGACGGTGTCCTCCGCGGCCCTCCTCCCACAGCCCTGAGGGAGTCGTAAAGTCCGTTTATAGTTTCTGGGGCAGGTCCGCTTTGATCCCCGCTTTTCCGCTTTTTAATAACCCCCGGATAATGGGGCGTTTATCGCGGGTCGTCGCCCTCTTTATCGGCTTAAGGAGCGGTAACGAATCGATGGATACGTTCGGGCGGATTGATGCGGAATGTTCGCGGTTAATGTGCCACTTTTATGGGATGGTCAGGTGGATGTTTTTTTGTGTGGGAGTTTTCGGTTTGTATAGGGTGTTCGGAAAGGATGGTTGCAGTTTGATAGTAAAATAAATTTAAAATGTTCAAAGAAATTTTTGTTTTTATTTTCAATCTAGTCATTGGAAAATTATTTATTAAAAATCATGTTATTTAAATAGCGTCCGTTACGCTTCTGATACTCTTCTAATCTTGCACGAAGATTTCTCATATTCAGTAAACGTTGACATAAAGCCTGAGATACCGATGCTATTTCTGCTGTGATGTTCTGCTTTAATTGAGTTAATGTCCTCGGCTTATTTTTGTACACCTGTAATCAATTAGTAACACTAAAATTTCATAAATTAAGCTGCTTACAATTGGTATTTTTGTACGTCCCTCACCCCTCCGCCCACGCGTCTCTCAGTAATTTCAAAAAGAAATAGCTCTCACTCTTTCCACTTTACATATGTGTAGTTTTGTGGAATTTTTTGTATTATTCAATTAATTTTTATATACTTTTTTATTAAAAAAATCACTGTTTAAAAATCTGATTTTCCATGAAAATATAAACTAAAAAATAAAATGAATATTATGTTATTTAACATTGTAAAACCCACATTTTCACATCAATAACTCTTATTTAGCTAACTCAGCTTGAACATTGTCTAGACGAAAATAAAATGAATACTTTTCCCAACAAAGAATTTTTTCATTTGAGTGGTATTTTCAATAAACAAAACCTTACATATTGGTATAATGGAAATCCTCATCAACTTCACAAACGATTCTTTCACAATAAACGAGTGAACGTATGGCGCGCATTGTCATCTCTTGGCATTATTGGACCACATTTTTCCGACAATATCAAAGAATAACATTAACATTAACATAATACTGAATATTGTATATTTTATATTTCTTAAATTGTTATTTAATAAATATAAATATTTTCACGTAAAACAAAGTTCCTTAAATTATCCGTTTTTCTGACGAATCTCCATAATAGGTTTCGCTGAATCAACGATATTAATACCTCCAAGCACCGTAATAATTCTCAACTGTATTATATAACAATATTCACATCGCAATTAAATATCACAATATTCGACCGCATAAAAGATCCACTAATTAAAACCACGCAGTTCCACAACCGTACCGCCAATACCTATAATCGCGATAGCGCAAATAATTAACTTAGCGTTCTGAGCATAACTCGATTGACTCCTGACTTTCTGAGCGAATTCTAGAAATTGTTTAGCGCTTAGGATCCGATTTCCAGTATTATACAGCCGAAAATACAATTTCACTTAATGCCACAATCACATTCTGAGCACAAAGCTCTCGAATAATCTGAGCGAGTCGCCGATTTGGGCGGTTCTCGAAAATTCGATACGATTTTGGCGAACGTACTCTTCAGCAACGTTTGTTTTCGGGCACACGTGTGTTCGGCGTCGATTATTATATTATTGTGTCGGTGCGATTTCGTTTGCGGGTATTCGTACGAAGATATCGGATTTTCGGTTGCGCTTTCGTACGTAGTAATTATCGCAATTAGCGCGGAATGGCAATTACCGTTCGGGGTATCGAATGTTATTTCGATTGTGCGCAGGGTCGTTTTATTGAAATTTTCTGTTATTTACTGTTTTTGACCGGCTTTATTTTTTAATTTGTTATGTCTGGATCGTTAAATAACAAAAAATCAGATAAAAAATAATATTATTAAAAGCTTATTGTATTTTTTTATTCTAATTGAATCGATAATCTTTATGTAAATTCTTTCCTAAACTATTATAGGCTTAAATTATTTATCAATACATACAACTTTATACATTTGTGATGTGCTAATGAACAATGTTATCTGAATAAAATACAAATGTTACCATTCTAACCCATTACACCGATACGATTTACTTTCTGAAATTAAACTAAACACGCCTAAAATAATACAGGAATTTAACAAAAACATTCCCTCACTAAAATCACATTCACATAACCTTTTTATTCCGAATAAATATATCGTTTTAACATTCGAACGCTTATGTATTATACAATGAAAAATCGATGAACTACATCATATTTTTTATCACAAAACTATTACGCTTAGATCATCGCTGACACATACATAAAATCTAACGAATCCCCAGCAATGGCCATTAACTTGACGCAATCCAATACAATAGAGCCTCGGGCACCCACACGCACGAAGGGGTGCGAAAATAAAACCGCGCTTATTTTTGTCCCGCTGTCGCATAAAAAATTTATCGAAAAATATCTCGTCAAGGCTGTCCTGAGCATACATTTATTTTTATGCCACCCTCGAGCCTTCTGAATGCGAAATTCGCATCGTTGTCGTCACGATTTGGTTGTAAACGAGACATTATCATCGGCCGGCCACTGTATTCACTTTCTATGGACTCCACAGGACGTGGCTTGAATTTTCCGGAGAGATCTTGTGTATTATGAGGGGATTAGGACTAAAATGCGCAATCTGTTCGTGTGAAAAAATTTAATAAAAAATTATTTCGATTTCAATGAAAAATATTTATTGATTTAATGAATGAAATTGAATTAAATATATTGAAAACATGAAATTTTTTTAAAAATATATATCTATCAAATATTTGTTTCTAATAAAATTATTTGACATGATATATTTTAATTTCAAAGGAACAGATTGCGAATTTTGATTTCGCAAACCTCACACATAAGCGCGTATGGGACACCGTTTCAGGGGGATGGTACCCCATTGATAGGCATGAGACGGGGTCCGAACATCCCTTTATATCCCTCGACTTGGACATAATTTACGTTCGTCGGGCAAAAACGTATGCCACGTATTTAAAGGGATCTATCTGCGAAAGGGACCTTTCGACGTAGTTAATCTTGGCTTTTTTGAAGGTGTCAAGTGCTTATGTTCGATTTGCACTTTTCAATTTTGTAATCTGGTTCATTTAATATTTTTTTTAAGTGTTTGATTATTTGAGTATTCTTATTGAATTTTTTATTTATTGCTACGTTGATTTATAAGTTGTGTAGTTCTGTATTTTTTATAAAAATATCAATGAATTTTTTAATAAGAAAATTCTTTTAAAAATATTTTTATATAAAACAAAAAAATATTAAAAATTCCGCCATCTTAACATAATATACATAAGCAATATTACTTTTCATATAAAAATAATTTAAATGTTCAAAATTAAAATATTCATTTGAAACATTACACAAATTCATACATTTCAATCTTGAAACGACTCTTTCACATTTCAAATATTTACACATTCCGAAATTTCCCCGCCGACTGAAAATCGTTTAAAAAAATCCACTTCATATTCCCACGAACCCATTTCGGACATTTATTAATATTCCGCTTCTGGTGAAAAGTCATATGAATTTTTTAACATTGCGGCTACGAAAATAGTTATAAATCGGGTTAAGAGCGGTGATGGGTGACACGCGGACCCAAACCGTCATGTATACGTCCGATCAATTTAACTCGAAGAAGTTAACGTTTCTATTTCGAGAACAAGCCGAGGATCGGTTGGTTCTTGCGGGATGGGGGAAAAAGTTTTTCCCGAGGATATTTGCCTTAAAAGTTTCAATTATAAATGTGCCGACGCGGAAATTTACTTAAAACACGGAGTCGCTCGGTCTTTCGCCCAATTTGAGCTCTTCGCTCGTTTCGTCTCCCTTTGAAACGGTTTCCCTCATTTGTAAACGTTTGTGTAATGTATATTTGGAAGGATTTTATTTGAAATCGTGTCGTGTGAAATTTTGAGTTCATGATCTGAAATATTTTTTTGTAAGTTTTTCGTGTAAGTTTAGAACCTTTCTCGAATGCCGCATAAGATAAATATAAACTTTGAATGAAATATTCACAGCTCGCCACAATTTTCCTAAGAGACAATATACTCCCAGTTCGAATTAACGTCTTTCATACAAAACCTCGTTGATATGAAAAATTTAACGAGACGAACTAAAAAATATGAGATAATACCAGCTTCTTTGTCATTTTTCTCTTGCGTCCTTTGCGTTTCGTTTTTTTTTTTCCATCATTCCTCTACATATTACCGTCGGGTTCTTTTGTCTTCAGAAAATCCCTCGGTTTTTAAGTACTTTCCATTAAGGACATGAAATGAAAAGCGCGCAGACTCTTTTGTTTAAACGAATGATCCTCTTAGCCGTGTCCTCCGCCGAGAACGTTTATATGGAACAAGGTTTAATACTAAATCATTATAATTCGCGCTGCGATATTCGCCGAAGATTTCCCCGTATCTGATTGCCCAACTTTAAATTGCATATTTACATAAACATCCGTCCCTCGGCGGGACATAAATAAATTATTTCGTATATATTACGCGCGTCGGACAGAAATTGTTAACATTTACGTGCGACATTATTTGGTCTCGACGGTTTTATTGTGTCAGCGATCCGAATTAATTGGAGCGATTTTTTAAATTTACGACGTCATAAATTCATAAAAATCGCCTATCGTTTTTCTTCAGCTCCCAATTGGGAATAATTCGCAATTACAAATCCATATCGATTTATGAGTGTGTTGTATTACGAAGTAATTAATTGGGAATGTCATTTTTTTTATTTTAATTGAATCGTGTTATTTTCAGATGGTTCAAAGAACGGCATGAACAATTGACAGCATTAGTCACTTCAGAACGTATAGAAGTGTCTGGAGGACTTCTTCGCATATATCCAGTGATGTTGGAAGATAGAGGGAAATATTTATGCTGGGTGAATAATTCAGCAGGCGAAGAAACAGTACAAGTCACACTGACAGTCACATGTAATTGCTTTTCCACTAAAATCCAAATTGAACCTACTTAAAAAAAACAATATATAAACCAATTTTCATGCAAATTTCAGCAACTTTGACTGCATTGATCCGTCCTGCTGTTCAAACAGTAGATGTAGGCGGAGAAGCAGTCCTCCAATGCGTCGGAGGTGGACATCCGACAGGAAGGGCAAGATGGCTACATGATGGAAGAGCAGTGGCAGCTGGACCCCGATTGATCATAGATCCACCAGACAGGCTGGTTATCCGTTCTTTAACCAAACCAGATAGGGGAATGTACCAGTGCGTCATTGCCAACGAGTGGGAGCAGGTGCAGGCCACGGCTGAATTGAGACTCGGAGGTACGTGTATTGTGAAATTGAAGCTCTTTTTAAACGATACATTTTGTACAATAGAGAGTCACTCATGAAAAATTTATTTTATATTTCTATTGTGCATTTTAAAAAATAGCCAATTTTTATAACATACTTAATACATTTAGGTCAATGCAAAATTTTTATCGTATTTTTTCGACAGCCAAGTATTTTTCTCTTTTCTACAAACTAATGAATAACATCTATTTTCAAACTATTCAATCTTTTTTTGCCTTTTCAACCCGTAGAAATTTTTGAAATGTCTAATAATGAAGTGCATTTATGTCATTTTTCGCTGTACAAATTTTGTAAAAATAATAATTCGACCGTGGCAACAAAATATACCTGTATCGTGTATAGTTGAGATGCAGTTAACGTTAAAATCCTTCAGTTGTGGTTTTCGAAATTGAGATCTGGAGATTTTTCATTAACTGATAAACGTGATGACGACATGTTACTGACGATAATTAATACTTATTCACGTCAAAATATCAAATAGAAGTCAACCAATAATAAAAAAAGTCAAGTTAATAAAAAGCTTGAAAAGCGCGGTATCTGCATCACATCGGTTTTGTTCCAAAATACGATCTTTGATAAGAGAAATTCGATGAAACTTTTATAATATAATGAAAAATGTCGTTTTTTATATTTAAAAGTGAAATATATGTATTATTTTATTTTTGATAGAAAATGTTGCAGTTCCGTAATTCCTATAAACTGCACGATATTCCCGAATTTATTTTTAACCTCGGATTTGTGGTGTTAAAGCACATTTTGATGTAATAGACCATATTTTTTCATAATAAATATAACGCGATAGTCCCATGGGGATTTCCTAACGTTATCGGTGTTCAGCAAAAATGGACAATGGTCCCCCTGCATTCGTACTTCCATTTTTCCGGTTCCCAGATAATTCCTCTTCAGATAGGAATCTTCGGGACTCGCAAGTCCCATAACTCATGGTCGGGACCACATTTGAGCACCGCGGCTCTAACCGATAAGGCCTCCTTCATTTCCGTTTATGGTGTTGGCACCGCGCTGGAGCTCTTTCTCTCGGCAATAACATTAGCTAACAGAATAAGCCGCAAATTTATTTTTTCGCGTTGTATCGCCAAACTAGCGGCGAAGGGGGATTCATTACGATTCGCTTTCACGAGAAATCCGATATCGTATCGGAGACGTGCTCGTACACTATTACAGTTATTGCGGTGCGTTAAGAGGCTCGCATTGACGAAAATTGATTTCGATGTATTTTCCCTTTTGAAGTGTTCTGCCTTTTGTGATAACACAATGAAAAAACGTATACGTTTCTCGTATCGGGTGTTCTGTGCGAAAAAATTGTTAGTTTCTTTTCGTTTATTTCGACAAACATATCGCAAGGTATTTCTGTAGCGATTGTGTTCGCAAAATTTATCTTTGAAAATTATATCTTTTATATTACAGATTGGTGTTTGTTTTAATTTTAAAAATGCTATCTTTGTGCATCTATATATTAATTATAATGGTGTTGTTACATCTGAGAACAGTTAAGAATCTCATTTTTCAAAACACTTTTCACATTATACAAATGACTCCATCAGCTTGAAATTTTCGCTAACATTAATTAAAATATAGCATATTTAATACAAAAAATAATAATTTTAATCTATCCATCACATAAATAAAACTATACAAAATCATCACAGCAGCACATTTACCGGAAATATAAATCCCATCCCCCTCACACATAACAAACCACGAAACATCGAATTGCGTCAACCATTACATCGCATCCCTCGGTAATTAAGCTCGAATATTTTTGCCGATTCGACATAATCTCACATCAAAGCATCCCGATTCTGACCATCCACACACATAACATGTGTCAGCTAGTTCTGGACGCGTTCAAAGGTAAATTCGTTACCGCCAATAGAGCCTGTGCTGGGTTAGAGGCCAACCGAATCCGTTCCACGAACTTTAATAAGCTTATAGCCGTCCTTGTGGAATTCCAGCTTAATAAGATTATCGGGAATCCGTCGTGTCATGTTCCTGGACGTTTGTTCCGTCCCGGTCGTTTTGACCGGGATGGCGCTTTTGCTTAAGAAAATTGGTTTTTATATTTTGTATGTGTTTGGAAATCGAGTTTTGATTCTTGTAATGAATTGTGCGGATTCATATTATATAATGTGCGCGTGTAGCTCGAGTTTTCATTGTTTTGAATTTCGCTTTAACGTTCATTTGGTTCTTAACTGTTGTTCTATTTATAATCTTCTTTCATCGTTTGTTCATTCAAGTTTTATCTGTTATATTTTATCTTTGTGTGACAATATTAATGTTCATCATTATAATAAAAAATTAAAATTTATTATATTTTATACTAGAATTGTGCCAAGAGAATGTAATCGATCTTTCTTTATTTTTCCAATGAAACACAATTTGATATAATATATTATTTACATTTTAATTAATTTCAAAAATATAAATTTTTATTTAATTCTCACGTTTTGAAATATACATTTTATTAAAGGCTATTAGTAAATCTGACTTCGCATGAAATCAAATATTATTAGAAATATTATCAAATAGAAAGCGGTTTCAATTAGGAAATACAATCCCGGTCAAAAATTTTATCTTGAAATTCCTAAATTCATCAAAGGAATAACTAATATAGATAATATTATTAATGTAATAATATTATTCGAAAATTATGGGATTTAAATACGAATGAATAATGCATGAATTTTGGGATTCATTTTTCAACCGGGATCCCGAAATTATCTGCCCTACTAATAATTTAATTTAACGTAATCATATAAAATGTTTACATTATATAAATTGTACAATTATTGTGATAACTCCAACGTTTAGAAAAACACTCATATCCATACACTTTTTATGGTACTATTATCATACTTATGAAAAATAGTAATGGTTAATAATAGAAAAAAAATAGATGTCTGAAAATTCTTTTCATTTCCGCTTTCTATTAACTTTTCCATAGAAATTTTATTAAAAAAAACTTGAACTCTTATTAAAATTACAAAAAATTCAAATAATAGATAAAATTTACCCAGTACACATCCGAAACTCACGCGTTCCCCGCAGAGCTGTCTTTTGCACCATGAACACGCTCGCAAAGCCGCGCACCGTCTAAAAATCCATGTAAATGTTAAAACCCGTCCCCGAAATCTGCGCATCGCTCCCGAAAACATTTATCTTCCGGGCATAGGGAGGCGGGAACGCTCGGAAAAACCTGGGCGGCTTTTCCGCGGTTTTTCCGCTTCCGCCTGTCCGTCCTGGACCATTAAATATTCCGACGGCTCCTGCTGGCTTCGAATGTGCAACGAATATTTCCCCGATGTCGCTCCCTGAATCGCAATCGTAATGATGTGCGTGTGTTTTGGGGGAGATGTGTGTGTGTGTGTGTGTGTGGTGTGTGTGTGTGTGTGTGTGTATGCGTGCTAAAAGGGAAAAATATGGAGATTTTACGAGTGTCTGAAGTGTGGAAGGTGTATAGTGATTTTTTAAGGGTGTACGGTTGATGTGTGTTTCGGTGATGTGTGTGCCGCGAGTGTTTTTTATAACAATGGTTTTTCGTCGGATTTGAATGGAAATTTTGATGTTTTCTTGATATTTTTTTTATGTGAAATTTCTATAAAATCGTCGGTGCGAAAATGAAAAGAATTATATTTGAAAAAATAAAAATATTATTTTATATGATATAATATCAACTGTCGACCAATGGTTGGATTATTTTTAAAATCTTTGTATTATTTTTATAAAAAGATGACATTGTAGGCAAGCTATTTTTTATTAAAAAAAAATTTAATTTTGTGTCAAATTTGTTATGATCAATGGTTAATTACAATTGTATTCTATTGAATATAGTTGAATTTAGTTTTTAATATTTTAACATTTAATATACATATTTCCACGTATAGTCGTATTCATCAAATATTTACCGATGGTATGAAATTTTATTTCCGACGCATCAGATTTCCATGCACTATATTTTTCAATAAAAATATTTCTCAGAAATGTTTTCATCTCCATAGAAATTCATTGAACCCAAATTAAAAAATATATATTATTTTCCCATGATATTTACAATTTTTTTTTCAAAATTAATTAAACCAGAAAATATTCGATTTCGAAAAGCACAATCGTTTTTAGATTTTTTTCCATAAAGCATTCTGAAATATACGAACCTAGTTTTTCCCATTGCATTAAACGACCTACATAACTCATACGAATTCCACGCGATCCTAAATACGCGCGGGTACGTTCCAGCAACGAAATGCGATTATAAAACGCAAAATTCGCGACGGCTCGGGTTTCTTTTCTCACTCTATACATATTTCAAAAGTCCCCGTCGCCACGGGGGCTGAAAGACGAGCGTCACGTACCCAATAACCATATATCAAGAGCACCGTCCAAATGAAACCATCACGCGCCGCACACCATAGAGGGAAATAAAAAAAAACGCACTTAAGCCAGGCTGGTAAATTTCGGGCGAAAGACGCGCAGGAATCTTCAGCTTCTTTCTGTCAGTTCATTTTTTCGCGGGAATAATGAAATTTGCAAGAAAAATACCCTGTCTGGAGTGCGGCTGTTGGATGCACCTCTGTTGTGGTTTGTGGCGCCTTCCCGGTCGTCTGTTCTTTGTCTGAATGTTTGTTTATTTATTTTTGGGGAAAAATGTTGTTTTTAAAGTGTGGCGACAGTGGAGGTTTTGAGAAGTTTTTACGGTCGGCAATAAAAGTGGTATGTCGGCGATAATCCGACCCGCGTCTGTTGCTGGCTCGTATAAAGTTAATTGCTTCGAAAATTTCTTAATCGACTTCGTTAAGGTTCTACGAATACTTTCGATACAATGTATGGAGCGGAAACAATTATTTTCAAATTGTATCTAGACGCTTTATTGTTGTTGAAGTGGAAATTAAAATTTTATATCAACCCAATTTTACTTATGTTTATGTTCAGTGAGAATTTTTACTATTTCCGTTATAAATCCAGATTGTTCCACTTTCGAGTTTTTATAGTAATCATTTATTTACAGGTTGGTGAACTGAATCGATAATTTCCCCAAAATATTCATTATTTTCATTGAAATATAATACTATAAAAAATAAATTTTATAAACTATAACAATACAATTTATATTTACTTTCTACTAAACAATAAAATAAACAAAAATATTCATGTTTCAAAATTTTGAACATACAAATAAAATTACCATTTTCACCATTCATTCACTGTAAACCTAACACAAGACTCCCAGCACAGCCAAATTATTACAAAGTCAAATTCCATCCCACACAACATCTCCAACAACGTACATACATCACATTCGAACCCAACACCCCAACATTCAACACCAACCATCACCCCAACTCCCAACCCCGCAAACTCCCCATCGATCGAACCATATTAATAATCCACCTCCCCACCGAAATAAAAATCGGGTCGAAAGTTCACCAGCGCAATTAGACACAGGACCATCCTCCTCCCTATCCCGACAGCCCAACACGTCCCTATGACTCCACACATCCGAAGGCACCTTTCTCGTCCTGGGGACCTCACGTACCCGCCAGGACAATCTGGGCTGTCACATCGGCTGACTCGACAATACCCTCGCCATGTCTGGACGAAAGCACTCTGGCACGTGTCGAAAGCCACTTAGTCGAGCTGGCCGAAGGGAGTTCGAACTTGGGAAATTTGATGCAAGATTCCCGTCTAGTTGGAATTTGTGTGCTTTGTTCCGAGTTGCGGTTTGGTGCCGACTGCTTTAAGTTCGTTGCCTTGTTTCGTGTGATTAAAATGTTGGGGAGTTCGAGTCCGGTGGTTGAGGATGGAATGAATATTTATCTGTGTTTGGTTTGGTTGGCCTTGGTTTTTTTAGTTTTGTTTGTGTTGGTTGAAGGAAATTCTCTTTATTTTGTTTGGTTTTGTTCGTTTATGTTATTTTTAATATAATTTTTTTTTTTATTAATAAAAAATCTCGAAGATCTGAAATCGTGGTTCGAACCGTTTCTAATTGATAAGTATTAGGAATTTAATTACCCAAAAATGACCCAAATAACAGTTCGGTAATTTATCGATAAATTTTCAATATTTACCGATAAATTAAAAAAAATATGTGCTTCGAATATTTTTGAAGTGTTTTGTTTTTTTGGATAAGTTGGTTTTTTCGGAAAATATTTTTGATTTTACGGTTTTTTCGGCTTTTCATTGATTATATTTCGGTTTTTCCCGGTTTTGATTTTAAATTTAATTTACCTGTAAACCGCTAATTAATAAAAAAAAAATAGCGGATTACCAGTAAATCTAACATCTCTACTAACTATTTACATGGACTAGTAGTTTCGACTTCTAAAATTGTCCCATTAATTAAGTGAAAAAAAAAACATTTTTTTTTAATATACATATTATAATTAAACTAAACACATCAATTAGTTTTTTTTTTAATATACAACTGACGATATAAACATTTTAAATATATTAAATTGATCATGCAAATATAAACATCATTAACGTTAAGCGAAAACAAATAAATGCTGAATCATACAAAAAAAAAAACAAAACGAGAGCAACTCATTACTTACTCAATATGACACAAAAAACACGTCAGAGCTTTCATCGCCCGTATACAAAAAAAATAAATCGCCGAATCCATCCTCGTTTTTGTCATCGTATGCGCAAGATCATCGAACGTGTCTTCGGAAATTGGTTTTTCGTGTTCGGCGTCCGTAATGCGAACGGCGAGGTGGACGCCGGGAAATCCCTCCATTTTCCGAGAATTTTGCATGAAAATAAACCAGGCAGTTTTTCCGCTTTTCCGCGATTTTTCCCGTCTCTGCCGTATTTTTGCGCGGCAGAGTAGCGCGCGTGGGCGAGCTCGCATTTCGCATTCGAGTCGCGTTTTTTTCGCGATTTTTCGCAGACACCTGCGGCCCAAGTCGCGAAGGTTAACCACCGAAAAAGTGGACTTTCGTCTCGTGTTTGAAGCGGAAGGTTCAGTTTTGTTAAATAAGCTCGTTTCTTTTGTCAAAGTGAGATATTATTCCAAGTATTATGTCGCGAGTTTCAGTATTAAAAAAAATATTTTTATATCCATCGATTATTTTTAAGTGAAACGTACGTAAGTAACATTTTATTAATTTACTGAATAAATTAAGTATGCGAAAAACCTTTTAAAAATTTTATTTATTCGAATTAAATATTTTGCAGATGCTTTCAAATTGAGCGCTTTCACGGGTTCCTATTTCCGTTCGAAAAATCGCAAAAGCATAATCAGCTTAATTTTAATAATTCGGAAATTTTTTGCGAATCTGAAACACATTAATTTATTTTCAGGAAAATGCTGAAAGCGGCCTCTTTTAATCGTCTCGACGCATTTTCATCAGAACGGTGCCTCGATAATTTTATTCAACGATCTACCACTCGAGACGCACTCCAGATCCGAAACCGTCTTAATTTTACAGCGTTATTATCGCTTAATTAATTCGTCTGCCACGGTTTAATTTATGCTGAAGCACAGTTAATTACCCGGCATTAATTATACGAATCGCGTGACGGTTCGATTCGACGCTGGAACATTTCTCGTAGAAAAAGTGAGGCCATTATTCTCCTCGTCGCAATATTGAGGAAGTTATCATAACAAGGTGTGCCCTTTTCGACATAAAGAATAACCGCTGGGACCGAGTCGTGATTTTTTCTCAGGCACGACACGAGATGAAACTTTTCGCCGGCTTTATGCCTTCGTAAAACTTGTACCGTTTTTAAAAGGAACTTTTGATGGAGTGAAGTTCTTTAATGCCGAACGTAGACAATTGTATTAAGACCTTTGTGCGGGGGACGATAAGAACGAAATTTTATCTAGACGACTACCGAGGAGGATTTCATGCCATGATGTTTGCTGAAGGGGTCCCAAGGCTCGAAGTGTGCCCTTGTAGATTGTAGGCTGTGTTTTTTTTTCCGGTCCGATAAAATTTTAAATAAGGAAAGTTTAAATCACGCTCGAAATATTTCCGTTACGTTGAAGTATTTTTTTAGGTATAATTATATGCTTTATAAAATAATTTACGATGATAAAAGTTTAACTATAACATACATAATTTTAAGATTCATTTCAAAGTAAATAAAATTAGAAACAGACATTTCAACAATATCACACACTCATATTTACCACAATAAAAATTTGATCTCGGCGATACATCTCAAGAATATTTTCCCACAGAAAACGTCAACACCTAAAATCAACAACCCACAGCACACCCGCTGAATTTTTCGCTCGCACTCCGCATCATAAGCAGACCACTTTCCCAAGAAAATTGTCGCTTTCGCCAACAGCCTATTCATCATGTTTTCACAACCGAGTGTATTATACAAACACACACACGCGCACACCCCGTTAACCCTTTGCGGTCGCGTGATGGATCGGAGCGAATAAAAGTTCTCGAGGACGCTAAAAGGATTATCGCAAGCGTATAATCAGCCCCCGTATAATGTTCGGGTCGAAATCGAGAGAGGCAACTCCTTCGGAGCCTTCCCATCAGTCACGGCTCGTCTCATATTTCGCGGCGCCATAGGAAAGGCGGGTCGTTCGAGAATTGTCGAAGAGTTGTTCTTGTTCGGAAGCGGGGAAAAAGTTGAGCTGCTCCTGTTGGGCGCGAACAAAGGCAATTTTCCACCGCTCCTTTGTGCGGGGGTGTAGGTGTGCTCTGTCGTCGCGAAATTGCGTAACGGCTGCAAACTCTTGCCGTTCGAGCGATGAAAATGCTCTTTTGTTATGTTAAACAGAATTTTCCGCGGGGAAAAATCGCGCCGAGGCGCGCTGGAAATGTTTTCGGATTGGACTGTTCTCGTTTTGTACTGGATTTTTTGAGATTGTGCTCTTCGGGAACTATTTCTATGAAATTTTATTGTGTATAGTAAACGCGCGATGCATTTGTATTAAGTGAGTGCACAGCATGTATTATTGTATAATATTCTGATATTGCTGTTATAATTTTTCGAAAATATTAATAGAAAAAATTTGTGTAGATATCATTAGATTGCAAGGGTTTCATATTTTTAAAATCTTCATAAAATATGAATATTTTTATGTAAAATTGAAATTCTCAAATTTCCTATTTTTTACAATAGCCATATTAAATCATAATAATAGTTTAAAACTTTTGATACCTAATTCTATTAATGTACATAAAAATTGAATAACTTTTCAATTATCATAATAATTAAATGAATAATAAAAGATCAGCATACGATAACGAATTCATTTGCATTTATATTAAATTCAAAAAGAACCCGGTCCCAACTCGACTAATTCGCATTACAACTCTTGTCCTCCGCACTGCAATTAACAACATTTATACAGCGCACTCACCATATTTTCGGAAACATTTTCCTTTTTCGGCCCCAAGCTTAAAAGCCTCCTAATGCGTCCGTAAACGCCATAAATTCCATCAGCCCCATTATCTATTAGCTTATACATATTCCGTTTGTTTCGCTGACCGAGCGCAATACGCAAGATAAATCTCGCCGATTTCCCCAATATATAACCGATCAGGAAACCATAAATTCCAGCGATGCCCCGAAGCCTATTCGAAAAACGAAAATTTCAGATAGGAAATATAAACAAATAAAATAACCCCCCTGAAAAAAAATCGAAAAAAAACGACCAAGCAGCCGTTCGGTTCTCGTTAACTGTGACGAATCGCCGCGTATCTCATAATTTGTTTCGCAATTTGAAAAAAGCGCGTCCCTTTTCAAAGGGCGATTAGGGATCGCGTGTCTGGCGAAAAATATGCCTTCTTCTGCTTCTTTTTTCCCGTTTTGTGTTCTGTTTTATTTTTCGGTTTCGCCTTTTGTTGAGGCTCGGAATAAAACTCGAGTTGACGGCGAATTGATAGTGCGCCGGAAACTTGTGGCGTGTTTTGCATTCTTTCGGTATCGCGTATACACGAAAGTTGCTCCGCGGTCGAATTTATCAAAGTTTTCTGTTTCAGTTGTTTGTTGTGTTCGGACGTACGATATTGATCTGAAAAAATGTTGTTTCGGATCTTCTTATATGGCTTTCCGGATGAATAAAGCGAGAGTTCTGTGTGCGAGTAGGAAATTTGTCTGAATCATTCGCATTCTATTTTGAATGTTTTTTATTAGTGTTTAAAGAGAGCTTTCGTCGAAATGGTCGTTCTTGTATTTGGATTTTCAGTTTGTTTCGAAAAAAATCGTCGAGTGCCTTGTTTCGCAGTTAATATAGAATGTGAAATAATCGAAAAATAAAATTATGTGTTTTCGTCGAAAACGGATCCACTCAGGATTCTTTCTGGAAAAGCAATATTTCGGAACGGCGAAAGTTTTCCGCGGTTCAATTTCACAAATCCATCGATTAGTTTACGAGCGAGTTTTCTCGTACGTTTTCAATACGAACACGTGTCAATTTCGCCAAACATTCAAACTAAGTTTCACGAAATCGTACAACTATCTTATTCGCGAAAACCTATATAACATTATGATATTGAACGATTTTTCAATACAAATACAACATGACAACCGAACAGTCAATCCATTTATTTATATTAAACGAGAAAAAAATCAACTATGATAAATATTCCAGCATTATATCGCAATTCCCTTTAAGTATTTATACGAAATTGCATTCGAACGAACCCGCGTGTCCTTTCCCTGGGATATAATACGAAATACATCATCCGTCCGTCCCAGTTCACTATTCTCTCGTCGGACACACGCGAGCCTTATTATATTTATATTATTTATCATATATAATCGTATAGATCCATTTGTGTGTTTTATTGTGTTGGTTTTACGTCGCTAACCCGGTCGGGGAGATTGATGATACCGGTGGTTTTTCCGTTAGTGTATTCGTATACAATTTTACCGCTGGCAATAATGCCGGTACGTGTGCCACATATTTTCCAAAAGGAACTTGTTAAAGTGCACACGTGGGACACGCGGATACAAAGCAATAAAACAGTTAACCGTTCGTGCCAACTCTCAAAATTATATGTACACGTAATTTATTTTAAATAAATCTGTCGGGTTTAAAGTATTTGTAGGGTAGATGTTTGCATGGGAAAAAAAGCGTATATTTTATCAGGTTTTTTTTAGTTTGGAAATGTGATATAAATATTTTGAATATGTATCTTTATGTATCTTTATATTAATTCATATGGCATAAATATATTTTTTTTAAACTTACTGCCTCTGAAAACGTTAACATTCTTAAACTATTATGATGTTATATCATGGCTGTTCAAGGGTTGTCCAAAGAAGAAATAAGACCACTCTATTATGGTTATTCGCATGATCAGAGCTCAAATGATCAGTGCTTGATGATCGTGTGTTTCCCCCTGTCTTTCTGTCTTTTTATTTGTATATTTATCGACAACTTTTATATATATAGTTTGATATGTACTTGAAACATATGTTACATAAATGTATAAACAAATTAATCAAATAATCAAATTAAATAGATATTTAATTTTATTTAAACAAATATATTTATTAGTTTAATATAATCGATAACATTTCTCATTAAAAATGAATACAGACTTTAAAATAAACATTGATATTTGAACAATTTATATTCAAGTCGTATGACTTGAATTTCATGAGATTTACAATAAGATATTTACTTAAAAGAATATTACAGATAGCAATGACAACAATATATTATATTTTCATTTAATTTTTTTGCCTATAATTAATATTTATAAAGACTAAATATTGATGTCATAGAAATGTAACACTATAAGCATTTCAACATTCCGCAAAACGTTGAATTTCATTAAAAAAAAATAGCGATCACCTCGAAATCTTATCAACCCGTTTTGAATTATACCATCTCATTGTCTACAACACGCCAAATCTTGGAATTGTTCGGGTGACGAATCATCTTTCGCGTCTTCGACGTCTCGTCAATTTATCATCCGCCGGCACAATGGACCCGACGTCACTTTGCTTTCACTCACCTCTCACCTTTGTGAGCTTTTTTTTCTTGTAGCCGTCGCCTTCCCTTTTTTATCCCGCGTACACTTTCGGGCTGTGTTTTCTTTTCGGTCGCTTCCTGCGAATTATTATCGTCGGATGGAGTGAATCTGTAAATAATGGTTCGACGAATCGCTTCGACAAATTTGACTCTTGTTGTGTTACCGTCTTCTGGGCTTGACGCTTGTTTTCATCGAATTTGTTATTTATGTTCGCGCCGGATGAGCGTTTCAACCTATCATTTTTAATATTTGAATCGATTTTATTCGAACGGGTGAATTTGTTGATTCACTAATTTTCAGCGGTATTTTTTCGCATTTATCACTTCGAATTATTTACAAATCGACTCGAAAACTAGCGCTTCGAGTATTTTTTTCAGCGCTTTAAGCACTTCTTTCCACCAGAATGCATTTTTCACCGTTTCAGGCATCGGAAAAATCCACTTAGAGGGAAAACCGAAGGAAAGTGCATTGCCGCACGACCGCAGTAATTTGTTTATTGTTCTGCCGTCTCGTAATTGCGACTTGTACTAAGCTGTGTTGCTGGCGCGAGCGCGAATTAAACGTTCAATTTGATTTTCTCGTTATTCGCGAACCGCAGCACTCGAATGTTGATTGTGTGTGTGTGTGTGTGTGTGTGTGTGTTTGGGTGTTTTGTGAGGGAAATCGGCAAAGTTTAAGTAAATTTCTGGTGGTGGTTCTCATTTGAGTCGGTTTGCAAACGGTGGGATTTTTGATATTTGTTATTCTGCTTTTTATGTAAAAGTAGCTAATTGATTTAAATAAATCAAGCGTAACTTTTTTTGCTAATAATTACAGCTAAGCATCATTTAGTGTTTTAATAGATGCAATCGCATAATATTGATATGGAATTATCATATTAGACCATTTAACAAGAAATATTTCTAGTATCTAGTTCATAGAAAATTCTATAAATTTTTATCATAAATATTCATGGTGCTTATGTACAATAAGTACTATAAGACAATGTTTTTTCCTGTAAAAATTTTATAAAAAAAATTTCTTCATCTATGCAATAAATAAGAGGAAAGTAACTCTCATTAAATTTTAATAAAAACAACCCATATCAAACGAACTTTAAACCAAAATTACGGATATCCATAAAAGATATCATCATTTTTTACTTAACTGATATCTTTAAAAAACTATAACCGTTGACTCTTTTATATAATATTAAATTTACATGCAAAAAGAAAAGTTGCAAAACCTAGGATCGATGGCAATTCAAAGACGACTGCGCGACGCGTTTTCTCAACACACCGCCCTAACATTTATTGCGTACATAAGCGTAATTAAATCTGAAACGTGTACGCAAAACGTTATTATCGAACACGGCAAAATCCTCTAATATTAAAAGTACATACGTTTTGCTTGAACTCGCATCGAATTATAATTCAGGACCACGTTCGCGTTGGACCTACGTCACGTAAATACTCTGTGACATGTTTGCACGGGCGGAGCTAAACCTGTGCACGATTTTAACGCTACGTATGTGTGTGATTTAATAACGTAGAACCTTCTGGAAATCGCCAGGTACTCGCCCCTGCCGAAACGCTGAAATTGTGTGGAATTCCGCGTTTTTAAGCGCGATTTTGAACATCTGGAACGCGGTCGGCAAACTTTACGCGTTCAACTTCCGTTTCTTAATCCGTTTTCAATTAAAAGTTGAAGCCCCGTCTCGGTCGGCCATGAATTAATAATAGTATTATTATATTAATAATGGCGATTGCGAAATGTCTGCGTGAATTATTTCGCTCGAGGACAGGTCGCGAATAATTTTGGTGATAAGCGCGAGATGTGGGTCGTTCGGTTTTTGTTTTTATTATTTGTTTATGAACTTTTTCGAAATGAAGTTTCAGATTGTTATATAATAGTTATATGATTTCGTTAAAAAATATGAACTTAAGAAAGCTTTTAAAACAAAATTTTTGATTAATTTGATTCAAAACAAAATATTTTTTGATAATAACCATAATATAAAAAGTTTTATAATATGAAAAGTAACAAAATCAAATTTATTAATATTTAATGTTTATCCAGTTAAATGAAGTGAAAGGTTTCCTTCTCGCAAAATAACAATTATAATAACAATGAAGCTCTGTTAAAATTCTTCAAAGTTTATATTTCTAGACGTTTTATAGTCGAGGCCTTTTATATAGTCATCTCATATTGTGGTCCAAAGTGAGTCACGTTTTATATAGCTTCGTAAGCGATCACCGAAAGCGGGAAGAAGACGAGAACTGTTTTGCTTACATGTTTTTTTTTTTCGCTTTCAAAGCTGCTTTCTTTGACACTCGTTCCGAAGTTTTTCAATGATTTTCTCGTAAAGGAAAGTTTCGAAGTCTCCGCGACACTCTGAAGACTTTATTAGCGTCGTTTCGTTTCAAAAAAAAAATACATTCTAAAGTATGTTTTTCATGGACATCCTCTTGCGATGCGACGTATATTTAACAGAATGATTTTTTTTCCCGCGCGGTGAAAACTTTCAGAATGTTTCCGGATGTGAAAGTCTATTCTTGAAGTTGTACGAAGACGAAACAACTTCTCTTTATTCAATTGAACATTATTTCATATTTTTATTCACTCACTGCGGAAATTTTGAATCGAAAAATATATATTTATCGTAATCTTAACCACAGTATATAATTTATATTTTTTCTCAAGTTTTTACTTTTACGATATGAACATCTTGAAAATCTTGAAATTTTACACTAATTTAACTTATCCTGTTTCAGATTCGAGTCCCGAGCTCGTATACTGGTTCTCAGAACAAACTCTTCAACCAGGGCCTACAGTTTCCCTCAAGTGTGTGGCCGTAGGGAGTCCACCTCCTCACTTCACATGGACCCTAGACGGATTTCCAATCCCTGAAAATACGAGGTCAGTATACTAAAGACATCTTACGTAATATAAGTAGAATGAAAGGGCCCTGCAAGTACTGCGATAACCCGAAAAACCCAATTTATTTGTACATGATAATCGAAAAATTTCAGGTTCTTAGTGGGACAGTATGTGACGGTGCACGACGACGTCGTCAGCCACGTGAACATATCAAGGGTCACCGAAGAAGATGGTGGAGAATACACGTGTACTGCTCACAATAGTGTCGCTAAAGTGTCGCATAGTGCAAGGGTGAACGTGTATGGACTTCCTTATATCAGGGAAATGCCTAAAGTGACTGCTGTGGCAGGATCTGATCTAATTATCAAGTGTCCAGCTGCTGGATATCCGATTGAAACCATCACATGGGAAAGAGGTAAACTTATTACGATTTATTACCTTTCAAAAAATTCTAATTCATATTATACCTATAATATCGCATGACAAACTAGAATAATATTTTTTTATCAAAGACTCGTTTAAGCGCATCGTGTATTGTGACATTCGTGGGGTTGTAAACTTTCCGCCGACGGTGGCTTAAAATGCATTTAAAGTTATCTTGTAATTTTGCATTTAAATTTAATATGTTACAAATTTTGATGCTTAATTTATGTGCTGCGGGTGTTTGTAAATTAATTACGCCCGACATTCGTTCTTTTGCATGTAAAATTTGCATACAGTAGTAGTATCTCTATACCGAGATTTAAACTGTCGTATAATTTATATCCTTTGGGCAACGAATTTAATGCACCCATAATTTCATAGCACTACCTTTAAATACATTTTTCCTCTTACAATGAAAATATATGGCAACATAATTTCTCCGCTCTAAAGTATATTTTTACTATCGTCCGGGTACTTAAAAATTCATTTTTTGCTTATTAAATTTACAAAAACAATGAACTGTTCTGAATTTTATTATTTTCACTTTAATACGGCACGAATGAATAAAAATACCTTCACTTAAGTAAAAAAAAATCCGTAGCGATTATTGCGAATTTGAACCGAAATCAGTCTAAGGATTCGGCTCGCTGGCACCATTTCCATTGTTCAAACTTCGAAGTCGTGTAAATAAAACGGAAGGGCATTAAAGACGAATAACGAGGTGAATACATAATGAAACTTTCTATACAGCACACCGCTCAGTATAAATCTTAGGAAACTCAACCGGCTAATCTGGGAACCCGAAAAGCCGCCACATACACACATTCCCACATTCACACACACACGCTAGAGACCTCATACATTTGGTCTGGAGAGTTCCAGAGCCGAAATATAATATTAAAGACGGGGAACTTTCTCCGATAAGTACGACGTTACGTGCGGCGTCTAATGCTCGGGTCCTGCGGGACCTTTAACCCTCAACTCGAAACTCGTATCGCTTCATTAGTAATAATGAGACGGAATCGCGTGTTTTCCTCGTTCGCAATAAAGTATCTGATCTTGTGTATGTGTGTGTGATATCGTTTCAAATTTAAAACGTCTGAGTTGTGTCCCTTTTGCACGTGATGGTCGTAATTCGTGCGACGTCTGCGCTCGCAGAAGTTTTCTTGTTATGAAGAGTAATTTATGCGTTGGTTTTTATGGGCTTCCTTTTCGATTTGTGGAGTTTGCGAAGTTTGGTTTGGGTATTTGAGATTGTACGATTTCTCGAATGAGTGCTGAAATTATTCTTGGAGAAAGTATAAAATTTATTACGATATATACATATATAATTATTTTTTTCGGTTTACTGGGTTTTCAATGATACCTTTTTCCGCTTTGCTTCGTGTATGATTTGCTTTATAATACATAATCGATTTGATATCTTTTTTACGACAATTTAACATAAAAAATCAATTTTCCTAAATCATTCTTCATACTTTGCAAATGTACATAATTTTGAACAAAATTTAAACACTATTATTTTCAACACATAATCCGAGTAGAAAAATATATTTCATTGCCACATAATATTGAATATTGCAAATGGTAATTTCCGGCAATCTTCGATTCTTTAGAGCCGACTTAATGGACTTGCATTAGCAAAAAGAAAGCGTTCATTGAAGCCCTGAACGAATGGAAGGACGAAAAATAAAAGGCTACGCGTAATTCAATAACGTCGAAGCATTTGCCGTTCGTGAAAATAGGCTTTAAAAAATGGGGGAAGATGCCAATTTTGGTATTGAAAAAGCGAGCCGCGAGTGCCAGAAAAAGAAAACGGTATCCCGAATGTGTTCAGTGCTTTCCAGGATAATCCTCAGCTCTGCTGTTCGGAGGCATTCTAATAGAATTCAGAAAATGTGTCCTGAAACGATCACGGATTGTTTCCCCCTTTTTTTAAAGTACACATGTGGAAAAGTTGTATCGTTCCAAATGAAGATTTTTCCTTTTATAAAACCTTTCACTTTTCTCAATTTTCAATCGAAAAAATCATATTCAAATAAGAAAATAATTAAATTTTATTCCTCATAATTTTCAAAATATATTTTCATCATAATAGAAATTGATAACCCTTTCAATTCACACAAACGCTTGATCCAATTTGCCTAAAATAAAATCTATTCGCTAATCTCCAAATTCGAGTATCAGTCACACGCGAATATTCATAAAAGACTCAATTCATCAAATACATATAAAGACCCACATCCCTAAAGAACACACACACACAAACCCAGAAATCACACTGCGAAATATTAAACGAGCGAAATCGCGATTGGCCTCATATAAAGTACCTTAAGTAAACACCGAAGAGTCCGGCTCGGTTTTTCGGTTTCTTCTTTACTTTTTTTAATTCGGCTTTTAAACGCTTCGCATAAAAGCGACGTTAAAACCGTATCGTAAATGAAAATCTCTCATTTTCACGCAACTGAAAAGTCGAGGTTTTTATGACGACCGTTTTACGACGCTTCTTTATTCGGAATCTCGACGGTCCGTTCGTCGCGATTTTTAAGCCGATTATTCGCTCAGAGCTCGCTCGATTCGTTTAATAAATCATATTTTGTGATGATTCCATGGGAAATTGTGTAGTAAATTTACAATGCAAAACGATTCAATTTTGCGTAGTAATGTAGGTCTTTTACGTATATTATATAATTTACAGTTTGATAAAAAGTAGTTGAGATTATTCATATACATATATGTATGTATAATATTATATTTTGTTTGATGTGGAAATTACTTTTATAAAATACATTTGATCTCTGAAAATGGAAAACGCGTTTTGTTTTTTTAATTATATTGTTGTTTAAACAAGTTTATCTCTCGAATTTGAACCTTTTGTATGGGAATATGAAAAAAATTTGATTTAGTTTGGCGGGGTTGTTAAAATTTAATTAATTTTATACTACGACAAAATATAATTAACTATAGAAAATTTGATTAACGTTTTTATCAAATTTTATAATACATAATATAAGCATAAATTTCACAAGCATAAATCATACAAAAAAATTAAAATTTACCTCGAAGTAATTTATATGTTAAAACTCTCTTTATATATATTTAAATTATAAACCACGCTTTATTACAAAATATTATAGTTTAACATATTTATTCAAACTGTTCTCGTAATTTAATACTGAAAATAATCTCTTATTTTCACCTCAACAGCATAAACAAATATAAGTACATACTTTAACAACCACATTTCAATAAAACTCCATACAAATTTCACCCTCCTAAAAACAAACATAATAAAAACCTTTCATTCCTCCCAATTTCTCCCAACACCAACAATCCCACAAGAATCACTAACGAACACTCATACAACTCCATTATCGTTATCCCGTCTCTTATATCCCGTTTCAATAATGTCCATCAAGCAACAACAAGAACGACCACCCATGCAACCTCATTTCCATCATCGCACATTATAAGCGAACACGTACACTCGAAGACCCAAAACCGACCAGCTAATAAGACAGTTTGGACTTTGTCCAAACGACCCGGACACAAAAGGACCATCCTGTGTATATATTATATTATATTATATTATATTATTATTAGCGTTCGTTTTCCGATAGCGTTTCGCCGAAGACGTGGCGCATAATGAAAAATCAATTCGGAAAATGCCCTTTCGGGCGGTGAAAATCGGCTGAGTTATCGTCCGGAGTTTGGCCGCGGTTTTTCGCGATTTTCCGACCGCGGACTGCTGCTTCTTTTCGCATAATAAAACTTCGATGTCTGAAGTTTTTCGCGGTACCTGCCGCTGAAGCTCTATATTTCATTGGGGAATTCTTCGTGGTGGTTTTATGCGCGGGGGTTTCGAAGTGGTGCAGTTCAAATTTATATTTGAGAGTTATACGATTTTAAATACAAGTAGTACGACGCTTGAAGAAACTTTCTGTGCAGTCCGTTCTGTATCAAGTCAAAGTATATTCATTTATGAAATTTATTCTAGAGAAATTTTTCGTTGGAAATATGAATCTAAATAGGAAACTGGAAACTCATTCACTTCGTATTACATAATGTTTTCTGAATAACACAATAATTAAAACCATGTTAAAATTAAAATAATTAACTCGTATTTCTTTACAACACGCGATAATAAGATTCAACTTTGAGTATACCGTAAATCATAAACTTTTATTAAAACTTCAAAGGAGTTGAACTACTTAAGTCAAGTTCGCTGCTCGTTTAAATTTATAACACCCACACACTGTATATAAAGCACTCGAAATACATTGTCGTATATTATAATGAATCCGTAATAATTACATTAACACAACGAAAAATAAGCAAAATCATCTAACGAGCTTCGCATTCGCAACCTCAGCACCGAGGATAATCCAGTTTTTTCATCAAGGATCAAATCAGGGTACAGGGGAAAAACACAGTAAACATTTAGCAAATGAGCCGGGAAAATCGACCAACGTGTTCTCCGACTTTTTTTATACATGTCTGTATAACGACTTTCGAACTTCTTCTATTGGATTTTCAGCAAGGGATGAATTCAGATATATACTTTGAATCCCTTTTATATTATATTACGTACCCTACCGATTTCGTTAAACATTTAATTAACTGAATTACTTTATCGGTCGCTGGATTTGACTCAAATCTTTTCATATATGCTTAAATGATTTATAAAATTCTAAAAAATTCTACTCTCAGAAAATAGCTCGTAAATCTCCTATTCCCATTTGTCTTGAATTCTAAGAATGAATAAAATGTTTGTCCGTATACGATTTCAATTTGCTTAAGTGCTTTTGCATCACGATTGAATGCATCTAGGGATCATCGCATCCGAAGGATTCTGATCCTCTTTTCCCATTTCAAATCGTTCATTCAAACGTATAGGGGTTTTGAAATTGAACCGATTTAGCCCGTTTTCTTTAAATAAACGGAATATTTTCATAATACGACACGAGATGATAGTATGGAAAAGTCTCGAACACCTGTTGCCTGGATATTCACTTGTACGTGAACTTTTAAAGTCGTAAAACGTAAAAGCTCTAAAGACTCGCTTCTTAGAAACTAATCTAAAACAATCGAAGTTGGCAGTTCGTATGCATTTTATTGTACTAACGACGTGAGCATTAAACGGCTCAAGTGTTGTTAAATATTAATTCGTTCGAGTTGTAGTTGTATCGCATACATTATCTTTGATTAGATTTTAACGATTGTCTTTGTAGTTTCGAACTACTTCGTATTTCTAGAGCATCGAATAGTTTTACATTATATTATATTTCTATTTTCAGATGGTCAAATACTTCCATTGAATAGGAGACAAAGAGTTTACAGCAACGGAACTTTAGTAGTCGAACAGACGCAAAGGTTAGAAGATGCTGGTACTTACACTTGCCAAGCGACCAACAGACAAAAACATTCTTCGAGAAGAGACTTAGAAGTTCAAGTTATCAGTGAGCAATTCTTTCAAACAAAATTCAACACGATTTTTTTTATTTTTCATTTAAAAAATATTCAAATTTCAGTACCACCAAAAATAATGCCAATACCTGCAATGACAAACATGCTAAGGGAAGGCATGCGAGCAGCAATAGCCTGCCAGATCCTGGAAGGAGACCTACCTGTAACGTTCAGGTGGGAACGAAACGGACAACCAGTGGGTCAAGCGGGCTACGGGGGCGCAGTCCCTGTCGGAGGGGCTACGGTCACTCGTCTGGACGAGTTCTCCACTCGCCTGGTAATCGATCACATCACGTCTGCCCATAGTGGCAACTATACGTGCTTGGCCAGCAACGTAGCTGGTACTGAGAAGTTCACCGTGCCTCTAACTGTCAATGGTAGGTTGATTAATCGATTTGTCTTGGGGTTTGTAGAACAAATTGTGTGCTGATGGAAAATGTACTTGTTTGTTTTGGATATGATCAAAAAATTTATGATGTCATTGAATTTCACCTCAAAAAATAGAACAACGGAAAATACGTTCAAAAATTCCAAATTTAAATTCAGTTGTTCGATACGTCAAATCTGCCCCTAAAAGAATCACAGAAATTTCATTAAAAATGCATTAAATTTCCAACCGGAACGCACAACCTTATGAATTTTGATTATGTATGCATCGCGAAATACGCGCGTTTACTTTCGAAACATGTAAACGTACATTTTGAATTGCAAATTCGAAACGTACCGAACTCCGTTTACGCCAACGCATTCTCTGTTTAAAATGCAAACGCAAAGTTTTCACGCCGAATTTGAAAAGTTCGAAGCACCTGTCCGTTCCGATCGTTTCCCGACGAAATCTCGGAACATTCGAACGTGACCTTTTTCAACTTTCCTTTATGAATTCTTATTAATAAAGTGATAGTCTATTCAATTAATTATTTTGATAATATGTATTACAGTTGCTCCAAGGTGGACAGTGGAACCTTCGGACAGCAGTGCAGCAGCAGGTCAAGACGTAATCTTACACTGTGGAGCTTCGGGGCATCCAGAACCAACTATAACATGGAGGAAAGCAGTCGGTGAGTGCACATTTTAGTTGCTTTCAGTCGTCATTCAATTCCATCCCCCGAAGAGTTCAAAATTGTATAATGCCCTCACTACTTTCTTTCCTTTTTATTTTCTGAGTTGGTGCGTTTGTCTTTTCAGGTGACACCCCCGGGGAATTCAAGGAGTTCCTGTTCGAACCGAACGTGTCCCTTTTTCCGAATGGTTCTTTACTCTTCACCAGGATCAGCAAAGAGAGCGAAAGCCACTATTTATGTGAGGCAAGGAACAATATCGGCAGCGGTGTCAGCAAACTCATTTTTCTCAAAGTTAACGGTAAGTCAATTATTTGTTAATCGAGAATCCTTTGTCTGAAAAAGAATGCTTTGTAATATAAGTTGGCAATGCTTCGTTTTCGGAACGAGTTTTCGCTTATAGTTGAAAACGATACTGCCGCACAAAATTATCTAAAAATATGTAACTTGTTTTAATTGGGTCCAGTTTAATTCGTACGTGAAAGTCTCGTAATATGCGGGGTCCAAGGGTTGACGTTTTTCAGTTACAAACGCCGCACCTTAATTAATTAATGGTATTTAAATGCGTTTTAATTCGACTCAGCACTTTTAGGACGCTCGCTTGATTAAAATTAGTTTTCATTAAAATAAATGCGAAAGTTTTTTAATGGACATAAACGCGCAATAATTGTGGAAAGTGTCATTGTGTACACAACAAAATTTATGGGTCAAATAATATAAAATAATAATAATTACCGAGTTTTCAACGTTGAATTTTGTATAATGAAAATTTACAATCGGATTCGATAGTTGAAACAGTTTCGTTCGTGATACGCCGAGTATCGCTATAAATATTGTTTATCTTCGTATAATTTATACAATATTACTATTATAAATCAATAACTATAAACAGTAATGATTTATTTTTACGATTCGAATATGTTTGTATATTCAAACCAGTCCATACAACCGGCTCGTTGGTCTAGGGGTATGATTTTCGCTTAGGGTGCGAGAGGTCCCGGGTTCAAATCCCGGACGAGCCCAAGTCATTTTTTTTCGTTTTTAAACAAATATTTACAATTCTAAATTAACGTATAAAACGAATTTGATATTTTGAATCGAATTTAAGTGATTTTTTTCAATTTAAAACCTACAATAGACGACTAAAACTATTGCGAAGTCGGCGACGAACTCGATTACACAACGCGCACACATCGACACATTTTTTTCGCTATAATTTCAGCACAGCTCATTCGAATCGCATTATCATAAAAGGAGCACATAAATCGAAATAATTGACGGCATTGTCAAATTATGTTCGTATTAAAACACGATACGGAACCGCATTACAACTGTCTCGAACAAGATACGCGTGTAATTAACGACTTCAATAAAGATAAACGCGTTAACCTACCGCATTCGTCGCAATGGTTTTAATACAATTTCGAAAACGTGTCTCATAATATAATTCGCCATACTGCGCAGACGTTCAAATAAATTTGCACGCCGGAGCGACACTAATTTCTCGATTAATTCCGATTTAATTTTTTCAAACAATTTCTTCACGAATCGCTTAATAATCTATAATATTCAGCATTGTATATTATTGCGATTAAAATTTACAAAGTATACCGCCGTCGCGATCCCAATTAGCGAAATCCGCCGAATTAAAAACGTCCAACACATTTCGCACGACAATCGCTTAACGACTGGGACACAAACACAAAACAAAACGAGCACGGAACGTCTCCGGCAATTCCTCCCGACAAATTGCACGTTAAATTATTCAAGGAGCGATGTTGCCGTTATTTTAACACTTCTGGCCCTCGTCTCGGCGTTAAACGTGCACTTTCGTCTTGTCTTTCGAGTTTCGGCATTTATATTCCGTAACTCCTCCCCCCAGGGTGGGCCCTATTTGTCCGTCCGGTTGCGATTTTTTAACGAATTCGGCCCTGATTCTGGGACATGATAAAATTCGCACATTGTCTCGGTAGTCTGTTGCGAAATTACAATGTCAATCCGGCGATAGTGTGACACGGGAACGATATATTCTGTCACGTACAGTTCCACCTATTTGTGTGCGAATGCGGGAAAAGTAGGCGCCAAATCCGCACACGACACAAATCGAACTGTATTTTTCGCCGGGATCAATTTTGCCTCGTGTCGCGTGAGAAGGCTCTATTTACTTGTGTAGGCGTTGAATGTTTTGTGTGATGTCGTAATTTTGGTGTAAAATAGTAAATTTCGTACGTAATTGATGAAAACTTTCAAATGTTGTGCTACAGTTTTATATAGAAACACAAATTATTTTGGGATATAATTTTTTTAAAGAATATTATGTCTTTTTTATAAAATGATATATTTACTAGATTTGAAGATGATATAGTTTATTAGCGCTATTAAGAAATGAACACTATAAGATCTTTTACAGATAAGGTAAAATTACTTCTGATCTACGAGTATATTGACGTAAATCTATGAAACTGAACTATTTTTTTTTATGCTTTTATTAACTTGATTTCGGGATATTATCACATGTAATTGAAGTATGTATTAAGAAGGCCGTTACCGGTAAACCGGTTTACCGGTAAATTACCCAATTAACAGTTCTGTAATTTGCCGGTAAATGAAAAAAATATTTATATTTTTGAAAATGTCTGGTTTACGGTTTTTTTTAATATTATTTTTTTGTGAAGTATTTTAGCTCAAAATTTTTTTTTTGTTTTTCTGGTTTTTCTCGGTTTTTATTTAAAATGTAACTTACCGATAGTCAATTTTTTAAAAATACCAAATTACCGTTCAATTTGACCTCCCTTAGTATGTATCTTTATTTAACTGAAATTTTATTTCATATTGAATAAATAATAAAAAAAACTATACAGAAAAACTCACTTGCTCACTCATAAAAACGCATTTGAATTATCAAAAGCATAATTCCGTCATAGAATTCTTCGCACAAACGAAAAGGCCAACGACACCCGACGGACAACCATGAACATCCTCTCGCGAACTTAGTCGAATAAAGCCGTGGAGAAAAATTCAAAAAATCGTTAGCTCAGGTCCGAAACGGCGGGCGGGTGGCGCGAATTAGTGATTAAAGAACAAAACGCCAACTCGGAGGACCTCCCAAGAGGGACCGGCCAGCACAAAGCTCGGAATTAAAATGCTAATTCGGTGTTTATTCGAAGTGGCCCGAACGGGAAGGCAACCTTCGAGGAGGAACCCTGAAGGTGGGAACCGGGGACCACTGCTGGGGTGACTGGGCACGGAACGGTTCCACCTTGTTGTATGTACCCTGGCTAGGGAATTTCGCGTTGTTAATTCTGACGAGCGTTTCTTGGGCCCTCCCTGGGAGGGTTATTGTCGGGTGGAAAGTCGTTTCTGCTCTCTGCTAGAAGAATATTGACAAAGGGCTAATTATTTCGAATTACTGCAACTCCCTCGTTCCGTTTCCGCTGTCTAAAGTGGGGTTTTTGCTTTGGAAATGTAAAATGAGTTGTCTCGAAAGTGTTGTTTTAATTAATAAGATGATAGTTTTGTGTTGAATTTATTAATATAGTATCCACAAAGAAGACATGTCCTTCTTTTATAATGAAAATAAAACATTATTCTATAAGTCTGTTGTTGTTTTTTTTTTTTTTTGTTATTTTAGCTTAATACAATTTTATGGAAGTTCGATAACTTTTATAATTATCTGTTAAGAAATTAAAAACTTTTAACGATAACTCGGAAAATTATAATCAAATAGGCAGTATTGTACTACACTATTAGAATATTTAATTTTTTCAATATTATTTTTTGCTCAAATTTTCATTTTGAGATTTTTCAACTGATATCTCTGATATATAAATAATTCCTCTAATTCTGATTTCTTCAAAAATTATTTGTATCATTGAAATGATTGTACGATCATCTACGTTTTTCTGAATTTCTTCACGAAATATATCCTTTTCACACACAAATTAAAATGAATCCTTTATATACTTTTTCATACCGCCCGATAATAAATGGTTCATATTAATTGCACGCTTAAATAAGGATCTCGTTATGGCGGTGTCGACGTGCAATAAATCTCGAACGACGCCCGTGCTTTCGCAATAATATTACATATTTATATTTGAATTTCGCACATTTCATATTACGTAATATAACGACAATAATAACAGCACCACGACCGTTAAAAGTCGCTCGTTTATATACGGCACGTCCGTTATGAAATCCGTTGTGCGACAAAAAACCTGACGATAATTTGATCTGAACCGCGGAGAAATTTAAAGATTTTCCCCTCCGATAAAAGAAATTTAAATTGAATTTTATGTTCTGAATCTTCAAGGAACTTGGTGTATTTTTTTTGTGCAGATATCATCGATAGATGTCACTATTACGCAATAATATGAGAAGCGAATATACTCTTCGATATTTAGGTTTATCAATTAATTATTTTGTTATTCACTGAATACTTAAATGGTAATTAAAAATATATAAATGAGTTTTCGATTGATAGTGTTACCAGATAAAAATATTAATACACATTTTATAAGTCGTTATAATTAAAAAAAATTAAAACCTGACAGTTTCATGTAATTTATATACCGTTTAAATTTAATAACTGAATACATACATTTTGACAAGTTTCTACTGATAATTTATAATACAATACATAATCTTATATATAATATTATAATATACTATCTACAACTATCCATCAGTCACTTGACAAAATAAACGATTTTCGAAAGATTCCTAGTCACAAACGAATCGTATGATGGAGGAAAAGTTATCTCCGCGAATAAATTTGAAATTTTCACCGCGTCCCTCGTCTAGGTAACATTATATAACATAATAAAATATTATAATGCGATATGATAGTTCTATCGGAAGACGTTAAGGTCCGTTTTATTATGTGCGGCTCCATTCAAATTTTTCGTCTTTTACGTTCCGCCATAATAAATCTTCGCGCCCCGCATAATAAAATTCGGAACACCGCTGCGCCTCGCGTATATGAAGCCATAAATCGAGGGAAGTGCGTAAAAATTAGTTAATAATTCGTTTTTGGACACGTTATAATTTCGTTTTTTCATTCGCGTCTTGCATAATTTATGCACTCGGCGCGTGTGCTTTATTAAATTTGCCGCGATTAAGCAACGTCGACTTTTGCTTTCGTCCAACGTTTCTTGTGTATAAATTTTATTTTTATATATATTTTTCCGATTGATTTATTAGGTTATATTATTTAAATGTTTCATTAAAAGTTGTATGAAGCTGGGATGGATTGTTTGAGAAGAATATGTATCATTTTTAAAGCAGAAATTCTTATTTGTATGGAAAGAAAGGTTTTCGATTAATGTGGATATGGATACTGAATTGGAATTTTTTCAGAAAAACTTAGTACACATAAAAAATATGTTCTATAACACTAATATTATTTAAAATTGTAAGACTTTGTAAAAATAAATTAAAAATAGTATCATGAATAGATTAATTAAATTTAAAAAAAAATCATGAAATGAATCGGATGAGTACCTTACTCAATTTCGACAAACGAAGAAAACAATTAAAAAAAACTTCATTCATTACTAAACGATAAAAAGTACATAACAATATAAACATTAACATATACCAATCACTCATCGATAAAAAAAAACACTCATCCCCCATTCATCCATTATCAATCACGCGAACGCGTAAAAAGTTCGCGCGCGACTTTCTAAAGCGCTAACGCCCCAACGAAAAACTCTTCACGACCCAACGAAAAAACGCAATTTCCCCAACTATTCCCATTGAATAAGTATTTCGTTTATCGGCAATCCGACGTCCGGGAACGGGTTGAAAGGAGCGCGGCCGCTGCGGCGGGGTCGCGGAACTTTGTTTCGACTTCTTTATTCGATTGGCGCCGACACCTCGGGCAAAAGTTACAGTATCAATCTTCCCTTTATGGTGGATCTTATTGGTGTGGTCCTCATCCGTCAGCCGTAAGGAAGATTGATGGTCTTAGCGGGCTTCGAGCGCGAAAAACCTACGTGTTACAATATATCCGGTGGGGAAATTCGAAAGGTTCCGCGGAGGTTTGTGTGTGTGTTCTTTTCGGTTGGGTTTTTGATTTTTCGATGGGTTTTGTGTTTGAATTGTATATTTTTCGATTAATGGGGTTGGATTGATTGTTGTTAGAATTTTTATGATTAGTTTGATGAATATTGTTTGAATAGCAATTTGTTATATTATATATTAGATAGATCATTAAAATTATTGATGTGTTAAATTATCGTCGATATACACCCGTCTTTTTTTACACAGTTCAAAAAAAATCTGATTATTTTTTACACTGTTTTTATTTACTTTAACACGGTATAAAAATTAAAAATATATTATATGTATTATTATGTCACAATGGTAAGATCCGGGTCAAAATAGCATACAATTATAATTATTAAATGAAAATTTACAATATTTTCTGATGACTTCACATGACGAAATTTTGCTACATTACACACTTTTTGTAAAGTTATATTTGATGAAAGTGCCATCTAAATATACTGATAGTATAATAGCTATCTCCAATTTTTATATGCTCACCATCAGGACCGGCTCAAGGGTATATGGCGCTCTAGGCAGATAAATTTTCAGTGCCCCCTCTCCCATATTTTACAAATATTTTTCGAATTTAAAAATTATTTGAACCCCAAAAATTTTTCCCTTAATAAAGATCAACGCTTTTCGAAATTATTCGACATTTTTCAAAATATAAATTATAATATTTTTATTTCATAACCAGAGAAGAATAAAGTGAAAGCGGCGCAAAGCGCTCCTTTAACTTTGGCGCCCTATGCAAGTGCCTACTCTGCTCCCTATATCAGCCGCCCCTGGTCACCATGCAGGTCTCATGTAGTCTCACCATGTAGTCTCTGGAACTTATCCCCCGTGTAAAAAGATACTTGAGTATAATTTTGAATATCAAACTAATAGATATTCTTTGAAAGTAGATCTATTAAATAAATATATAGAAAATTCCAAAATTTATAGAATATATGTGTAATATAAATGGATCTCATATCGAAATTAGTCGAGTGTCCCCAAAACGTAAAAGGCAAATGTGTATCTAATATATGCGTATTTGCGATTCAATCAATGCGAAAAAAAAGATCGAAAGTCGATTTCGCAACGAAGAGGCAACGCAAAGCATAGAAACCAGATTTGAAAGGGGTGCTCGACAAGCTGAAAGTTGAAAGAATATCGAGACGGTAAAAAGGCGTCGAGATTGAATCGAAAGTACCAAAGTATTGAAAATTCGGCCGAAGCCTGAAAATTTCCAATTAGATTACTCTTCATTCTATATATAAACGTTTTCAGCTTTAGAAATCGTTCATGATCTCATTTGATTTGAGGTTAGGTTGATATAAGATTAAGTCAAGTTAGGTTATTCTTTCAAAATTGTTTTTATTTCATTTTTTATTGTAAATGTACAAATATATATAAATCCATAATCATAAATAAACTAAACATAGAAAATTCAACGCAAAAAAACTCAATAAATACGCATATCTGTCAAATATGTATATTTCACTACACAGCCGTTACATATCCTGTACACAACGCAAACATTCATTATTCACAACACGAAATAAACGGGTCGGAATCTTCAGCACACCTGAAAAAAAGCGTAATAAAAACGAGAACGTACCGCGAATATTATTACGTATAATATTTTAATACAAAATACCGAAAACGTACTGAGATAACCCGCTTTTTAATGTCTCCGCGCCGGCACCTGGGGACCGCGGGCATTAAAAGCGCCGATTTCGCGGCCATAGTCCGTTTGTGGTGTGTGTTGTGTGTGTGTGTGTGCAAAATTTTGCGAAATGTTGTATAACGCGGGGGTGTAACGATTGCGGTTTACTTATTGTGTGTTCGAAAAAAAGTATGTATGGCGATAAAATTGGAAATTCGCTCGAAATATGGTATGTGTTCGAACGTGTCGTTTTTTGTGCTGTTGGGATTTTTTGTGTAAATTTGTGATTTTTTTGGTTCGATTGTAGGTTTTGTTTGTGTGGTGTTTTGTTTTTGTTGAAATTGTTTTGATTGAATCATTTTTGATTCGTAGGATTAATTTTATTGTTGTGTTATATATGTATGTATGTACTGTATTGCGTCCACTTGATTATGCAATAGACGATATTAAATTTAACTTGTAATGTTGAAGTATATTAAAAAATTCATCAATTTCATTATAGGTTCTTGTATATTTATAATTCATATTCTTATGTACTTGAAAGAAGAGATTTCTCGAGTGTAAATCTCATTTTTGCGAAAGCACATAATAAGCTTTATCGAGGATAAGACTAATTTTTTTTCCGAATAAAATATCCAAAATTTTCTTCTCGGAATTTATTCGATTCCAAGTATTTATAGATAAGCACTTGATTAATTATCTTAAGCTTTCTTCCTAATCCTTTCTTTTATATTCACAAATTTGTTCAAAGAAGAAAAATTACAAATCCAAGAGAACATTTTCCCTTAAATTATTTATTTATTAATCATTTTTAAATATTCATTCCGAAAGGATTAAGACCTGCACCTAAATTAAAGCTTTCATTTATCTTCGTCGTTTTATTTCGGTCTAGCTTATACACAATAATAGTTAATTTACCCGCAATCCATATCCGAAATAAATTTCAAAATAATTTCTAATATCGATATACTTCCACATCCATACAACAACAAGCAACAACCTTATCCAAACATCAAACAATCAACAACCAACAAAAACACTATCCACCATCATTATTAAGCCCAATAAAAAAACCCACTAATTGTCCCGCTCACCACCATCCGACTCCCCCTATCCCGGAATCCACGAAACGGGATAAAGACGAGGATCCGAGGATTTATCATGTGCTAAATGCGGCGGTCAACGGGCCGACATTTTGATCAGTCCGATCACGATCCGGCAAAAGGGCGTAATGCGTATTAATGCGGGATCACACGCTCGGCCGAAATTACTCGTCGATTTATAAACGGGCTAGATGAACCTTCGATGGAATAGGAAGATTTTCCTGGAAGGGAGACCGTTGTTGGAGTCGGAAATCGCCTTTGTGCTGTACGAAGCGGTTTGTCGATGTCGGGTGGGTTTGAAATTCGGGAGTTTGTGATGATGAGGTGTCGTTTTTCAATTGCGTTCGGTGAATGTTCGTTGAATCGTGTTTAATTGTATTTTTTTTTAGTTGAATGGTATACATAGTGTATAATATTCATTGAAGGGTTTAGGTGAAATTGATGTTAAGTGTGAATATACAGGTATCTCATAAAGAGTGAACTCGTGCGTTTATCTCTATATAGCTCGAACTTACGTTTACTGTGAAATTTCATTTTTAGTCTTTTCTGAATTTCATTAGAAGCTCGGAAATTTTGTGTGTGATAAAAAGAAAGTTACTGTTGATGAGTTTTTATATTGTAAACTGGTATTTTTTAAATGGTCTTAAAATAATGGTACGCGTCCATGTATTAGCTGCGCCACTTGTTGCTTAATAACATAAGTGTTGGTGCGTTCAACAATGCTAAACTCTTGATAAGATTTAAGATTTAACTATATCAAATAATCTGTTTTTTTTGGTGGAGTTAAATTACACAGAGCAGACTAATAGATGGATGCGTGTTATTTATCTAACAATGAAACACTAACAGAGGACTATCATAAAATTTATATTGGATTTCAAGTTACTTTTATTTCATCGCAACATGTCAAAAAAAACCTTATCTTAATAATGTAAAAAAATGACATATACCAGTTTATCATATATGTATATTGATTTACAATATTAATTTTGTCTCACTAATAGTTTTCCCTATTTTTTTTTCAGCACCGGCTTATTTCCCATCAAAGAGTAAACAAGTGCAAGTAGTCGGAGGCGAACAAGCACATCTTCAATGTACTGCATTAGGAGACAATCCAATCGATATAACATGGAGAACGCAAAATCAACATACAATAGCACATCAAATGGATCAGAGGTAGTTTGCGCTAATAATGTTTACTGCTTAAATAACTGATTGTGAGATACATTTATCGAAAACTATTATTCTTAGATATTCAATAAGAGAACAAATACTAGACGACGGAATGGTTTCCGAATTGGGAATCATGCACACTTATCGCCAAGACACTGGAGTTCTTACGTGCTTCGCCAGCAATGCTTTTGGACAAGACGAAATGACTATTCAGCTCGTTGTTCAAGAAGTACCAGAAATGCCGAAGAATATACGAATAAACGACCAACAATCAAGATCTATTCAACTTTCGTGGAGTCAGCCGTATTCGGGAAATACTCCAATTATCAACTATATGGTTCAATATAAAGCTGGATCAGGTAATTTATTTTCAACAAAACTATTATACTACAAATCATAATATCTTTTTCAACAATATTTAATTTAAAGATGCTTGGAGTGCTCAACCACAAAAAGTCGTAGTACCCGGTGGAGTAACTTCAGCTACAGTCCAAAACCTCAGACCAGCAAAATCGTATCATTTAAGAATAATAGCCGAAAACAGATTGGGTATGAGTGAACCAAGCCAAGTCATACAAGTTACCACCTTAGAAGAAGGTATAATATATTTTCAAATATTTATAATACATAATCATTTTCCTTATTCGCAATTTAATGAATCAACTACTATCGTAGCACCCAGCGGCCCGCCCTTAGACATCAGAGCCGAAGCGAAAAGTTCTACGGAGCTTGTGGTCACGTGGGAACCTCCTCAAAGGGATATGTGGAACGGAAACTTGCTCGGATATTACGTAGGATACCAAGAGGTGCTATACAAATTTCTTCTCACACATAGGTATTATGGATCACATTCATGGTTAAATACTTAAACATAAAAAGATACGTTTGCAACAGGTGGATTCCAACATGTCTAATTCGGTCTCTGCTAGTCCTCAGCCCTCTTACAATTTCAAAACCGTAGAAATGGGTCCGCATGGAGGCGGTGAGACTATTCTGGTCGGATTAGAGAGGTTTACTTCTTATTCCATAATTGTGCAAGCATACAACACCAGGGGACCCGGACCGTCTTCGCATCCAGTGACTGCATCGACAATGGAAGATGGTAGATATTTTGCTAAATATTACTTTTAAATTATTTAAATAATATAAAATATTAATTAAAGAATTATTTGGATTTAGTTCCCAATTTACCGCCTGAAAATGTCCATTGCTCTGTGATCAGCTCCCAAAGTATACATGTTTCATGGGAAGCCCCTTCTATTTCTGGAAGAAATGGTATTATTCAAGGCTACAAAGTTACTCATTCTCCAATTCAGGAGTGGTATGGTAAGTATTTTATAATATGTTTAGCAACATTTCAATAGTTTCAAATCCAATTATTTCATAAAATTCTTATTCTTAGATCAAGAAGATGTTAGTACCAAGCAAACATCGCAGCTGAAAACCAATCTATCTGGTTTAAAAAGATACACTAACTATTCAATTGGTGTTGCTGCTTTTACCAGTGCAGGAGATGGTGTGAAAAGTCACCCTGTCTTTTGTCACACAGATGAAGATGGTATGGTGTACAAAAACATATTGCAAACATATTTAAGAACAGTGATGAAGTAGAGAAATGATTTTAAATTAATTTATAGTTCCATCGGCACCTGCGGATATCAAAGCTGTTGTTAGTGCAACGAATAAAATACTAGTATCTTGGCTTCCACCAGCAAATGCAAATGGGATTTTAGTAGGATATACTTTTTACATGAGTATAATTGAAGATGGCAGAGAAGTATGTGTATAGATTTCAAAAAATTGGAACAATAATTAAGTATTATATTAAAATATTGTTTTTATTTTTCAGGAAGGAACACATAAGAGAATATTATCACCCAACACTGAATCACATGAAACAGTTAGATTGCAAGAAGCTGCTACTCACCAATTCTGGCTAACAGCATCGACCAAAGTAGGAGAAGGTGAAAGCACTAGAGTGGTTACTATACTACCAAGTGAAACAGGTATTTTTTTTATTTTTATGAAACATGCAACATTTGCAATTTTTTATTTTCTAAATAAATTACTTATTTTCAGTCCCAGCAAGAATTACATCTTTTAGTAAAGATATTATTACACCTTGGAAGGAAAATGTATCGCTTCCTTGCCACAAAGTAGGTATTCCACAAGCGACTACTATTTGGAAACAACAAGGAAATGTTTTAGAACCAAGTATGAGAAAAAACTTCACAAGTGAAGGAACATTAATCATTAGGCAAAACTTTTTCGGAATAATTTCATTTCATATTTTTTTTAAATAAATAATTGATGAGTCATTTTTGTTTACAGTTCAACCCAAAGTGCAGATTCTGGTAACTACTCGTGTCATGTCGAAAATTTACATGGAAGTGATGAAATAGTTTATCGATTGAGAGTAAAAGTTCCGCCACAACCCCCTATACTCGTTGTCATAGATTCTCATGCAGACTCGATTCATTTGCAATGGAATAATCAAGGAGATGGTGGTAGTCCAATATTAGGTAAATTTCAGTATTTTACTTTAATATAATTAAGTCGAAGATAAAAATACAATTGCTTGTATTTTTAGGATATGTAATAAATTATAAAAGAGAACAAGGAGACTGGGAAGAACTTCAAGTTGAAACTGGAACAACATCTCATATTTTATCAGGACTGTGGTGTGGCACAAGATACCAGTTATATATCACTGCCTATAATATTATTGGAACTGGACTTCCATGTGATATTGTAAATGCTTTCACTAAAGGAACAGGTAATATATGGGAACTATTTCCCTAATTGATTTATGAACATAACTTAACTTAATTATCATACTACTAACATTCTAGTACCTGTAAAACCTAAGCATTCTCAAATGATTACTGTAAACGCTACTGTAGTAACTGTTTGGCTTGATTCTTGGGGTGATGGAGGTTGTGGTATCTTATATTTCGTTATTGAATACAGAGAACATTCCCATTCTCAAGTATATATTTGTAATTTGCTCAATTTTATTAAATTATTTGACAAATTTTTATTACAAAATTTTCTTTTTAGTGGAAAATGGTTTCTAATTCTGTGCAAGCTACAGAACGAGTATTTAGTGTAAGTGGACTATCACCAAATACTCAGTATCATTTAAAAATAACAGCACACAACAATGCTGGATTTGCTGTTGCATTATATAACTTCACAACACACAGTGCATTAGGAAGTAATGTTATTATTTTAATTTTTTATATATATTTAAATACATTGATTTTAATAAACAAACTCTTACATTATAGTGAATATGGTAACAGAACTATCTCCCCCAGTATCACATTCAAGTGATAAACCATTTTATGCAAACATAAGAGTTGTTTTACCAGTGACTCTATCTCTCCTGGTGTTGACTGCCCTGGTTGCACTAGTTTTCCTGATTAAGAAAAATAGTGAGTGAACTTTAAATATATGTCAAATTAAAATCTTTCAAATATCAATTATATATTAAACGATATCCTAGAAGAATTAAACCCTGGTTCGTGTGGATCACAAGCTGCAATAGGAGACTCTCCATCTATTGCGCAGCTACAAAATAAACAAAACAGAGATCAACAATACTTGGCTGTTAGTGCCCGAGGCAGACAACCTATACCGCAAGTGCCTGACTCACCAAATTTTAAAGGAGAAGGCAATGGTATCAAATATCATATTATTTCGTATTACTGTACTGTTGATGCTAAAATTTTGAATATATGTATATGTTTTTAATTTTGTATTTTTCAGATTATATGGAGGATATCTGTCCATATGCAACTTTTCAGTTGACAAAACCTGCTTATAGTGAAAGCAGTTACAGTGGAAATGTTTATAGTGGACCTTATCATTCTGTACGTGGATCATTTGTATATCACGATATCAAACCGAATCAAAGTGATAAATTCAAAATGGGACATGTGAGCATCTTAAATTTATTTTTTACTGTATTATAATTCAAATAAAATTTTACGTAATTTTCAGAACAAAGAACCAGAGTATACAAAAGTTAGAAGAAAAGGTAACCGGCTACGAGATCCACATTCGGAAAGTCAAGGTATAATTATTTTGGAATATTTTCAAATTTGAATTACTAAATGTGAATTACTGAACCCCTCAAATATATGTATAAGTGATGTGCAAATTTATTGGATTACTCACAATTTATGATGGTGTTTCAATGAGAATTGGTGTTATTTTATTTTTATTAAGTGCTTGCTGAAACTACAAATAATTTTTTTTTTCCGGTTTTTATTTATTTTTGTTCTTTCAAGCTTTCAATGTTCTTTGCTTTGACATTATCACCTTTCAAAATATCAGAAATGTTAGATAATCATCTTCATTGTCATTCTAACATAAATTTCATCAGTATTATCAGTAAATTTAATATTTTTAGAACCCAATCATTGAATTAAATATTGTTTTTATAATTAACCTTCTCTAGTATTCTATGTAAAGAATTGTATTTTTATTTTGCATGAAATCATTTCAACTATTATTAATATCAAACTGTTATAAATATACTTATATGCTTAAAATAAATATCTACGTAATCTCAAAATATATAAAAAAAACACAATAATTCACTTTGGAAATACTGAAACTGTAAATTATGGATCAACTAAATTTTCTAGTCTATCACCTCTAATCATATCATCATTTTAATACAATATCATGAAAAAAATACAAAGTAAATACTTATATCTAAAAAAATAACATTGGTTAAAAATTCACTTTGATTTTCACCCATTCATTAGTTTCATTTCTCTGTAAATTTCAAACATTTTAACGCATGCGTAGGTGCCGCCAGCGCTTGCCGCAACATATTCTTGTTTATTTGTTACAGAGTCCGACAACCTTGGCTCAACGGACTCTGAGGTGAAGAAGATTCTAACTCTACACCTGCCCATTTCAGAGTACGACACACGCGATGAAGGCGATGACATGTCTGAAGGTAGCGATGTATCAGGAGCTGGTGCAACAGATGGCTTCCGAGCTCGTCCCCGACACCCCCCTCACCGATCCAGCGATGCAGCTTCAGCTTCTGCATCTTCTCATTGTACTGACTCACTCAATATTTAAATATGAAATGTTCGTAATCGATTTTTATTTATGTGGTTTTATAAATGTTGAAATAGGGACTGGAGCAGAAGTTTCGAGCAGTTCGTCCGAGACATCTTTAGGTGGAGTGAGTGGTAGAAGAGGATTTCCTTCTCGGCGAGGAAAAGCTGGCGCAGCAGCAGGACGTCGACATGTCCGATCGAGCTCAGGCTATTCTAGTCATAATGATGAAACTACTTTTAGGTGATTAGTTTTATAACTTTACATGTATGAATATTGATTGAATTCCTGACATTAGTCAACTTAATTTTAGCATGAATTTTCCCTCAAGTGGTGTAAAATCAAAGCATGAATAAAATCATATTAGTATTTGTAAGAAGACAAGTTTGTGCTATATAAATAAATCCTTGCCAATATTTAGCATACTGAAAAATCAGTTCAAGTTTCATATAAAATATTATAATATTTATGTGAATAAATATGATAATCTTGAATAATGGAAAAATTAGCATGAGATTCAACTTGCATGCATTGCAAAATGTATTTTATGGATTATTTTCATATACCGAGGAAAAGTAAATTTCTGTTGCTTTAACATATTTAGAAATAGAATTTTGTAATTGCATATTATTGATACTAGCTTGATTTTTTTACGGAACTACTTTTATTATATTTGTGATAAGTGTTTCCTCAAATACATGAAGTGTCTCACTCTTAAATTATAAAAATAAAAAAAATTAGAATGTCGATATTGACAATATAAGTTTTGAAAATTGGACAAGGATTAATGGATCGTAATAAAGCAAAATATTTAAAATTTGTTCATCCATTTATATCCTTGACCAATAATAAGATAACAATTTACAGATTGAGACCTTATGCAACGTATTCAAACAATACCACGCAGAGACAAATCTATTTTCCACAAAATTAGCCTGGTAGGTATGTGAAAGATGATTTGCAAAAATAACCAATCGAAAAGAATCTTACTAATAAAGCTATTTTTATGTTTCAGTATATCCAACTATCCGTCATTCAACGATCACATCCATCCGCCTTCAAGGTTTTCCGACGATACAGAATGTGAAACCAATATAGGACAATCTCGTAGAAAACGAACTATGACTACCCAGCCAATCGGACAAGCAAACATGCCTAGAGAAACTTTCCAAATAAATGTTTAAAATTTTAAAAATTATTGTTAAAAATATATATTAATAAAAATGTGATCATAAATGTACTGTTATAAACACATGATAGTTTTAAAATTTTTACAGATAAATATAAAATATAATAGTGATTTAAAAAATTTAATTTAAAAAAAAAACATAAATCAAATATTAATAAATCGTTTGATATTTCAAACAACAAACTATTTTTCTATATATAATACTAAAATATCAAACAAATTTTGTACATAATCTAATTGCAAAATACTCTTCAAATGAATATTACAGTGACATCAAGATAAAGTTTTTTTAAATCAAGAAACTAAAAATTAATATACAAACTGATTAAACCGAATAATTGCTTTGCTAAAACTGAAAGTTTCGATTTCTTCGTTGAGTTTGATGAACTTTTATAAATACTCACATTTTGAGTAATAAAAAAAGTAAAGATCTCAAAGGTTAAATAAAGCCAAAACATCAAAGTCTTCCAAGTATAATAGATTTCTTTATAATAAAATATCTAAGTTGCAAATTATTTAAACTTTTGGGATCAATAAGTTAAATATTCGCATTATGTAATTGCAATGATTGATTGGAAGTTTATCTTTAAATTTGTAAGACAAACGAAATGGAAGATTTAAAAAAAACCAATTGCTCAATCGATGTTTCATACAAATTTCTGCCACATTACGAGTTAATTATCAGATTAGAGCATTGTTAAATTGTCTATTCAACTTTATTTTGTGAATTATCATTTTAAGGCATGTATGGGTTAATTTTTATAATTATAATATCGATGTTATAGTTGAATATTTTTAATGTATCAGGAGCTATGAAATATTTGTATTAAACCAAGCGAGGAAAAATCACCACATGCCTATTGATATTCACAAGTAAATAAAACAATTTTGTTTTAACTTTATTCTTTATTTATTTATAATAAATTATGTATAGTAATCTGGGTCACAATTTCTATTTTTCATTGAAAAATAAAATTTACGAGTAGTTGAGTTTTGCATAACTGAAATATTAAAATTATGTGACTGAATTTTTATATACATATGTCTGTATATATATTTATCTATAAAAACATATTTCGCGAAATTATAAATATATTAATTAAATTAATTAATTTTATTTCTTATAAGTGTTTAACAATGTGATAACGAAATAGCCATTTTTATTTTACAAAGTAAACTTATCTTTGATTTGAAAATCAATATTTATTATTTGTGAATGTATTTTAATAAAAAAAAAATATAGCACAACTTCTCTGGAATAATTCAACAGAATTTCAATTTTATAACATTTATAAGGTTCCCAAGTGCATACTTTTTAACGTCATGACAATATAACATGTTGAACGGTAAAAAATATATTTAAAATTATATAAATATTGACCCTGTTAATAGAAATGATTTTAAATCATTTTATAATACAATATTGGTGTAAATTTTAGATTAAAATGTTGAATTTTTTTAAGAATAATTCAACTACTTATTTTGAGTGTATGAATAATACATGCTTTTCTTCAATGAACTATTTGAAAAAAAAATCTTTAAATTTATAAAATACATTACTATTGTACATAATGTAAATCTATTATATTTAACATACTGTGCCATTTTGTAACAACGTTTTTACGAACAAGTTTTTTGATTCTATTAAATTTATTTACTATTTTCCATGAATATACATTAATGTATATAATTATTAACAATGATAAAAAAATTTGTACTTTTATTTAAACGGCAAACTAATTTAACTTTAAAATAAGTTTATGCGAGTATCAAATATATTTAAGTTTAGAACACAAGTCATCGGTTTCAGAATATTATTCCTAACACAACGATATTGCCATATCAATACTGACTTGAATTAATATTTCTTATTTTTATACAGGACCTTTTATAAAATAGTTAATAATACAGCACCCGATTCATTATCTTACATCAACTATAATATCTAGTTTGCATCCATTTTCGTAATAAAAAAATTATTTTTGTATTATATCTTTCTTCAAATAATCGAATTAGTTTTCATTTTGTACATATAATTATTTGGCGAATATCCAAAATTTAACATTTATTTTAAGTATCGTAAATCACATCCATTTCCTATTACATACATTTTTTTTTATGGTACATGTGAATTTTTCATAATGGAATATTTTTATAATTAATATGTGTATAAACACAAAACATGTAAATAAATAGGTAGATTGCCATATTTATGAAATCCAAAATTTATCTTCTAGAATCAAAAACATATTATCATGTGTCTATAAAATAAACCACAATTTCCTTGATGTTTACGTAAAGTGGTATGCCTAATCTAAATTATATATCTGTATTTTAATGAAATAAATAAAATAGCAAATGAAGACAATGTTATTATATAATGATTTATTTGTTACATGACAATAAAAAAAATACATAAGCTACAGCATTTTTCAATCTTCGTTAGTAAAATCAAATGGTTCGAATTTTTCTCTGAAATCTTTCACATAATTTATTTCTTCTTCTTTCGATAACTGACATGTACGCCAATCAGATTTTTCTTCACAGTCTAAGATGGATGGACTAGATAAAATGTCTCTGCCGAAAAAAAAAATAATTACTTCAAATTTATTATTTTTGTGTAATTAGTTACAGAAAAAAACAATACCTTCCTAACTGTAGAGGGAAATTTTGTTTAGCTCGTGTATATAATTGATAACCATCTGGCAATTCTACATGGAAATATGGCATTCCTGGTGCCATAATATCACAGAAATCCTCTTCTGGCGATAGTGTGCTCAATTCAATTCCGCTTGCAGTACCTTGTCCCTAAGATTCATATTCAATGATTAAAAAACGAACATATATTGTATAAAAATAATTTTCGTTAAATAACTCACTTCGAATTCTTCAGCTAAATGAGTTTTCAAAGACTTTGGAACTGGTACACACTGAACTTGAAGATGTGAAGTTTTATAATTCCTTTCGAAAAACACGGGTACATCACCCATTGTTGAAAGAAATTTATGAAGTGCCGCTTTGAATTTCTTGACTTCGTCTTGTACTTCTTGTGGAACCTATACCATAAATTAATGATTAATGAATAATAAAAAAAAAATTCAAGATATCCAATTTAAATGTAAAATTTAACCTGTGTTATAGATTGGTGATGAGCAACTGGTAATATGAGGCAATGAAAAGGAGTAAGTGGACCTTTCGCTAAAGCAAGATAACAATATTCGCCAACGCATATTATTAAGTGACGTTCAACAGTCGGAGATAGCAAACAGAACCAACATTTTTCTGAAACAACATTTCTATTTTAATTTCTGTAGGGAGAATTTACTTTTCGAAAGATTAAAAATTATACCAGTATCGAATTCTGGTTTCTTCCTCTCCTTTTGTTGATCATCTTTGTGTTTTCTTTTTCTCCCACCGAATTCCATCTCTAATGAATTCATATCATAAAAATACTGGCCATTTCCCATACTCTAGAAGTTAACCATAAGTTTTATGTATTTATTTTTTTAGAAATCTTATTATTATAAGAAAATAAAGATAAATAACACAAAATAAATTTTCAAAAATCACCTTTGCAGCACCAGGGGTTTTTTGATCTAAAAGTTGAAAATCGTATGGACATTGAGTTTCATCTGTAGTCCCTTGTAACAAATCCATCATTCTCATTTTATTAATCGGTTGCAAGACACATGCGTACATCCACCTTTCTTTTTCTTTATTTGCTACAGGTGCAACTCCAATAAATCTAGTAGCTATTTCTCTCGTATCATGTTTTGTACTATGATTTCTGAAAATGTTTAAAAAATACAGTATTTTAAATATGTATGTATAAATTTGAAAATTTTTACATTATTATTTACAAACAGATTGCATAACTAATAAATACCTGTAAGGTGATCTTTCATAGTAAACTTTTTGTGAAGCAACAAAATGATATCTAGGCTTTACGTGCATTGCTAGCCATGATATAAGATTTGAACCGGAAACATTTCCTAAATCGACCTGATAAAAAAAATCATTATTAATCAAAAATTCACTATACATATTAGAAAAAAAAAATATTGCAAATTACATTTTTTTCATCTAAATTTTGAGCATTCAACGGCCACTCGTTTGTAATAAGAATGTCTACGCCTCTATAATCGGGTTGTCCTCGATAACTCGCATCCCTCACACTTATACAATCATTGCTGGTATAACAAATTTTACTCGATTTGTCGTCTTTCGATTGGAGTCCGCTGAGATATGCAATTTTTAATCCACTGCTAGTAGTGTACACACCTCTTTTTCCTAAAATTAGAATATGAAAAGCAAAACGACAAAACAAAGTCGAAAGAAAATCCCAATTTGCAAACCTAAATATGTGACATTTGGCAAAATTTCTTCTCCCTCGTTTTCTGGATACAAATCTTCGTCGTCGTCGTTACTGGGACCCAATACGTATGTTGGAACAGATACTGGAATTTATAAAATACATTTAAATTGTTATAAGGTTCATCAATGAAGATATTACAATGAAAAATGCAATGAACCTGTTCTTTCTCCTTTTTTATACGGTGTGAGTTCATGATTGTTGCATCCATAAAACCGTCCGGTGACCAAAAATAAATCGAAAGGACCGGACTTTTTATTCAACGATTCGACACGATCGAAAACACTTTTAAATTTCCCGCAAATATCACCGCAAACTAACCTACAATGGAAAATAATGAATTAAACCGACATACAAGCTTGTCGCGGCATTATTAAAGAATCAGTATCATAAATGAGAATTGTTAACGACATATATAGTATGAAATAACGAGAGTTAACTTACAATCGTTGTTTATCCGACATCTTCGAAAGCAAACGTCAAACGTAAACATAAACGTAACGGAACGAACAACGATCCAAACACGTGTATTTTTGTGACCGTTAAGTTTTTGACATTTTTGATACAAATCGAAAATAATTTGGAGTAATTTTTTAAATTTTACAATGTTATTTAATTTTTTACTTATATATTTGCCTAAAAAAAATTTTTTAAGCAATAATAATGCATTTTTGTTGGTTAAAATAAAAATTTATTAATAAATAATTTACGGTGGCCAGAAGCTAACTCACACGAAGCAAACGCACACGAAGTAAACTCACAGGAAGCAAGCTCACACGAAGCGAGCTCACACGAAGCAAGCTCAAACGAGGCAAGCTCACAGGAAGCAAGCTCACACGAAGCAAGCTCAAATGCTTTCGAAAATTTTCAAATTAAAGTGAAAAACGTTTAACACGAAACTGAAAGCACCAAAATGCGTTTTTGTATTAAAATAATTTCACGTTAGACGTAAAAGTATACGTGCATAATATTTTATCAGTACCAAAGTAATATTTCTTGTTAAATGATACGAAAATTTTCGAATGCATGTGAGCTTGCTTCGTGTGAGCTCGCTTCGTGTGCGTTTGCTTCGTGTGAGTTTACGTCCCCCAACCGTTTCAGGCGCGCCCACTTAAATACAATCTTAAGCTAATCACCATTACCGAATCACCAACACTATTACAAAGTGAAAAACCTCAATAACAACACGAATTTTCAATTTTCGAACGCACATAATCAACGACGCAGTTGGCGACAATGGCGGGTCCAGTTGCGAGTGGCGGCACTCGTCAGACGCTGACAGTCGTCCGGGCGGGGTGCTCGTCTCCCGCGCACCGCATTTTAGCGCGCGAGTTATGAAATTGACATAACGATGGGGTCCGGCGCCAAGCTCCCCGGCACGGGCCTCGAAGATGTCGGCGTGCCCGGCCAAAAAGCCCTCCGCGACTCGCTCACCAGCTGCACGGATCCCCTCAAAGCCATCGAGGAGTTCCAGCTGGCCAATGGCATCCTGCTGCCATCTCTTCGCCCCATGCTCCCCCTACTCGACCTCCATGCTGTTCGCCGTCTCGACTTCCATACTTCAGTGTTGGAAGAATTACGCGACAAACTCATTGCCCATATCAACGAAATAGGCTCCAAGGAAGGTCAGAACCGTGATAAGAAGTTGAAAGAGTTGCTATCCTGCAGTTTCCCGGTGGTTCGCGTCAAAGCACTCCGCCCCGTCGTCATGTGCATCTTAAGAAACACTCCACACATAGACGATAAGTATCTCAAAATATTAGTTAGGGACCGCGAGTTGTATAACGACACCGACACCGAAGTCAAACGACAGATATGGCAAGACAATCAGTCGCTGTTCGGGGACGAAGTTTCCCCGCTGCTCACTCAGTACATTCGCGAAAAGGAAAATATTGTTTTTGATCATTTAAATCTTACCAATTTGTTCTTTTCGCCGTCTCCCAAAGTTAGGCGGCAAGGAGCTGTGGTTCAGAAGCTCGCTCACATGATCGGGACGAGCGTGCGGTTGTACGATATGGTCCTGCAGTTTTTGCGTACTCTGTTTCTACGCACCAAAAATATACACTATTGTACGCTCAGGGCGGAACTTCTCATGGCCCTGCACGATCTCGAAGTGCAAGATATTATATGCGTCGATCCCTGTCACAAGTTTACGTGGTGTTTGGACGCGTGCATCAGGGAAAAGAACGTCGATATCAAGCGGTCGAGGGAACTTCAGGGCTTCTTGGACAGCATCAAGCGTGGACAGGAACAGGTCCTGGGAGACTTGTCGATGACTCTCTGCGACCCGTACGCTATTAACTTTTTGGCCACGTCGGCCATCAAAATACTACAACATCTCATTAACATCGACGGTCTCCCTCGCGACAACACAATCTTAATTTTGCTCTTGCGAATGTTGGCCCTCGGTTTGAGCGCTTGGAACATGATAGAAACCCAAGAGTTCAAAGAGCCAAAGCTGGACAGCCAGGTCGTCACCAAGTTCATCCCGGCCCTGATGGCTCTGATGGTCGACGACCAAGTCCGACACCTCCACAACAAGTTGCCTCCGGACGAAAGGGAATCCGCCATCACGACGATCGAACATTCTGGCCCGCCGCCGGACGCCTGCGAAGCGTACATGCGGGACAGTTCCGTCTGCGGAGTTTTAGCTATGTATTATACCCTTCACGCTGCAAAAATCAGAGATCGGGGAGCACTTTTGAGAGTTCTTAGCATTCTCGGAAGTTGTAAAGACGGGAGGTCTTACGAAGACCCCTTTTTACACGCTCTCGTGTCTTTGTTGATTCAATTGTCGGACGAGTTTCAAGGAGAAGATTTTTGTACCGTTCTGTTCGATGAATTTTTCTATGCCGGATTAACTAGGGACAACGTAACGAGGCATTTACTAAAATTACTTTGGTATATCCATCCCAAACTACCGATAAATAGACTGCAAACTCTGATGAAAGTACTTCAACCCGGCACCCAGCATAAAGATCCCGTTCATAAATTGTATGATGCATTGCAAGAAAAAATAGGCTCACAACAAGAAATACCGCAAGTTCAAATGGACTTGGATTATTTAGATTCCCCTTTGATGAGTGTTCCGACGCCGGCTCCATATCATATGTAATTTGTACCGAATCTTCACTTAACTATATAATATTAGACAATATTAAACTTGACTGATGAAAAATCGAAACACTTTTCAAATACATTATTTCTTTTATTTTTTTTACAATTTCAACTGTTGAATGTTATTGAAATTGTAAAAAATTTATTTCGCTGAAATTTCAGAAATATAAATTTTTATTTAACCAGCATATGTATTATTATATATTATTTGAAATCCCTAAAATAAAAAGTAATTTAATGGAAATAAATTAATATTCTAATTAATATATTTTTTATTTTATTTTAAACATCACATCCCTTAATTTACATTTAATTTAATTCACAGATTCACTTACAATATTTCAGTTAAAATATGCTTTTTCATATTTGACTTATCAGTAATCATCACAGATACAATTTTCCACAACCAGGAACATTTCTTGGGAAATCACAAGCTCCTGTGTCTTCATTGAAAACCAATGATGGGGGACATTTATGTCTCGTAAATGTAAATTCATCATCAGTGCCGTTTATTTTGATACATTGGTAAAATTCGCTACATCTCTCGCTATCTTGAAATATTCCTACTTTATCACATTTTGGTATTGTTTGAAATGGACACAATATAGAATTGTCACACTTTTTAGTTTGATTATTGAAGTTGAGACCTTCTGGACAAGTTTTAATAACCTTAAGAAATTCTCCATTTTCTTTTAAAGTACATTCTTTGTATTGGTCGCAAACTCCTGAGATTGAAAATAATCCCTCCGATTCGCAAATAACATCAGAATTTGAGTAAAGCTCATAACACCTTGGTACATTTTGTGGTAAATCACAGTACCCAAGTTTTTCATTAAATCTCAAGCATTTCGGGCATTCCATTATTTCAGGAACTAATTCATCATCTTCATTCCATAAACATTGATAATAAATATGACAAGAATTTTTGAAAAGAAATGCTCCTTCTTTGGGACATGTAAAATCTGAAATTATATGATAGAAACATTTAGTAAATATTCTTAAAAAATATGTTAGTATACAGTGGCAAATTAATGCACAGCTCTTGAGGCCTGTGGCATCCAAATTCGGACAAAGGGAAACTTTTTAAGTTGCATTGAATACCTTGCCGTATTCAACAATTTTATCAAATAGTATTTAGAAAAATTCAGCAATCATACAGGCAATGTTAATTATTTGCCGCACAATGTATTCAATAAATTTATAAATTTAATGGGCAGATAAGTAAAATTATATCTAATTTCTGAAGTTCAAAAAGCAATTTATTATTTCATTATTAGTCCAGGGAATAAAGATATCCAAATTTAGGCAGAAAATTTATAATTTTTTAGCAAAACAGTTAAAAATCACCGGAAAAAATTATGTTCTAATCAACGTTCCCTCTAAGCTGCGCGCATACGCAGCGCAGCAGTTTTGAAAGTCCCGCGCAGTGATCACAAGCTGACGCGCACTCCAAAAATCACCAGACCAAACATTTGATTTTAAATATATTATTTTGTTATTTTTCTTTCCGAATTTATGTTCAAGTTTTTTGTGACGTGCCAAGTCTACTACCTGCTATGGGGCATAGTATAGGGAAAGTTGAGAGTGAGTCAATTTGCAAAGGCCAAAATCAATAAAATAAAAACACAATATTTAGGCGAAGTAGTCTCTTGGAGTGTGGAGGTTCAGAACATTTTAAATCATAATAGTATAGATACATCCACAATTCTTCAATTCATTCAATTACTTTGCGATCATTTAGATGATAGATTTCCCGATGAAAATATAAAAGACTGGAATTTTTTTAATCTTATGGTGATGAAACATAATTTAAACATAGACCACGGGAAAGATAATATAAAACAATTATGCATAAAATATCAATCTATAATAAAAAATAATAATGAAAATTATTTAGACCAAACGTTAGAACAATATATAGATTTTAAATTTTTAAAAATGAAAAATGCAAAGCTGGCTGTATAGAAACATTAAATGATTTAATTATGTATGCCCTAAAAGATGAAAATTTCAAGCAACTTTCGGTTCTGTACGATATTTGTGGAAAATTTCAAGTGTCAAGTGCGGACTGTGAACGTGGATTTAGCTTAATGAACGCTATCAAATCTAAAACACGCAACAAACTAAATATTGAACATTTAGATAATTTAATGAGAATTAAATCTTATATACTGCAAGAAAAAAAGATTGACTTATTTTTAGAGGGAACGTTGGTTCTAATACGTGTTTTTCATGATAAAATTTTAGAATGATTGTTTTCAGACTGTTTAAATTTTTTCCATATTTTAAAATTGTGGAATAAATCCAAAATCGAAAAGGGCGGGGATTTTTCTCTTGTTGTCAGTGATCCTAAAGGGGGGGGGAGCTAAAAATTGCATTGTGCCTGGGGCCTCCAATGTGCATAATCTGCCACTGTTAGTATATGTGTAAGAAATCAAATTTAAATTTTACTATATTCGGAAATTGTCTGCAATGTTGAGCATTCATCAGTAGGATCTTGGTAGGGGGCTAAAATTAAAAAATATATAAGTATATAATACAATATCAACAATTAACGGATATTTTGAAGATTTTAAGTTTTTCACATTTCACACACTTGTAGTTTCCGTCACATGAGTAGTGAAATTGACAATATCACTATCGAAACTTTGAGTAATCTCATCTGAATTCCACACTGTAGAAATGATTTCTCCAATTGAATTAAATAACATATCTAAAAAAGTTATTTTAACCATAAATAAAAAAATGAATAAATTAACATTATTATACAATCGCTATTTATCAAAAGTACTACGCATTGAATTGTGGGTGAGAGATTCTGGCGTGGAAGCATATTCCAGTTCATAATCCATTGAAACTGTAGCAGAAGTGTAGTTGGTTGCACCTGGAGGTGTAATGTCCTCTACCTCACTGCTCCCGATTGTATTGGCTGCTTCCTGGCCGACTATGTCTTCTTCGAAAACCTCTGTGACACTAGCCTCAGTTGAAGATCGATCTTCGTCGTTATATTCAGGGGTGAAAACGTCTTCTGGTTCTTCTACCATGGAAACTGTAGCATCCGTACGATTAGCTGCACTCGGAAGCGTATTTTCTTCTACTTCACTGCTTCCGATAGTAATGGCCGCGTCCTGTCCAACTACGTCTCCTTTGGAAGCCTCTGTGACACTGGCCTCAGTTGAAGATCGATCTTCGTCGTTATATTCAGGGGTGGAAACGTCTTCTGGTTCTTCTACCATGGAAACTGTAGCATCCGTACGGTTTGGTGCACTTGGAAGCGTACTGTCCTCCACCTCACTGCTCCCGATTGTATTGGCTGCTTCCTGGCCGACTATGTCTATTCCAAAAACCTCTGTGACACTGGCCTCAGTTGAAGATTGACCTTCGTCGTTATATTCAGTGGTAGAAACGTCTTCTGGTTCTTCTACCATAGAAACTGTCGCATCCGTAGGTGCACTCGGGCGCGTACTTTCCTCTACTTCACTGCTTCCGATAGTAATGGCCGCGTCCTGTCCAACTACGTCTCCTCTGGAAGCCTCTGTGACACTGGCCTCAGTTGAAGATCGATCTTCGTCGTTATATTCAGGGGTGAAAACGTCTTCTGGTTCTTCTACCATGGAAACTGTAGCATCCGTACGATTGCTGCACTCGGAAGCGTATTTTCTTCTACTTCACTGCTTCCGATAGTAATGGCCGCGTCCTGTCCAACTACGTCTCCTTTGGAAGCCTCTGTGACACTGGCCTCAGTTGAAGATCGATCTTCGTCGTTATATTCAGGGGTGGAAACGTCTTCTGGTTCTTCTACCATGGAAACTGTAGCATCCGTACGGTTAGCTGCACTCGGAAGCGTATTTTCTTCTACTTCACTGCTTCCGATAGTAATGGCCGCGTCCTGTCCAACTACGTCTCCTTTGGAAGCCTCTGTGACACTGGCCTCAGTTGAAGATCGATCTTCGTCGTTATATTCAGGGGTGGAAACGTCTTCTGGTTCTTCTACCATAGAAACTGTGCATCGCATCCGTAGGTGCACTCCGGGCGCGTACTTTCTTCTACTTCACTGCTTCCGATAGTAATGGCCGCGTCCTGTCCAACTACGTCTCCTTTGGAAGCCTCTGTGACACTGGCCTCAGTTGAAGATCGATCTTCGTCGTTATATTCAGGGGTGGAAACGTCTTCTGGTTCTTCTACCATGAAACTGTCGGTTTGGTGCACTTGGGAAGCGTACTGTCCTCCACCTCACTGCTCCCGATTGTATTGGCTGCTTCCTGGCCGACTATGTCTATTCCAAAAACCTCTGTGACACTGGCCTCAGTTGAAGATCGATCTTCGTCGTTATATTCAGTGGTAGAAACGTCTTCTGGTTCTTCTACCATGGATACTGTAGCATCCGTACGGTTAGCTGCACTCGGAAGCGTATTTTCTTCTACTTCACTGCTTCCGATAGTAATGGCCGCGTCCTGTCCAACTATGTCTCCTTTGGAAGCCTCTGCGACACTGGCCTCAGTCGAGGATCGATCTTCGTCGTTATATTCAGGGGTGGAAACGTCTTCTGGTTCTTCTACCATAGAAACTGTCGCATCCGTAGGTGCACTCGGGCGCGTACTTTCTTCTACTTCACTGCTTCCGATAGTAATGGCCGCGTCCTGTCCAACTACGTCTCCTCTGGAAGCCTCTGTGACACTGGCCTCAGTTGAAGATCGATCTTCGTCGTTATATTCAGGGGTGGAAACGTCTTCTGTTTCTTCTACCATGGAAACTGTAGCATCCGTACGGTTTGGTGCACTTGGAAGCGTACTGTCCTCCACCTCACTGCTCCCGATTGTATTGGCTGCTTCCTGGCCGACTATGTCTATTCCAAAAACCTCTGTGACACTGGCCTCAGTTGAAGATCGATCTTCGTCGTTATTTTCAGGGGTGGAAACGTCTTCTGGTTCTTCTACCATGGAAACTGTAGCATCCGTACGGTTAGCTGCACTCGGAAGCGTATTTTCCTTCACCTCACTGCTTCCGATAGTAATGGCTGCTTCCTGTCCGACTATGTCTATTCAAAACCTCTGTGACACTGGCCTCAGTTGAAGATCGATCTTCGTCGTTATATTCAGGGGTGGAAACGTCTTCTGGTTCTTCTACCATGGAAACTGTCGCATCCGTAGGTGCACTCGGGCGCGGTTCTACTTCACTGCTCTTCCGATAGTGGAAATGGGAAACTGTCGCATCGTCCTCGGGCGCAACTGTCCTCCTACGTCTCCTCTGGAAGCCTCTGTGACACTGGCCTCAGTTGAAGATCGATCTTCGTCGTTATATTCAGGGGTGGAAACGTCTTCTGTTTCTTCTACCATGGAAACTGTAGCATCCGTACGGTTTTGGTGCACTTGGAAGCGTACTGTCCTCCACCTCACTGCTCCCGATTGTATTTGCTTGCTTCCTGGCCGACTATGTCTATTCCAAAAACCTCTGTGACACTGGCCTCAGTTGAAGATCGATCTTCGTCGTTATTTTCAGGGGTGGAAACGTCTTCTGGTTCTTCTACCATGGAAACTGTAGCATCCGTACGGTTTGGTGCACTTGGAAGCGTACTGTCCTCCACCTCACTGCTCCCGATTGTATTGGCTGCTTCCTGGCCGACTATGTCTATTCCAAAAACCTCTGTGACACTGGCCTCAGTTGAAGATCGATCTTCGTGGTTATTTTCAGTGGTGGAAACGTCTTCTGGTTCTTCTACCATGGAAACTGTAGCATCCGTACGGTTTGGTGCACTCGGAAGCGTACTGTCCTCCACCTCACTGCTCCCGATTGTATTGGCTGCTTCCTGGCCGACTATGTCTATTCCAAAAACCTCTGTGACACTGGCCTCAGTTGAAGATCGATCTTCGTCGTTATATTCAGTGGTAGAAACGTCTTCTGGCTCTTCTACCATGGATACTGTAGCAGTCGGTTAGCTGCACTCGGAAGCGTATTTTCTTCTACTTCACTGCTTCCGATAGTAATGGCCGCGTCCTGTCCAACTACGTCTCCTTTGGAAGCCTCTGCGACACTGGCCTCAGTCGAGGATCGATCTTCGTCGTTATATTCAGGGGTGGAAACGTCTTCTGGTTCTTCTACCATAGAAACTGTCGCATCCGTAGGTGCACTCGGGCGCGTACTTTCTTCTACTTCACTGCTTCCGATAGTAATGGCCGCGTCCTGTCCAACTACGTCTCCTCTGGAAGCCTCTGTGACACTGGCCTCAGTTGAAGATCGATCTTCGTCGTTATATTCAGGGGTGGAAACGTCTTCTGTTTCTTCTACCATGGAAACTGTAGCATCCGTACGGTTTGGTGCACTTGGAAGCGTACTGTCCTCCACCTCACTGCTCCCGATTGTATTTGCTTGCTCCTGGCCGACTATGTCTATTCCAAAAACCTCTGTGACACTGGCCTCAGTTGAAGATCGATCTTCGTCGTTATTTTCAGGGGTGGAAACGTCTTCTGGTTCTTCTACCATGGAAACTGTAGCATCCGTACGGTTTGGTGCACTTGGAAGCGTACTGTCCTCCACCTCACTGCTCCCGATTGTATTGGCTGCTTCCTGGCCGACTATGTCTATTCCAAAAACCTCTGTGACACTGGCCTCAGTTGAAGATCGATCTTCGTCGTTATATTCAGTGGTAGAAACGTCTTCTGGTTCTTCTACCATGGATACTGTAGCATCCGTACGGTTAGCTGCACTCGGAAGCGTATTTTCTTCTACTTCACTGCTTCCGATAGTAATGGCCGCGTCCTGTCCAACTACGTCTCCTTTGGAAGCCTCTGTGACACTGGCCTCAGTTGAAGATCGATCTTCGTCGTTATATTCAGGGGTGGAAACGTCTTCTGGTTCTTCTACCATGGAAACTGTAGCATCCGTGCGGTTTGGTGCACTTGGAAGCGTACTGTCCTCCACCTCACTGCTCCCGATTGTATTGGCTGCTTCCTGGCCAACTATGTCTATTCCAAAAACCTCTGTGACACTGGCCTCAGTTGAAGATCGATCTTCGTCGTTATTTTCAGGGGTGGAAACGTCTTCTGGTTCTTCTACCATGGAAACTGTAGCATCCGTACGGTTTGGTGCACTTGGAAGCGTACTGTCCTCCACCTCACTGCTCCCGATTGTATTGGCTGCTTCCTGGCCGACTATGTCTATTCCAAAAACCTCTGTGACACTGGCCTCAGTTGAAGATCGATCTTCGTCGTTATTTTCAGGGGTGGAAACGTCTTCTGGTTCTTCTACCATGGAAACTGTAGCATCCGTACGGTTTGGTGCACTTGGAAGCGTACTGTCCTCCACCTCACTGCTCCCGATTGTATTGGCTGCTTCCTGGCCGACTATGTCTATTCCAAAAACCTCTGTGACACTGGCCTCAGTTGAAGATTGACCTTCGTCGTTATATTCAGTGGTAGAAACGTCTTCTGGTTCTTCTACCATAGAAACTGTCGCATCCGTAGGTGCACTCGGGCGCGTACTTTCTTCTACTTCACTGCTTCCGATAGTAATGGCCGCGTCCTGTCCAACTACGTCTCCTCTGGAAGCCTCTGTGACACCGGCCTCAATCAATGATTGATTTTTATAGATAGATTCTGTTGTAAAAAAGTCATATTTTTCTTCTTTCATCGATATTTTTGTATCGGTATAATTTTCCCTATACGAAGATTCTTGAGGAGAAAATTTTTTCTTCGTTAATTTTAAGATTAATTTATTTTTCTGTATACTCGTAAGTAATAGTAGAAAAAAAATACCTGTTATATAAAAATTCGATATTTCACACTCAACTTCTGATGTAGGTTTACATTTCATTGTTTTTAAACAATAAAACATTCCTTGAGGGCAACTCATTCTTGTTTGATAAAAATAACCACCTTGTTTTGCACTACATGTGTAATATAAGGAACAATCCTTATTACTTCTAAATGTTCCTGGAAAGAAACATGGTGGGTATGGATCATTTTCCAAATACCATCCTATGGTAGACGTAGCAGTAGTGCTTTCTATCATTTGTATGCAACTTTGATAGCCCGGATCATATTTAGAACCAGATGGGCATTTAAACACTGATCTATAAAACTTATCGCCATCCATTGTACACATGTAAAAGAATGTTGGTTGGTTAGGTATAGAGTATCTTCCAGGACCTTTGCATGGTGGAAGTTCTATATCACCATTTGATTCATCATATATCGTTACGGTTGTTGGATCTTCTACATCAACACAGTAACTTTTTTTAGTGTCAAACACTTGTAGCTTTGAACATTTTACTACCAACACACTATTATTTTTGCAAACATAATAAAACTGCTTTTGAGTTGGATGTATTAATACACCATTATAATTATTTTTACAGACCCCTTTATAGTCTACATAAACTACTTCACCACCTCCTTGTATAGCTAAGCAGTTTTGTATTTTTGAATCATAATAATGCCCACAGGGACATCTAAATGTTACTGGTATTAGTGTTCCGTTGATTTTCAAACATCTTTCGTATGATTTAAAATTTCTTGATGGTCTCTTTTCATATAATCTAGTACAAGGACTAATATTGTAATCATTTTTTATTCTTTCATTATATTTTGATAACTAGAATCAATTTTTTTTTGTGACAATTCAATATTTTTACATATTAAAAAATTTAGTTAATTAAAAGCTTGAAAAAAAGAGATTGTCATACCTGAGATTCTTGACCAACAACGTTTCTATTCAATAGAACAGTTGTTATAAAACACAATATAAAATATAGCAGGAAATTTCCCATTCTTTTATAAAATGTCTACTTTGTGTTGGAGCACTTAACTAAATGATTATTTTCATCTTAAAAAATTTAATGAATAATAAATACGTGACAAATAGTCATAGTATCAAATTTCGCTTGCATTTCTTTTTGATGAACTAAATAGATAAATAGGAATGAAACTTAATAACATATTATAGTTAAAGGCACGTCTACAAAATTTTGCACTCATTGCATATTTGAATGTCTTTTACTACAATATAGTTTTTCAAATGGTGAAATTTTGCACAAATATTCAATTTAAGTATATATGGAAAATAATATATAAATAAATAGAGAAATGAAAAAAAAATTAAATTTATTGTGAAACCATATGACAAACAAAATGGCAGGCTTATAAAAGGCAAAATATTTATCTTACTTAAATCCTAAAAATTATCCTAAGTATACAAGCACTAATATAGATTAAATAAACTTTTATTTCTAATCTATATATGTAGGTATATTTATATATTATACTTTATATTCAAAAATCTACTTTGGTACTTATATGAATAACCCTCAACCATTCCCCGAAGTTCTCATCCTATCAGAAAATTATGTATAATATTATATCAATGGTTGAATACACGTTTTAATGTACACATCTGATCAATGATTACTGTGTTTTTCCTAAGCCATCGCATATCACTTATCCCACATTTATCGACTTCCGTAAGCAACCAAAAACATAATATTCTACTCGCATTTAATTGAATATATTTTCTGATAGAATGCTATATTAAAATTATATATATTTTTAACTGAAGTCTTAGAAGATAAGTGATAGCGAGGCCTTAAATCATGCGAAAGTCCAAAAGTTAAAAATTTTTAACAAGCCATATTTGGTATCTAAATCTTAAATTATTATATATATTATAATTATATGAAATTGTATATTTTACATTGATTTTATTTTTTAGAAATATTTTTGATAACATTTTATCAATTTCCTTATGTGCTTTAAAACATAACGCGTTTTCACCATAAACAATAATCAAATTGTTGTATTATTTTGAAAAAATTATCACATCTCAACTGCTATACATTTCTAAGCACATTATTATTTAGCACTTATTCTAAAAATTAGAAATATGTCAAATAGTTATTTCATGTGTAGCCATAACATTCTCTTAAAGTTTTGTCATGTGGGAACATTTTTTGATGATACGCGTTGCTTTATTTTTGTCGTTACTGAGTATTTCATAGCATTATGCTCCTTCATGTCTTCTATGACCTCTTCCTCCAGTTTGTTTTACGTCTAAGCTTCTCAAGGAACGTGACCGTTCGAACAAGGAAGGGTCTGTATAAATAGGCTCACTGGGGTCATCAAATGGGCTGTTAATTGGTCTCGATCCGGAATCTTGAACATTTCGACCAAAATCACAGACTCGACTCAAATTACTGTAAAAAAAAATATATATTCCATAATATTTTGAATTTAGATACATAAAAGATATTTTCTTATATTGACCCTGTAGCAAAAGGTTTGTGTAAACCAGCACCAAATATAGATATTCTACTCGTTGGTTGTCGAGATGTTGGATAACCACTCGATACAGGAGACTGTCTATCAGCTACAGCATTCTTTTTCATTACCCCCCAGTAACGTCTGGATTTAAATTAATGAAAATATTAATAAATCATCTTAATTTAATAATACATAAAAAATTTTATTGCTAATATACCTGTATGCAAACATGAAAATAAGAATGACAGTGAAAAGTAAACATATCAAAAGAACAACAGCAGTCAATAATCCATGATATTCTCCAGGAGACAAACATACCGTAGATGGAGCAGGAGTAACTCTTCTGGCTCCCATCATTAGTTCATCTCTAGATTCATACACCTATTACAATACCATAATATGAATTGAAATAGAATTGATTTTATACATGAATGTAAAGTTTTTTTTTTTACCTCAATCATTTCTCTGACATGCTCTGGATATTCTGGGGGTTCTTCGGGTCCATTTTCATTTTCATCATCATCATATGGATCAATCGATCCTGATGTTCCATTTGTGATGGTAATTTGTGTTCCATTTTTCAATTCATTTTCTATCAATGTTCCGTTAACTTCTCTACGTCTTCTCTTGCCAAAAGATGGTTCAGATCTGCCAGTTCCACTTGAGCAATATGCCTATAATGAAAATATTTAAGTAATAAATTAAATAAAACACGCAAAAATACTAAGAATTATTTGCTTACTGGTTGGCAACCATCTCTACATGTTCGAACAGTTGCTTCAAATACAAGGAAATTCGATTCGGGTATTTTAAATGCATTAAATCGTGCCTCCAAACTATCACTACTTCTTCCACGATCTAATTCAGGGAAAACATAACTATCAACTGGACACCTACAAAACATAAATTTTGTTTACATTTTAATCAATTGTAAAATATAAGTACATTTAGTTTTCCATATGTTCGTCACATAAATTTGACATACCCATATCTATCAATTAATTGAACAGAACGACCAGAATATGGATCTCTTGCAATTACATTAGTTGCAAATATATCCGTAACATAATTATATCCATCTTGTGATTCTAAACGGAATGTCAGTGGATCTCCGACTGCTATCGTAGTTGTTGGTCGTCCTTGGTACAAAATCATTAGCCGAACTTTAGAACTGAGTGAATTCTCTGCAGGTAAATATTCTATAGGTATTGGACTGCCAGACCTGTCAACAATATCCCATCCAAAACTGGTTTCAGGCTTATTTTGTATCTTTTGAATAAATATTTCATGAACTTCAAATACAGTTTTCTATTTACTATTACAAAACTATATTTGAAGTTCTGCGTTAGTATCTATTAGTTCAGATACTCATGCAGTTATCTAATTCATTTTATACTTTTCAACTATAAATTGCAAATATATTTATTTTTCAACATTATAATTTTGCTTAATTATATTTTACATGCATCTATTTTGGTTAACATATTTCGATTGCGAAATATTATTCATGCTCTTAAAAGAACGTAATGAGATTATTTTTATTCACACAAATGTATTAAGCAACTTTTTTTATTTTTGTCTTTTATAACACTTTAAATTTTTCTATACATCTTTTAGTACTTTGTTAATTAATTAATTAATCAACAATTAATTAATTATTTAAAATATATATCTTTAATATTAACAATTCAGATTAATTATTTTTATCTCTAGCATTATATTGTATATATTTACATTTAAACATAATAAAGATTTAATTGTACTTTTAAAATCAAATAAAACTTTCGATTACATTTGTGTGAATCTGACAAAAATCTAAAAGTACAGGTAAGCTAATATTATATTTATAAGATCTAGAATATTTTTATCCATATAACATAATAAAACATGCATGTTGCATGCCTACATAACAAGTTTTTTTTTTATAATATAAGTACTACTCATGCTGTTAATGAGTTATTTTCAGCATATTTTTCGATAAAATAAATTTATTTTATTACTAATTTACTTACCCAGCTCCAATATAATTAGACGTTACCACTGCTTCACCAGGTCCTCGGAAAAGACATGTCAGATTAAATCGTTTGTCTCTACCAGTTTGCACATTGTCACTGAATTGGACTACTACAATATTGGTCATTGTGTCAGCATACTAAAAATTTTCAATTTGTTAAAAACGTCTCAAAAACCATTTCCAAAATTATGTTTTTATAAAAAACTATCTTACCCGTTGTGTTCCACACTCTGGATATCCTTGAGCGCCACTTATTCTTAAAACATTGGCAGTACCTCCATTTCCTCTGAAGAAACATCTATCATAGAAACCATAAGTATATATTCGTCCATAAAAACCTTCAGGTGTTCTTAGTGTGAATTCCATACCATCTTCATTACAAACTTGACTCACTAAAAATTAAATCAACTATTATGGAAACAATTTATTTTTTCATTTATTTTTTTGAATAAATATTTACCATCAAGACAATCGTCTCCGTTTCTTGATATTGATCTTTCGTAAAAATCGAAATTTCCTGTACTATCAAAATATGATGGATTATTCATATCCATATCCCTGGAATCTCTATCACTTAATTCACAATTATCTCTCTCTGCATCTCCATAGGGAACAGCATTATCTCTTTAATAAAAATGAGATAAATTATTGAAATATTGAAAAAATTTCAAGTGGGTATGTATTGTTTTATTTAATTTCAAACCTATAATTGAATGCTCTGCAAATGAAATCTCTTGCTTCTGCACATTCACGCTGACATTGTATCAAGGATTGGGCTGTTGTGAATCTTCTTATATATTGGCGTCTCATACGCTGTCTAGATCCCATTTGTTTATAAGTATCTGCATCATCACACCGCAACCCATTTGGTCTTTGAGGTCCTACGCCTATAGCTCCATCTTGAGCACCATATGCTCCTGCACTATTATCATACCCACTAGGAATGCCTGTTAAATTTAAATTAAATAAGAAATTATGTTTACTTTACTTCAATTTGACTGTAATAATTTCATATTACTAAAAGTACTTGGTGGTCTGTAGCCAGGTTCAAATCCTCCCCCATAGGTTCCTCTGTAACCTCCAGGTGGTCTTCTAGTTCCTCCATAGCCAGGTCTACCTCCAGCATATCTATCCCCTCCATAACTAAAAATTTGAGTAAACATATTAAATATGTTTAATGTAATATCAATATGTACTTTTTTTTATTGTAAATAAATTTTTACCTTCCCCCGGGTTGACCGTCACCAAAACGATCTCTGTCCCTGTCCCTATCTCTATCGTAAAGACTTCCTCCACCATAGCGATCACCTCCATAGCGATCTGTTCCCCAATAGCTTCCTCCTGATACACCTATTAATAAAAATCATAAAATTCAATATTATCTCTAAACTAAATTGATAATTAATATAGTATGATCATATTATTAATTACATATACTAGACTTTAGACTTAATTATTTTTGAATATTATAAAATATAATATAATTACCTGGTAATCTGTCATAGGGATACCGTCCAATACCACCACTTCCTATTTGATTTCTGTCACCATTAGGATATCTATCCCATGGTGAAGGATTGCGATCGCCTTGGATAGGGTACCTGTCAATCGGGTATCTTTCCCTATCCGATGCTGGAGGATATCTATCAAATGGATATCTATCCCTATCAATTGGATACCTATCTCTATCAGTTGGATACCTATCTCTGTCAATTGGATATCTTTCTCTGTCTATTGGGAAACGCTCTCTGTCCATTGGAGGATATCTGTCAATCGGAAATCTATCTCTGTCTATTGGATATCTTTCTCGATCTATCGGATACCTGTCTCGGTCATTTCCAGGAGGGTACCTGCTAAATGGGTATTTACCCCTATCTGGTCCGATGGGACGTCTATCGATTTCATTTAAATAAACGTCTGGATAATCATTTGGTCTTGACCCTGGGCCTCGAATAGGATATCGATCAAATGGACGTGGCGGTGGTCCTATTGGATATCTTCCACCACCTGGAGGATACCTATCTCCAGAAGGATATCTATCTATGGGAAATCTTCCACCGCTTGGAGGATATCTATCTTTTCCTGGTGTAAATCTGTCACCACCTGGAGGATATCTATCATCGTCAGGAAATCGTCCTCCTCCTATAGGATATTTATCTCCTGGTGGAAATCTATCTCTTCCTGGTGGATACCTGTCTCCCGGTGGATATCTGTCACCCGGTGGGTATCTATCTCCACCCGGTGGATATCTGTCACCCGGTGGATATCTATCTCCACCCGGTGGATATCTGTCTCCGCCCGGTGGGTATCTGTCTCCGCCCGGTGGGTATCTGTCTCCGCCCGGTGGGTATCTGTCTCCGCCCGGTGGGTATCTGTCTCCGCCCGGTGGGTATCTGTCTCCGCCCGGTGGGTATCTGTCTCCGCCCGGTGGGTATCTGTCTCCACCTGGTGGGTATCGATCTACTCCTGAAGGGTATTTATCTCCTACTGCAGGATACTTATCAGAATCACCGGGAAATCTGTCATTTCCTCCAGGATATCTGTCGTTTCCTCCCGGATACCTGTCTCGGTCCCTGTCTCTATCTCTATCTCTATCCCCTGGGAATCTGTCTCTATCACCGGAATATCTATCATCATCTGGATATCTGTCACCTCCAGGATATCTATCATCATCAGTGCTTGGATACCTGTCCCTATCTCCGCCAGGGTATCTGTCACCCCATCCACTGCCGCCACCTTCCATATCAAAAAGTGCTTTTAATATTATTGGATTGTCAAATATCCAGTTAAGAATTTTCAATTTAATGAAAAAACTGTATTTAACGTTATAATTATAGTGATTATGCAATGAAGTCGATATTTTATGTATGTTATATGAAATGTTGATGTATCAAACCTGGTCTTCCCCAATCTGATCCTTGACCCATATCTGGACGTCCTCCTGGAGACCCGGGTTGATCTCCATCAGTACCCATCAACATGTGATCTAAAATTGTTAGATGATATATGACGTGCTACTATGAGCTATTGTTAAAAATGGTCATGAAAATGTTTGCATTAGTATTTTTAATGAAAACTTTCTTCATGTATTGAATATGTTAAATTCGTTAAGATCAATGAATGGATGTGCCTTATGAAAAAGCATTGTTATGTTAAAATTTAAAATTTAAAATTTAATTATTTTAGCTGTTGTTTGATATTATTTAAATAGCGTATGAAAAAACATGACGATAAGCAATAAATGCAAATTAATTATTTTTTCAAAAAAAAAAATCAAAGCTTACGCATCAGATTTTCATAATAATCATAATCGGCATCATAAATTATCCTCATTCCATCTCGTTGATTGAATCTACTAAGCCTGCATGTTCTGAAACGATCACTATAAACCGCAGATCTGCATTGGAAGCTAGTTTGTCGCAAACACTCGTCCAAACACTCACTGAGAGATCTTCCGGTTATCTCAGAATGGAACTCGCCACCCAATCTACTGTTTCTGTATCTTTGAAATGCTGTGTCTGGTCGTCTTCCGTTTGAAAAAAGATGAGATGTCACCGAATTGTCAGGGTATTCTGATCCTCTGGCTGAAATTGGAAATATCTCAAATACTGTCTGTATTTTTTAAATAAAAACTAATTTAAAAAAACTTACGGTTGTCTAAACAAACTAAATCGTAAAAGTGATGAGTTGGACTGCTACTAATTGTAATGTCATCTTTTTGAGAAACTGAATCTTCTTCGGAAAGTACGCATTGTCTGGTTGCTTCGTCGAATTCAACAGATCGGCAAAAATATCTTTAAATATCAATAATAGGCATATTGTATTGAATAAGAATGAATAAAATACAATATTACAAAAAAATAATAACTTTTCAGCGCGTAAACACATATCTTGACATTCTTCTAATGTCATATTAGAGAAAATATCCACTTCGAAAGGTCCTCCGAGTCTCTTATTTTCTTCTTTCACGAATACTGCCAAGCCATCGCATCGTCTTTCAGCTGAAACAATGATAATTATCAATCGTACTATGTATTTTTTATCAAATTATTGGGATATGAAATATACTATATTGTAATACCGGTTAAACAGGTATTTTCTAAATAATCTGAATTTGGATCATCTTCCAGTAACTCTGGATGAGTTCTCCTAGTAAATCTACTAAGAGAACAACTTCTTAAAGATGCATCAAAAGAAGCTGATCTACAAACAAAACTGAACTCGTCTAAACATTTATCTTCACATTCAGTTCTATTAGAAGCTATAACTTCTTTCAAATCTGCAGAGGGGAGCTTTAACTTTTTACGAGGATGTCTTTCAAAAACATATCGTCTACTTGGACACTGACGTTCTGGACGATCAGCTATAAATTTAAAAATTATGTATAAAGGAGTCTCAAAAATTATATAATATTAGTTAAAACAAAATCAAAATTACATGAAAGGCAAACTTCTGAAAAATGAACACTGTTTGGAACCAACATTAAGCTTCCAATTCCTTCTGGAGCTGCTTGTTCTCTTGTCAAATAACAAGTAGATTCTTCATATTCAGGAGCTCCACTGAATGAAGCTATCCTACTACCTGGTTGAAAATCGAAGGAACTACATACTCTAACCAAGTTCATCGCTGTTCTATCCCTTAAACATAAATCCTGACATTTTTCCAGAACTCGAAATGGTGGAGCAGTATCTCGTACCTTTAAAAAACGTTGAGTTTAGTACAATATTTATTCATAAATACTTTTAAAAAATTAAGATGAATAAAACGTACAACATCATCGTCGAATCCCTGTAATTGTTGATTGGGTAACCTTTCATACATAACTCTACCAGAACCTTGATTACATGTTGTTTGACCTAATAATATACAAATGTATTAGAATATATGTATTTACTTGTTATTTTGCAAAACAAAAACAATACCATTGGCCATCATTTTGAGAAGAGTCAGGACGGTGAAAGCCTGCATGACACCAGACACCTGATGTTTTCTTCTCATTTTTGTCAGCTAATTTTGCACGATTGCCTAGCACTAAAGAGTCAACCGCTCCTTACGAAGCAGTGACAAAATGCATTTCCAGTAACCTACAATCGAAAAAAAAATGCAAAATTAAACAAAGTGGCCCAAGAGCACAATTGGACACGATCTGTCATCGCCCAGCACCAATTAGATGTAGCACATAGCTGGCAGAAAGGTTACAACCGTCATTTACATTTTAATCGCGATCCTACGAAGGTTATCGTTTCATTTTTTTTCGAGGGCTGTTTTGTGCTCACACATTCGCTCCGCATGCAGTGCACATGAAATCGAAACAATGAGTACGTAAAATCGAAAAAAAAAAAACATGATTTATGTAGCGCATTCCTAGTGTTTGTCGCAGTGGCTCCATCCGGCCTTTTGTCGAGGCGATGGCCAGGAGTGTAGAGACGCGCAGAGTCATCATCATCATCATCATCGCGATCGTCATCATCATCAGATGTGACCGTGAACCATTTAGAACAAAAAGACCAAATAGACTGTCTATTTTCGAATGCAAAATGCAGCACCAAAAGTTTTGTATTGTTTCGATGTTTTTTTACTTTCTCTCAATCTTCGAATATTGATAACTCTTAATATATACTTTTAAATTTAATTTAAATTATTCCAAAAGTTTCCTTCCTCATTTTTTTATCTTGAGAATCTTGAAATTTATTAAAAAATCGAAATTTATACAAGAATTTTCAAGAATTATCTGTTTGGTTTTGTGGCTTTACATATCTATTAAATATCAGGCCAGTTATTATAATATAGTCATTTATTCATAACTTTTATTATGTTCAAATTTTTATTCATAGAAAACTGATAACACGGATTGAAAAAAAGAGTTCACAAAAACTTAAAAAAGTGCATTATTTCAAAGTTACAAAACTAAACAAAAATTTTCAAAAATTGATGAAATATATGACTTTTTTGAAAGCAAATTTAATTTATATCAAATAAACTCATCGAATTTTATTTCAATAAAAAAAAATTCAAATGGATTTGCACTGCACTTAAACGATATTATTATTGCATCATCAACACTCTAACGTTTCCTATGCACATCCATTCAGCACATCCGTCCATTTTTCAGAATTGCACGATTCGAAAACGCGAAAATAAAATTTAAAAAAAAACGGTTCCATTTCATCAAACACTGATTGCGCACAACCACGCGGTCACTGGCATACAATAATGAAAATGTGTCGGTACCGTTATATTCTAATTTGAATGTTGTTGAACCATTGTCGTTCGCTTTGGTTCGAAAACGACGAAAATGCGAATAAATATCCATCCCGTCACGAATATGAAAAATGTATCGGGCCGATTTTGGGCTAACTGCCATATAATTGATAGTTGCATAGACATAGAGCGACAATCAAATTTTAATAACAGTGGGGCTCTTTTTTTCGTTGTCGTTATTTCGATCTACAATGGCGAAATGTATAGGGATCGAAAATTAGTATGAAAGGGTCGAAATCCGCGTTTCGTTCGAGTTCAGCGCGGTTTCATTGAACCCTTCAGAAGTCACGCAATCGACGATTTGAATTGTACATTGCTTATTGTCATATTTTTCAGTTATTTTATATTCGCTTTGAATGTTATGTTGGTATGTTTCAAATCGAAACAAAATCGTTGTGAACTATGCGAGAATTATATCATTTATTCGAATTCCATTTGCATTTTCCTAATATGACAAAAAAATTGGAAGATCATCGTTATAATTTTTATATTTTTTCTGATTTTTACACCTATGTATTTGTTATTTTCTTCTAAATCAACAAACATTTTCTAAATTAATCAAATAATCACATAGATTATCATTATCATTATTACAAGTTGTCAATATCATAACAAAGGTAATGCACCAGTGGTTGACCATGTTCCAATAATTAATCATTTCTCAGAAAAACGTAAAAATGAAGGTTTTTAAAGACAATAATTTCTCGGAAAAGGTGCGATAGATTAGCTGTTTATTACATCTTATCTATTGTGCCCTTTCCGAAAGATTGTCGTCTTAAAAACCTTAATTTTTACGTTTTTCTGAGAAGTGGTCAATTACAAGTATATGGTCAAACACTTGTGTCGTTACTGCAGAATAATATTTTTCCTATTCATATACCAACAAAACTAGAACATTTTAACTTATCTCATTAAATTTAGATACTAAAAACTATTTTCTTTTTATTTTTTTGAAACTTCAACAATATTCAATCACATTCATATAATGACCATTCCACTAATAACTAAACGTTGAATCGATACGTTCGAAAAAAATTAAACTACTCACTCAAACTTGTATTATTTTTATTTATGACATAAATCAAATTTAATACAAAAATTATTCTCGCACACGAGAAGTGAAATTTCATATCATCAGAGCCATTGCAATGTTTTTGGCGCCCTTGGCAAATATAAAATTTGGCGCCCCTCTACCAGGGAAATTTCATATTATCAATTTTAATAAATACTAATTCAAATAAATCACAAGACTTAAATATGTAAATGAAAATAAAATTTGCTAAAAGAAAATCAAATCATTAACATCCGAAGACAAAGCTCGCGTGGGAAACTTAATTGTGACATCCGGCCGTGTCTGTCATTTTTTTTAAACGCTTGCGAAAAATCCAAACACCGCCAGATCAGCGGCCATAATCAGGATCGTGACGAAGTATAAAAAAATTAATAAAGCACGCGGATCGAAATAAAGCGGGCGGTCGATCGCGCGCGAGAGCGGCCATTAGAGATTTGAAAAGCGGCCATGAATAATTTCGCGCGCGAACAAAGCGCGGCGGAAGAGGCGCTTCCGGCGGCCGCAACTTGCGCCTCTCGTCGGCCATAACCACAATGGCTAGAGGAAAACGTTGTGGGACTTTGTTTCATGGTGTGCGATGGTAAGAAATTAATTTTCGTGGGGTTGGTCTTGAAATGAGGAAGAAAGTTTGAAGATTTTGCTGATGAAAATTGGACTGAAGGTGCTGTTTATTTTTTGATGGAGGATATTGTGAACGGTGATGCTTTTCCAGTATTGGGTGCGGTCAGTATTTAGATGAGTCTCATTATAAGTTGATAGTGTGTTGTTTGTTACTAGCATTTTTAAATCGATATAACGGTTAGCGCCGATATAACTTTTGATGATGAGAATTATTAGATTATCAATTAATTATCTTATTTTAATTGAATATTGAAATCTCAAATATAAAAGAAACACAGCGCTAATTTCAAATAATTTTGATTTAATTTTAGTCATAAATTGTTTTTTTTTTAATTCAGTTACATAATACTTTCAAATGTTATATCACACTATTAAATTACCCATTTGATTTGTAAATGTAATATTTTTTTTAAATAAAAAAATTGTTTCGAGGATACTGTTTTTGAATGTCGTATTCGACATATTTAATTTCATTACTTTTTCAACCTTTTTATTATTATATTAGAAACACATTCGTGTCAAATATAAATGAATTCCATATTTAGTTAGTATAAATATAATATTATAAGCGATATGAACGAATCAAATTGAAAGTTTTTGCGGCTTGATAGTGTTTTGTATAGATGGCTCTAGTGAATTGAAAACAACCCTATTGTAGACACGGCAAAAGTATTCATAGGGTAACGAAGGTCAGTACCCGGTATCGCTTCTCGGCCTGTTGGCTAAGATCAAAGTGTAGTATCTGTTCTTATCAGCTTAATATCTGATAGTTCCCGCATTGCGGGACCAGTATATTAAACTGATTTTTGGAAAATGACGGGATGTTCGGGGCTTGCTCCACTCCTGTCACGGGTTGGCCCGGCATTGCAGTGCCGCCGGGATCGGCCCACATTTTACTTTCACATGCAACTAAATCTTGCAAATATTATACGAATCGTAGAACTCGTTAGATAATGTTGTCTATTCTTTGGTTTTCAAATGCAAATAAATAGTATAGTTAACTATGTCGGCATAGTTTATCGATAAAATGTTTAAAATCCTTATTATTGAATAGTTTATTCAAATAAATTGCAAGTTGACTTTTTATAATAAATTCATATGTAGTATCTAGCTCTAGCATTAAATTACTCGGGTTATGCGTCTAACTTATTTCCAAAATGGAAAGTCCTACAGTTCACAAATGAAAAATTTTCCGAATATGAAATTGTTTGTATTTTAACCGTGAAGACATTAAACTAATTTTAGCACGTATACTTGCTACAATTTTATTGAAAAATGCACTATGTATATGGTCCAATAAAGAAAAAAAAAATTAACCCTTAAATTATTGGGGATTGGCCACATAAAATGAAGTTGAAGCTGTCGCCAACGACCATACCACGTTGAATACACCGGTTCTCGTCCGATCACCGAAGTTAAGCAACATTGGGCGCGGTCAGTACTTGGATGGGTGACCGCTTGGGAACACCGCGTGCCGTTGGCCTCCTCCACTTTTTTTTTCATTAATTTTATTTTTATTTATATGAACTGGTAAATTACATCAAAACATTTTTCATTTTGAAACACATATTCACTAATAATTTTCTCAAATCCCAACTCTTCCGAGTATCGGAATATCTAAATATTTTTAAAAATATAATATTTTTTTGAATATTGAAATGTTTCGGGACATTCGATGTAAGATAGAGTTTTTAATTCTATATCCGATGAGTATGTATGAGTATAAATATTATGAAAGGTGTCATGAATTAAATTAAAAGTTTTTGTAGCTGAATAATGTTTTGTATAGATGGCTCTAGTGAATTGAAAACAACCCTACTATAGACACGACAAAAGTATTCATAGGGTTACGAAGGTCCGAACTCGGTATCGCTTCTCGGCCTGTTGGCTAAGATCAAAGTGTAGTATCTGTTCTTATCAGCTTAATATCTGATAGTTCCCGCATTGCGGGACCAGTATATTAAACTGATTTTTGGAAAATGACGGGATGTTCGGGGCTTGCTCCACTCCTGTCACGGGTTGGCCCGGCATTGCATTGCCGCCGGGATCGGCCCACATTATACTCTCACATGCAACCTAATCTTGCAAATGAAATAGTCGTCAACTGGTTAACTATTCCTTGGTTATCAAGTGAAAATAAAATATATAATAACCAACTATGTCAGCAGAGTTTATCGATAATCATGTTTGACCTTCTTGTTGAAACGTTTGATTAAATTTGCGAAAACGATAACTAGTAAAATATTAATGATTAAATTTGTTAACATATATGTATGTTGTATGTTGCTAAAAAAAATATGATTGGCTTCATAGTCGCATTAGTTGTCGATACCTAAAATTTAAGTGCACGGCTGCATAATTTAATTTAACTAATTGTTAGTGCTGTACATTGTACTGCCGATCGGGTTTTGCATTTCAATTATTTTCAAAATGTGGTTTGCATTATCATTAAAATATAATATACTGTTATATACAATCAAAATATAATTAAAATAGCTTTATTTGAAAATTTATATCTACATACATACGATAAAATATTAACCATCGTGAAATTTGATGATAAATCAGAGAATTTTACAAATATTAAATAATCTGACAGAATGTGTTTCGATCGTAAAGAATATAAAACTATTTTCCCTCACGTGTACTTGCGACAATCTGATTGAAAAAAAAAATGTATTACATGGTTTAATAATGAAAAATTTTTCATCCCCTAAAGTATTGGAGATTGGCCACACAAAATAAAGTAGTAGCTCTCGCCAACGACCATACCACGTTGAATACACCGGTTCTCGTCCGATCACCGAAGTTAAGCAACATTGGGCGCGGTCAGTACTTGGATGGGTGACCGCTTGGGAACACCGCGTGCCGTTGGCCTCCTGTTTTTTTCTACCTTAAAATTTTTTGTCCATTTTATATTAATTTATATATAAACGATAACTTACCCAGTACATATATGAAATAGCTAATGAAATAAAAACCTTTTTCATTTTGAAATATGTATTCACTGATAATTTTGTCGAATTACCAACTCATCCGAGTGTCAGGATATTTAACAAATCTTGTAAAATCTATCTTGCAAATACATATTTTCAAAAAAATAATATTTCGTAAATATGTATATATTGTAATATTGTATCGGGATATTCAATGTAAGATAGAGTTTTTAATTTAATATCCAGTGAGTATAATAACTATTATAAACGACGAATCACATTAATAGTTTTTGGAGTCAAGTTGTATTTTGCATAGATGTCTCTAGTGTATTCAAAGCAACCCTATGATAGAAACCGCAAAAAAATTTATAATGTCATCAAGGTCAGTACCCGGTATCGCTTCTCGGCCTGTTGGCTAAGATCAAAGTGTAGTATCTGTTCTTATCAGCTTAATATCTGATAGTTCCCGCATTGCGGGACCAGTATATTAAACTGATTTTTGGAAAATGACGGGATGTTCGGGGCTTGCTCCACTCCTGTCACGGGTTGGCCCGGTATTGCAGTGCCGCCGGGATCGGCCCACATTTTACTCTCACATGCAACCTAATCTTGCAAATGAAATAGTCTAGAACTGGCTAACTAATGTTAACTATTCCATGGTTTTCAAGTGAAAATATATAGTTATCTATACCAATAGTATTTATCGATGACTTGTTTGATATCCTTCTTATTGAATAGTTTATTCGGATAAATTGCGAAAACGATGACTAATTAACCTTTTATGATTAGATAATTCATATATACTATCTAGCATTACATTACTTAGGTTTGTATTTACGACAATCTTATTGAAAAATGCACTATATGGTTCAATAATGAAAAAATTTTCAACCCTTAAATTATTGGGGATTGGCCACACAAAATGAAGCAGTAGCTCTCGCCAACGACCATACCACGTTGAATACACCGGTTCTCGTCCGATCACCGAAGTTAAGCAACATTGGGCGCGGTCAGTACTTGGATGGGTGACCGCTTGGGAACACCGCGTGCCGTTGGCCCCTTCTTTTTTCCACTTCATTTTTTACAAAACGGCATCAATTTTTCAAACAATTACTTCTGATTGTTTAAACATTCGATATTTGATATGAAATTAATTTCAGAAAATTATATTTTTGTTATAATAAAATATTGATAGCTCTTGAAATGCAGATCACAGCAAGAATTTGTATTCATACACTTGTGTAAATAAAATATTATATGTATGTACTCAAATGATAATACATAGTAGTAAAATTTTTAAATGTTTTTACTTTAAACATTATTGACCTTTATTACTATTTATCTTTTTATATATTTTCTGTCAAAATTATTATATTTTACATTCATTTTCATAAAACAATAAAAAGCTTGAAAAACTTCAATTTACTGTCGCTGAATATAGAAAAATAAAGTTTCGAGTTATATCTGTCATTTACCATTATAATGGCTTCCAAAGCTGACAATTATTATATTTAACATGCAGCCATTTAAAAATCGTATACATTAATGGAAATAATCGTAAAAACTAAATATGTATTTATTTAATGATGATAATTTGTTTATTTTCATTTACATAAATATGATAAAAAAATCTCTTTAATTCCAATTTCAGTCAGATTTATTACAAGCCTTAAAATATCGGCAATTGTCAGCACAAAATATAGTCCAAGCTTTCGCCAACGACCATACCACGTTGAATACACCGGTTCTCGTCCGATCACCGAAGTTAAGCAACATTGGGCGCGGTCAGTACTTGGATGGGTGACCGCTTGGGAACACCGCGTGCCGTTGGCCCCCATTTTTGCACTTCGTATTTTACAAAATGGCATCAATATTTGAACCGTTCACTGCACAAATCGATTAACACCACTTTTTGAAAAATCTTAAATTTAACAATAAGTATCAAAGCACTTGGTATATTCATAACTTTTCATATTTATAATAACTTTCCTGAATAATAAAGATTAATACCATTAAACGATAATTTTTTTTTACCATTGAATAATAAATAATTGATTTCAGAGAGCATTTTGGTCAATTCCATACTCTAATGAAAATCGTTGCAATAATGCAACTCAAATGCACATCTGTATTTTAAAGGGAATATAATTTATATTATAAAGGAAATTTCAAAAAAACAATGTACATTGTTTCATCATATTTCTCAAATTTTTGTTTTATGGAGCTAATCGATTTGTGCAGTGTGCGGCTTATTTCAAACAATTACTTCTGATTGTGAAAACATTCGATATTAGACATAAATTATTAGACATACTAGATTTTTGATCGATCTGATTAATACATTGTTATGAAAAACGCATTCATGCTATAAATTAAAAACTGAAAACCGCATACGTTTCAAAAATTATATAAACAATACAAAATCCGAACTCCCAAATGAAAAAAAATTCCCAAACTTCAAACACCCATACATTTCTATGGGCCGATCCTGCTTATTGTAACGCATCATTATCGTCCAGCATTTAGACACGATAATAGTAAAACGTACAATAAAAACGAATTTACAAAGCCCGTGGAGGGCCTCTTTCTCACAACATTTTTCATAATGTGTAATCGAACGTTGAATAAATACACATATCGACATCACAATCGGCCACGGTCCGTTTACAGTTAGCGCATTGTCGTTGCTGTTTTCAACGCGGTTTTTTCCCACAAACTGGGCCTGCGGAGCCTCCGAAACTTCATGGCTTGTTTGTGGCCGTTATTAAATAATGTGTTATTAAAATGGCGCTAATTGTGCGAGCGCGTTTCCCGTTTATGATGAGTGTCGAGGTTGCATTGTTGCGTGGCCAGTTTGTTTGGATTTTTCGCCTTTTGATTATGTATTGTGGTCTATGATGAATTGGATATGTTTGCTTCCGTATTGTCAGTTGAATTGATGGTTAGTTTCAATCATAACTGTGAATATGTGAGATTTCATAAATGTTAATGATGTCCTTTGAAAATTCTTGTTTTTGAAAAATATTTAATGTTATCGGAGTATTCAGCGTGGTGAGTGCTTTAGTGATAATACCTTCTGTATTTTGTGATCACAATTTATTTTAAACCACAACTCCGAAAATTTAGATATGTATTAGCTTTTGGTAACTAAATAGTAGTTGACAGTTCGAAAAACTGTTAAAATAAAGTCTATGAGGGATAACTTTGAAACTATGTTAATATTAAAATAATTATCAGGAGTATTTTTAATGTTTTATTCTATAAAAGTTTAATGGAAATATGAAAAGAGGCTATTAATGTTATTCAATTAAATTAAGGCGTTAACTTCTATATTATTAAAAAAAATCGTTGCATTTTTTATCTTTTCTATACGTTTGCAACGAAAATCAAATGTTCCCAAACGAATTTTGTAACTAATATCGAATATTTCCACGATTAGTAATAATTATTTGAAATATCGATGCCATTTTGTAAAAAATGAAGTGAAAAAAAGGGGGGGGGCCAACGGCACGCGGTGTTCCCAAGCGGTCACCCATCCAAGTACTGACCGCGCCCAATGTTGCTTAACTTCGGTGATCGGACGAGAACCGGTGTATTCAACGTGGTATGGTCGTTGGCGAGAGCTACTGCTATATTTTATGTTGTGAATCGACAATAATTTAAGGGTTGGAAATTTTTTCATTATTGGACCATATAATCAATTTTTCAATCAGATTTTCGCAAATATACGTGGAGAATTAATTTTATGTTCTTCACGGTTAAAATACACATAAATTCATATTTAGAAAATTTTCTAAATTTTCATCAAATTTTTCATTGTGAATTATTCGACGTCACATTTTGAAATAATTGAGTTGCATAACCTACGTAATGTAATTAGCTAGATAGTAAGTATACATGAATTATCTAATCATAAAAGGTTAATTAGTCATCGTTTTCGAAATTTATCTGATTGTGAATAAAGTATTCACAATAACATGGATACCACTGGCATAGTTACCAAAACTATTTATTTTCAGTTGAAAACCATGGAATAGTTAACATTATTAACGAGTTCTACGATTCTTATGATATTTGCAAGATTTAGTTACATGTGAAAGTAAAATGTGGGCCGATCCCGGCGGCACTGCAATGCCGGGCCAACCCGCGACAGGAGTGGAGCAAGCCCCGAACATCCCGTCATTTTCCAAAAATCAGTTTAATATACTGGTCCCGCAATGCGGGAACTATCAGATATTAAGCTGATAAGAACAGATACTACACTTTGATCTTAGCCAACAGGCCGAGAAGCGATACCGGGTACTGACCTTGATGACACTATAATTTTTTTTGCAGTTTCTACCATAGGGTTGCTTTGAATACACTGGAGACATCTATACAAAATACAACTTGACTCCAAAAACTTTTAATGTGATTCGTCGTTTATAATAATTATAATACTGACTGGATATTAAATTTAAAACTTATCTTACATTGAATATCCCGATACAATATTACAATATTTACGAAATATTATTTTTTTTGAAAATATATATTTACAGGATTTTACAAGAAGATTTGTTAGATATTCCGACACTCGGATGAGTTAGTAATTCGACAAAGTCAGCGAATATTTCAGAATGAAAAAGGTTTTCATTTTATTAGTTAGTTCAAATACTGGGTAAGTTATCGGTTATATATAAATTAATATAAAATGGACGAAAAATTTTAAGGTAAAAAAAGAGGAGGCCAACGGCACGCGGTGTTCCCAAGCGGTCACCCATCCAAGTACTGACCGCGCCCAATGTTGCTTAACTTCGGTGATCGGACGAGAACCGGTGTATTCAACGTGGTATGGTCGTTGGCGACAGCTTCAACTTCATTTTATGTGGCCAATCCCCAATAATTTAAGGGTTAATTTTTTTTTTCTTTATTGGACCATATACATAGTGCATTTTTCAATAAAATTGTAGCAAGTATACGTGCTAAAATTAGTTTAATGTCTTCACGGTTAAAATACAAACAATTTCATATTCGGAAAATTTTTCATTTGTGAACTGTAGGACTTTCCATTTTGGAAATAAGTTAGACGCATAACCCGAGTAATTTAATGCTAGAGCTAGATACTACATATGAATTTATTATAAAAAGTCAACTTGCAATTTATTTGAATAAACTATTCAATAATAAGGATTTTAAACATTTTATCGATAAACTATGCCGACATAGTTAACTATACTATTTATTTGCATTTGAAAACCAAAGAATAGACAACATTATCTAACGAGTTCTACGATTCGTATAATATTTGCAAGATTTAGTTGCATGTGAAAGTAAAATGTGGGCCGATCCCGGCGGCACTGCAATGCCGGGCCAACCCGTGACAGGAGTGGAGCAAGCCCCGAACATCCCGTCATTTTCCAAAAATCAGTTTAATATACTGGTCCCGCAATGCGGGAACTATCAGATATTAAGCTGATAAGAACAGATACTACACTTTGATCTTAGCCAACAGGCCGAGAAGCGATACCGGGTACTGACCTTCGTTACCCTATGAATACTTTTGCCGTGTCTACAATAGGGTTGTTTTCAATTCACTAGAGCCATCTATACAAAACACTATCAAGCCGCAAAAACTTTCAATTTGATTCGTTCATATCGCTTATAATATTATATTTATACTAACTAAATATGGAATTCATTTATATTTTTAAATTTCATAAGTTGAAAAAGTAATCATTTATATATAAAAAAAATGGAGGAAAAAATAAAGTGGAAAAAAAAGGGGCCAACGGCACGCGGTGTTCCCAAGCGGTCACCCATCCAAGTACTGACCGCGCCCAATGTTGCTTAACTTCGGTGATCGGACGAGAACCGGTGTATTCAACGTGGTATGGTCGTTGGCGAGAGCTACTGCTTCATTTTGTGTGGCCAATCCCCAATAATTTAAGGGTTGAAAATTTTTTCATTATTGAACCATATAGTGCATTTTTCAATAAGATTGTCGTAAATACAAACCTAAGTAATGTAATGCTAGATAGTATATATGAATTATCTAATCATAAAAGGTTAATTAGTCATCGTTTTCGCAATTTATCCGAATAAACTATTCAATAAGAAGGATATCAAACAAGTCATCGATAAATACTATTGGTATAGATAACTACATATATATTTTCACTTGAAAACCATGGAATAGTTAACATTAGTTAACAAGTTCTACAACTCATTGTCAGAAGTATGTGCAAGATTTATTGTTAGTTGCATGTGAGAGTATAATGTGGGCCGATCCCGGCGGCACTGCAATGCCGGGCCAACCCGTGACAGGAGTGGAGCAAGCCCCGAACATCCCGTCATTTTCCAAAAATCAGTTTAATATACTGGTCCCGCAATGCGGGAACTATCAGATATTAAGCTGATAAGAACAGATACTACACTTTGATCTTAGCCAACAGGCCGAGAAGCGATACCGGGTACTGACCTTGATGACATTATAAATTTTTTTGCGGTTTCTATCATACGGTTGCTTTGAATACACTAGAGACATCTATGCAAAATACAACTTGACTCCAAAAACTATTAATGTGATTCGTCGTTTATAATAGTTACTATACTCACTGGATATTAAATTTAAAACTTATCTTACATTGAATATCCCGACACAATATTACAATATATATTTACGAAATACTATTTTTTAGAAAATATGTATTTGCAAGATAGATTTTACAAGACTAGTTAAATATCCCGACACTCGGATGAGTTGGTAATTTGACAAAATTATTAGTAAATATTTCAAAATGAAAAAGGTTTTCATTTCATTTGCTAGTTCATATACTGGGTAAGTTATCGTTTGTATATAAATTAATATAAAATGGAAGAAAAAAATTAAGGTAGAAAAAAGAGGGGGGCCAACGGCACGCGGTGTTCCCAAGCGGTCACCCATCCAAGTACTGACCGCGCCCAATGTTGCTTAACTTCGGTGATCGGACGAGAACCGGTGTATTCAACGTGGTATGGTCGTTGGCGAAAACTGTGATCTTATTATTATATCAGGTGGTGGAAAGTTTATGAATGAAAATATTATAATTTTTTTTAATCAAATAATTATTTTATTGAGCAAATTAATCCCTAATAGTAATGTGTTTTGTTAGTTTATAGTTCGATAGTCGGTTATTTTTTTCCTTTAATCGCCATGTTATAGATATGCGAAATAAATAAACATTTAGAACATCAGATAATATCGAAATGCTCAAATATTAAATGTGCATATGAGAAAAAAATATTAAAGTAAATTGATTCGATACAAAATTATCATGTAAATATTATTTATGAATTTCAATAATATTTCGCAATAGATTAGTCAACTAAATAGAATATTCTAAATCTATTCTATGTTGTGACATGATAAAGTATTCATTTTAATCTAATATCAATTTCGCATCAAATTATTATCAATCAAACAATTTAAATTTCCGGGTACGCAGTCATTGAACGAAAAAAATAACATAATCACTCATACGATGCAAAGCTTTCAAAGATTCGATCATACAAAAGACACAACGTACATCTAACAAATCACGAAACTTTCAACAACAAAAAAAGTTATACAAACCTAAAATTTCAAAAAAAAAAACAACTTATACTTCAAAAGTACCTATTTTATTCACTTCGACCAAAGCATGCGCAAAAATAGACTATTTCAAAACATCGCGTGTCCTTTTTTTGTCCGCAATATCGCGCATCGTTACACTTAAAAAACAACGTTTCCATTGACAATGTGAAAATTCTGATTTTCCGAACTGATTTTCGCGCCAGCTTTTTCCACGTTGTGCAACCTCGAGGCGGAAACTTCTAACGTTCCGCGGCTCTTTTCGAAATGGATCGCTTTTAAATCGATTTCATAGTTTATATAATATGAGTCATGCGGACAATCGAAATGTATGCATATTGACCAAAAGAGCCGTTATATCCGCTATAGAAATTACCCGACAGGGTAAAATTCATTATCTATGATTTTTATCGAATCGAATATGTTCCGCTTTACCGTTGCGTAGCATAATATAATTTTTTTTTTTAATATCTATAATTAGAAAATTTTATTTAATTTATAGATTTGATCGAATTTCATACTTTTGATATTAATTTCATCTTTTTTGTTAGAAGGTTTGTTAAAAAAAAAAAAAAAAAAAATTATTATTAAAAAAAATAAAATTAATAATTTTAAATAAATTAATTGATATGGTTTTATGACCATATAACTTTACGAACAAGTAATAAATATTTTGTCATGAAAAAAAGTTTATAGCCGCAGCTTAATAAAAGCTACAGTTACAAGTCACGTACAGAAAAAAAAAACTAATATAATTCACATACATTTTTTTGATAATGTTGAATCGTAAGCTTTGTTTCAAAATTCAATTAAATTTTTTTTTTCAAATATTTATAATCATCGTCCTATTTACTCGAAAAAAAAAAGTGAAACACGCAAAATTGTGCAACATCAACACAACAAAACAAACTCACCAACAATCAGCTAATTTTTCTCGAATGTTCCGATCACAAATATCCGAGATTCCGTCGACTTTTCCAGATCCTTCCGCCGAAAAGCGGCTTTTCTCGATTTCCAGCGAACGGTCGGGAAATCCGATAAGTCCAAACGTGGCCACGAATCCCGACGATGGTGGAATTAACACCCGTTCGGTCCGGACACAGATTGAAACTGATGGATATTGCAGGTGTCCACTTCCGAAATGTAACCGCGAGGTGCCATTTAATTGTATCACGTGCTAGGGTGGCTATAGGACCGTGAAAAACTCGCGGAACTATTGCGGGATTGATTTGTGGTTGTGTGTGTTAATTTGTTAAATGATTTATCATTGTTATGTGTGGTTTGAATATGTGTAAGATCTTTCCAATGTGTCAATGGGAGTTTGGGTTTTTTTTTGTTGCAAATTTATGATAATGATCAAAGAAAAGTTTGAGATTTTATGTCGATTATTCATGTTGAGTGTGTTGTAAATTTTGTTTTTCATAAAAGTTACGTCGTATATAAAATGGACAATTGTTTGTTTATTCTTTGAGATCATTTAATGAGGGATGATTTCAGATATTGAGGAAAAGTTTGAGATTTTATGTCGATTATCCATGTTGAATATGTTGTAAATTTTGTTGTTCATCAAAGTTACGTCGTATATAAATGGACAATTTTTTTTTTTTATGCTTTGAGATCATTTAATGAAAGATGATTTCAGATATTGAGGAAAGGTTTGAGATTTTATGTCGATTATCCTTGTTGAATATGTTGTAAATTTTGTTTTTCATCAAAGTTACGTCGTATATAAATGGACAATTGTTTTTTGATCATTTAATAAAAGATGATTTTAGTCATCATCTCATCATCAAAATTTCTCAAAAAAGACCATCCTCAAACCCAAAACACATGGACACCGACTGTCCTTCGCGCGATGACCACTCGCCGACGGATGTCCACCGGAAGCAACATCCACACAATCCCACAAACAAACACACACACACACATCATCATCATCATCACCTCCCCGCGTGGACCCCTGTGCTCTCGTTGTCTCCCTTTCTCGGCTACACAGGCCCATTGTCCGCCCGTTTCCGTGAAAAGCCACGAACTGTTTGGGGTCACTGAATAGCTGTGACCAGCGAGCGACTATTAGAGTCTATCGCATATCGCACACACGTATACAATCGTACTATTTTTTATTTTATTTTATTTATTTTTTTATTTTCAGTTTCATCACTGCGTCCGCGCCTGTTTCGTTCTCACGCTCTGTGGATTGCGCGAGTTCGCCCTTTGTATTGCGTGATGAGGGCGTCTAAGAACATAGATATTTTGATTTTTGTTTGTTGTACTTTTTTTAATAGTCCTTTATATAAAAGGAATGAGTAATAAATAACTCAAAGTATTGCACGATATTGTTCTACAATTTGAAATTGCATAATGATTTTTATTTTTTTTATTTAATTAAATCAAAATTTTCTTATTCAGATTTTGAAACTTATGTATATTTGCTACAAATAAATTAAATGCGAATATTTGTTAACGTGTGCAAATTCAATTCAATTGATTGAGTCGTTCTGAAACTAATGTGGTTTAAATCTTTAAAAAAAATTGAATTGAAAATATAAGCATCTGAAATTATTATACAATATACATATACAGAAGTCAAAAAAATAATGGGATTATTAGACGTTGAGATAAATGAGGCAATTAGTAGATCTTTTAATGAATAAAATGATATTATTTATTTGATTAAATTTTACGAATATCTGAAAATTTCAAATCGACTTCTGAACGACTGATATAAAAGGATCTATGTATTGATTAATTAATGGTAAAACATGTTTTTTTTTTTCATATTTCAGTATTCATGAAAATTTATCTTTGTTAGTATGAAAACCAAATATATGAGTTATATTTTATTACAATAAAATGCTATGCTGAAAAAAAAAAAAACGAATGCAAAATTGTGCAATCGTGAAAATTACAAATTGATCTCCATACGGTACATCAGATATTTTATTACACAGATATTGCCATGACATGTATTCGAATACAATATATAATATACAGCGTAATAATTTTAATATGTTCACCATTAACGCAATTCGATACATAAAAGAGACATCTTTCATAATACAGTAGTGCCAATATTAGAAAATAAAATATTCATTAAAACCCTTTCAAAAAAAAAACACGAAACAGTTTTCGAATCAACAATCGATCATATAAAACGTCGAGTTTCAAAATTTTCATTTCGCACACAAAGGTTTTTAACATATAAACGTATCGTTTTGTATGGCGGGCGTCGCTGCGCGAACGACATGGTACACTGACACCCCAAAATAGCCTCAAAAAAATGGTAATTTCCATAATTGACACGTTTCAACAAAAGGCTTCGGTTCGTTCCGAATGACTCTGCATGACCTGTCTCGAATGCATCTGCATACGACTCCTTTGCGGTCGAAGTTGACAGTCCTTTGCCATTGTGATGATTCGAAACAGGACGTGTCAACTGTGTCGAAAATTTATTGGTTTTGTTATTAATAAATTAATTTTTTTTAATGGTGGAATCGTCGATTATCAATCAATAGATGATGATATATTAGCAAAGGATTGTTTCGTTATTCTTTTCATGATCAAATTATGGAAAATGGATCATGTATGATCAAATTCTGGAAAAGATATTGGTACTTATTTGTTGGTTGGCATCAGTGACGTCCTGAAACAATGTGCCGCCGTTAGGCAAAGTTCAAAATGACATCTTCTCTAGAAATATAGGATTTTTTTTAAATAATAATTCTAATATTATAGACAGATATTTTAAATTATATTTTTTGCGTCATAAATTTACTCCAACACAAATACTCTTGTTATTTTTTTTTTTTTCGAGTATGTTTTTATGAAGGAAAATGTTTATTACTAAATTTATTTTGCCACCCTTCAGAATTTGTCGCCATTAGGCATTGCCTTATTTGACCCTACTATCGGGATGCCACTAGTTGGCATCAATTTTGCTTATGATGATGAAATAATATATCATATTATTTATCGATTTTAATTATCGAAAGAATCTATATAAAGATACATATAAGGTTGTTGTCGTATTCTCATCAAATATTCGTAATAGTAAATTTTTTCTTTTTTGAAATTTTTTAATTCAACAAGATGATGATGAACAAATATGTCATAATTGACGATTTGAAAGAAAAAAAAATGTGAATAAATTATTAAATCTCATTTTTCAATTTCAATTAGCTAATTTTACTTTTCTTGTTAGATAATTTTTTTTTATAAAGAAAATTAAAATCCTAAAATTTCCTTACAAACTCGTCGTCATCATTATGTACAGCCATTTACCATTTATCTATTGGTGTATAAGAGTCAATCCAATCCTCTTCCATTCTTATCTATCTTTTAATATCTTCTCCCTTTCTCCATCCTTCCTCGTTCATCAACACCATTCAAATTCATATAAAACAAACATCCCAAAACTTTACAGCATCTGAAAATTTCAGCGACCATCCACCTTTCACATACAGATAACCCTCACGCACCAATCGCACCCACACAAAACCGACAAGAAAAGCACACCGAAACAATTGCGAAAAAATAATTGCATTAACACAAAACCAATCTCGGTGATATCATACAACCTCGCGGGAACGCCCTTGAATGTCTCGCACCAAATGTGTTTTCGATCATCGGACCATAGAAGCCTCTTCCTGTGTGAACGTGTGATGCTGCTAAAAACGAGAAAGAGTCAGAAATTGAACAAAGGCCGATAATTAGGAGTGGTGATGGTTTCCCGTGTGACATTGGTGCCGGAGGGATGCTAGGCAGACTCATGAAAATTCATGGTTTTGAAGAAAAATGGATCGATTCTCGTGAATTTGGGTCCAATTGAGGAAAATTATATTATATATTATAATAGGGTATTTTTTTGTGGTTTTAATTGTTATATAGGGTGTTCAAAAAGTGTGAGTACACTTTAATGAGTGAGTTTTAAACTGCACTCACCCTTTACGAACACCTATACAATCTTTTATTATGCAGAATTCTTTTACCTTTGACTGATCCATTCTAATGGTTGGTTTGGTTCATGATCCGAATATTCATAGGATCAAAAAAATTTGAATAAATCTCAAATAATTACTAAATTTAAATAATGTTAAAACGGATAATTTATTTATTTTTTTGTTTTGTCGAATTTTTAATTAGGGAAGTGCAAAAAAAATCACGTATATACTAAATTTATGTATATTATAACCATGGTACGTTTCAATTTAAGTAATGTCACTTTCGTTTCATTTTGATGATTTTGTGTGTACGTGTCTTATGATGTGAGAATATACAGGAAATTGTTCATTTTGAGTTTTCATTAAAATATGGTATTTATTAATATCCGCACATTATGTATTCCGTGACTGTTTTAAATGTGTCATAAAAAAATATAATGAAAAATATTTGTGTCAATTTTTTGATTTTTCAGAAAAAAAATTTTCTTTTAATATTTATAAACTTGAAATTTCTTCAGTTTGATTTGTTTTGGAAAATTATTTTATTTAAAATAATGCATTGTAATAAGGAAATGATTACAGTAATTATATAAAAAAAAATAATTATTAGAACTTGTGTCAAATAAATTTTACTTTAAAGAAGACTAAGGAAAATTGTTTTAGCTATGGAAAAAAATCTGCACTTGTATATTCAAAATATTACATATCAAATTCGATGAAACACTAATCGAAATTTGATTTAAATTTATTTCAAATCGATAAATTTATGATCTAATTGTTAATTGTATACCTACAAAATAAATTAATTAAATATTAAGACTTCTATTTCATTATCATCAAAGTTTTTTATGCTGTATTTTTTTTTATTAGTAAATAAAAGAATTGTGTAATATCTAATAGATGGCTCTATATATACATATGTATATACATGTATTTTTTTTTATGTATTAAAATTATTCGTTTTTATACATTATCGAAATTATTCATTTTCAATTTTCACAAAATGAATTTTCCAAATTGTTTTATAAGAAAATCCTTAAAGATTATTTCATTTCGCCAAAATCTAAAATACAAACCGCGTACACGTATGAGTTCTACACGTACACAGGCTTCCTTTTCCTGTTTACCAAAATTATTAAAAAAAAAAAAAAATTAAGGTCAAACAACATTTACGTTTACAAAATTAATCTGCAAATAATACTCACAAATAATCATACATTATATAGCACAAATGAAATAATCTCAAAACAATTTTTCTACGGCGATTATTATCATACGAAACCTAACTATACATCAATTTCACACACCAAATGCATTTTTAATAATATAAAATCGACTTCAGTATCACCCAACAACTCCGTACTCCTTTTTTTTTCACACGCGAAGCGATTTTCTAATTCGAACTTGTTGGACTGTGGCTTCAAATAACGAGTGCATCGACATCACCCCATATCAAAGTTCGTCACAGATTTATATCTCAACTTGAAAAGTTAAACGTTTACGAAACGTCAAGAATCAAGATTCAAGACGTTCTAAAAACAGCTAGAAAAACAAATTATCCGTAAATTCTTCTGATCGAGCAACGGATCCGTGCTGCAAATATTTGCATTGCTCGTTAGCACAATGTACGTATTATTTCGGTACCAGTTAGAGACGTTTTCGTGTTGGCATTTTAGAAGTACACGAGTTCAAATAACTTTCGAATCTGAAAACAACTCTTCGATAATAATTCCAAATGTAAATGTTTTGTGGCAAAACCGATACAGGATTAAACTATATGGCGAAAACCTGCTGTGTAAACAAAATAATTTTTTTTTTATTTACTTCAAACGCGATAATAATGTTAAAAAAAATGCCCTGTGAATTGTTTTCGCAAATATGACCAGTTTTTTTTTTATTTATATTTATTGAATGTGATAACGAAGACTTAATCGTTTTCGATATTTGTGAATTTGTCGCTAAGTTATCAATCAGTCAGTGAAAATCGAATCGAATGAACCGTAATTTATTTGATTTTGTTGTTATGTAGATTATTAGTATAGTTAGTATTTGATACTAGTTGTATAAATTCAACCACAATTCTATTTATATGGTAATATGGTATGCAAACAAAACACACGTGCTCGTGCTAATAAAAAAATTCACGATAAAAAAATATTATGCTTGAAACAGCATATAAAAAAAAATCAAAGAAAGTTTTTGAAATTTTTCTAGGAGTGTCATATGACGTCATAGTTTTCAAAATTTGTATCCTATTGCAAAATAAAACGTCGTTTTTTTATTGGTATGTTGTTGTTCGAAATCGGCAATCGCTAATGTCATCAAGGTTCAATATTGTTTTGTTAATTTCGGAATAAAGATTTTGTTCTTTATCAACATTACTATCGAATCTTATCAGTAATAATCGCTTTGTAATACATAAAAAAAAAAATCGCATTTGATATGAATATACGATAAAAAATATGTATGTAATATTTCAGTACTTCGAAGAATTGCATACGCATTTCTATGAATATCTCAACAAAATATTGACATACATACATAATTTCAAATTTTGTTTTATTTATAAACGTAAATAAAGCAAATGATACTACGCAATTATAACATTAGCTATCAATATTACATAATTTTATCACTTTCGTGTACACAATTAAATTTAAATTGCACTCCCAACAATTATCACAGTCGTATAATTCTCGCATTCTCCAAACGATGTTTTTTCAGAATTTCTAACTAAAATCTCCTTCTGATTCTCAAATATAATAAATAAAAGCCATTTGAATATTGTTTATTTTCAAACCTACCAAAGTTGTATTTCAACAATTTTGTTTACAAACTTTGCTATACAGTCATCGAAACGATCCCACCTTTTCACAATGCATACCACGCATATCAGACGTATCAAAATATATTATTTATTCTTATTTTCAACATATAGGTAGTATCATATCGCTATATTTTAATTATCATCGAGAAAAAATATGAGAGCATTGTGTAAAATAAATGCGAAAATAAGCATCAATTGACGTCAACGATGATCGCCGGTCAACACAAAATGTATTGACGAGTTATTATGATAAGAAAAAGTTTCATTAGCATTATCAATTATGTGCTCTAATTATTCACGATGTTTAATAGTGAAAATTGTACCGGTTCGTTTTTTTATGATTTTATTTGCAATTTATTTTCATTTTAGATCCCTGCATTGCGCAACGTTTTGTTTAGGTATATAAATATGCTGGATACGAATATCAAATGAGTTTTATATTAGTATGCTGGCTCTGCTGTAAATGTTTTTTATTTTTTTGTTGTTGTTAAACCAAGACAGACATTTTCAACTTGACCGTAGAAAAGTAAAACCTTGCTCGCCTTGAAAAAAACCGCCATTGGAACACCTTGTTTCCGCATTTATTATAAACAAAGTAGGACTTTTATACAATCTGGCGATGATATAATATATAAACATTATTTTGGATGTATAATAATAATAAAAAAAAAAAAAAATATGAGATTGAAAATTGTAAAGATTCACGATTGGCGAGTTTGCTCAAAGTTTTCATATTAAATTTCATGAAAAGCGCGTATTGTTGGTAAAACTTGTTATTTCGATGTCTGACAATGAGATAAAGCGGACCCCAATTTTGTTAACTTATATAAAAATGGTATTTACAATGTTTGCCATTTTTTATTTGCAACGGTGTACAGATGTGCCAGTGAAGGGAACGTCCTCGAATATCACACAAAAAAAGATAAATAAAGTAAACGAAACGTTTGATAAAAGTGTGAATTTACAATGCGGTGTGAAACACGGCATTATCTGACATAATAAATATAATATTAAATTGGAGAAAAAAATAATAACTTGTGTAAAAGAGCAAGAAACGGTTAAATGTTTCGCTCGATATGTCAAGCGCGAAAATCAACAACAAATAAAAGTTCAAAGACTTGCAATAAGCTGACTTGTTGTTCTCAATTCTTCATCTCGACACCTGAGTATTTAAAAAATATATTTGAATGCATCCATTGAATATACAGTAATAAATGGAAATATTAATTGGCCATCATGATTGAATGAGACCGTACAGAATATTTTCTCTTTGAAGATTCCTCTTTATTGCCCATTTACGTATTTGAATATATTAATTTAACAACTTGACCATGACTAATATTATTTACAATATTTCGAAAATAAAAAAATAGAAATTATGTTAGTGTTGCGACGAATGTTTGTTGTTGACGTTTTAGCGAAGGTGACTTTACGTCATCGTTTAAGTAGCGATTAAATACAATAAAATTGTTCCAATTACAATATGTATCAAGTAAAATGCATAAATATTTAAATTTTTTGAACAATAATTTTTTTACATTGCATAGATAATACAGATGATTTATATTTCAGAATACAGATTTTATAATTTTAATTCAAAATGTAAGTAATTCGAATATCAAGAATCATAAATACATGAACCAATTTCGATAATCCAAAGGAATCTACTAAGAATTTAACCTATATGTTAATGCGAACGTGACACAACCGGTTTTCAAGAATAATTGTTCAAGTTAAAATGATGCAGCATCAAGAAGACGATGGACATTTCAAAACAGTCATTAAATATACAACAGCAAATTTCGCAAGAATCTCGCAATAGTCTTTGCAATTGTCGACTATTTTGAGGAAAGTCTGTATAATGGGATTGCAAGTTTAAGTAATTTTGTTTAAATTATTATTCAGTTTTGGTAGTTTGTTTTGGGTGAATGTTGTAAATAATTATCATATTGAAAATTTTGATTTGATGCTTATTTAGATGGAAAATATTTGTTGAAAAAAAAATAGGTTGTTTGTTGAAGTTTTTCCAAGATATTTTCGATTGTTTTTTTATTATGTTTGGATTCAGGTGTTTTGATTGGAAATAATTTACACCCACCACTCAAAAGATAAGAAAAAAAACAATACGTCATGTATATGAATGCACTTTACATTTGTTTTCGTGATAAATTTGAAAATATTATGAACTTTTTTTTAATCTGATCGTAAATAATGAACCATAAATTCGACGATCATTCGTGTAAACATGTTCGCTAAGCTGGTTGATGCACATTTCAAAAAAATATATTTGAACTTCAAATGTTCTTGTTTATATCGTTACTCGTAGTGTTGTCATTTGCTTGGTGGTATCTGGAACCAAGTCCAATTGCCACATGGGAAGGAACATAAAGGAAACAACGGACGCCCAAGGGACAAAAAAAAAAAAAACTAGGATGTGACAATCTGTAGGAGCACATGCTGTGCTGGGTGTCCTACGATGCAGGATAAGATGCTGGGAATCCTACGATGTAGGAAGATATGAGAGAATTCACAGGGGAGAATCATGGTGGGACAAAAGGAAATTCGCTCAGAATGTTTTCGAGGCCGAGGGATTGTGTTAATCGCGTAGTGTTCCTGAAGTTTGTATAGGGATCTGTTATTTGTGTTGCGGATGGAATTGAAGAAATTTATGGATTGAGACTTTATAGAGTCTAGGATGGATGGAATTTTCAGGTCAACATGTATAACGATGATTCGAAACGTATTTGTTGGAGTTGAGACAGCGCCTAATTGTTGCGTTCTGAAAAGTCTGAAGATTGTTTGTGGAACGGTGATGAAGGAGGCGTAGCCCCAGGATGGAGAGGCATATGTCATGATAGGACGAAGGAGGGTTTTGTATAGTGTGATTTTGTTTTTGGTGGAGAGCGTAGAGTCTTGCTTTAGTAAAGGAAAGAGACGTGCTCTGGCACTCTTCGCCTTTTGACAGTGTTGTCGATGTGATGCGACCATGACAGTCGTTTGTCATAAAAAAGACACCAAGGTATTTGGTGGTGTTTTCCATTGAATGGGGTGTTGTACATGTGTAGAGGGGTAGTAGGCGTTTTGTTAAAGCGCGACCATTTCCTTCTGGTGAAGAACATAGCCGCGCTCTTTCTCAGTGTTGATGTTGATTTTCCAAGTGGAAAACCAGTCTTCGAGGATTCGAAGGTGTGTATTGAGGTAGCGGAGTACTCCCCGCGTCGAGATGGAGGAAGCAAGAATGGCAGTGTCATCTGCATACTGGGCGATTATTGATCTGTTAGTTGTGGGTTGAGGAATGTCATGAGTAAAAATGTTGTACAGCATCGGAGCGAGGACGGAACCTTGCGGAACGCCGGCCCCGATGCTGCGACAAAGAGGTAAGTATTGTTATATTTGACTTGGAATTTACGGTTTGTTAGGAATGATTTGACTATGGTGATTACTGGAGGGAGAAACCAGCTCGGAACATTTTAAAAGGAGACCATCATGCCAAACGCGATCAAAGGCCTTCGAAACATCCAAGAAAACCGCTCCGGTAACGTTCATACAGTGAAGCCCTCCAGAATATGCTCGGTAACCGTAGTTATTTGGTGGGTGGTGGAATGCAATGCTCGGAATCCATGCTGGGTGTCGGGAGTATTTTTTGTTTTGATTATCTTTAATCAGGTGATAGTTAATAATGCGTTCTAATATTTTAGAGGGATGGAGAGGAGACTAATAGGGCGATAGTTTTTTGGATCAGTGCCACTGGAATGCTTTTTCCGGAAAAGTATGACATCCGCAGTCTTCCAAGCATCTGGGAAGGTTTGTGTTCTAATGCATGCATTGATTATGGCTGTAAGAGCGGCTGTAGCTTTAAAATCGGCATTTTGAGCATGAGAGGTGTTATTTTATCGGGACCGGAGCTTTTTTGATTATTAGAGTTTTGATTATACGGGCGATATCTCTAGGAGTAACATAAGGGAGTGGTGGTGATTGAGGTGAGTGATCATTTGCGAATCATTTCGTTATCGGAGGGTGTGACCGGGGAGTTGAGCTTAAACTGAAGTTCAAGCGAGTCCGCGAAAGAGTTCAGCAACTCCTTTGAAAGAGGTAACTAGTGAGCCATTTTGGTCTTTGAGAGTGACGTTGGATTGGAAAGGATCTTTTGTGAGGGATTTGATAGTTTTCCAAATAGAACCATCTGAAACTGTTAGGCGCTCGAGATGTGAACTCCAGAGAGAGTTCCTGTAATCTGCGATTTTGAGCTTGATTGCTGCAATTTGATGATTTAGAGAGGTTTAACAGAGGGTCACGAGTGAGTTTCCATTGTTTACGGGTCCGATTTTTATTTTTGATAAGGGTCAGAATATTACGGGGGAGGAATGGTGGCAGGTCAGCTGGGGAGTCTATAGTGGCTGCGTTAATAGCTGTTCTGAGTTGAGTGTTGTATGTAAGGATGGCTTCGTTGATCTGTAAATGTGTTGTGAGTCAGGAAGGGTATGTGACGTTGTGATATGTGTGATGATGAAAGGATTCCCAGTTCACGGAATGTTTGCAGGAGGCGAAGTTTTCTAATGCATCAACGCTCGCAAGTTCAAGAATGACCGGGTCGTGGTCCGAGCTCAAAGGCAGAAACAGAATAAATATTGTACGAATAATTCAATTTATTCAAGAAAAAGTCAATGGTGGTTGGCCGTGATTTTGACCAAAATGTGTCGGCGAGGAGGAGTAATTATTTTCTCCCCTTATCATTTGCATAATCAAAAAATGAGTTTGCCCAATTGACACGGTTTTGCGGTCCCACGAGATGTGTTTGCATTAAAATCACCAGCAGCTATCGTGGGAATGCGTCACTGTCAAATATATTATCGAAATCAGAGGTTGTAGGGTGTTGAATAGACGCGCGTAAACGGAGGCGATCTTAATAAATGACGAACGACCAACACATAGCTTTATGGCCGTCATTTCAAGACGATTGTTGAAAGTAATTGGTAGGGGTTCGTACTTCAGCGACTTTTTGATAATCACTGCTGTGCCACCATGAATATGTGATCCGCGGGGAGGGTGCATCAGTGCGAATTGATATATAGTTAGCAATTGCGAATCTGTCATTAGGACTGAGTTTAGTCTCACCAAGAAGGAGTATATCGATGTTGTGCTGCGCAATAAAGGATTCGAGCTCAGATTTTTATTGCGAACACTGTTCGCATTCCAAAAGGCGATTTTAACTGAGCGAAGGGTTGAAGTGGTTGTTGGAGAAGCCATTAGTTGATTGTTGCAATGAGGGTGGAAATCGCTTGAAATTTGTCCAAGTCAAACCTCTCCAAGCGTTCCAAAATAGGGACGATTTTCATTATTTTATCAAGGATGGTTTATATCGTTCAAATCGAATGATTCATATAATGGTAAATATTTGATAATATTTATTATTTACACATTTGGCTTCTTAGAAAAAATAAACTATGATATAATTTTGCTTAGAATTGCGTTTTGCGAATGAAACTATACTAACTATGTTTGCGTTATAAAGTTTAATCATTGTATAAACCTGATTTGAAATATAACAATTAACATTCTAAATTATAATAATTGAATCTAAATATATTTCAATGTTATGTAGTATTGGAAAACTTTCCAGATTCAATACAATGTAAACGATATTTCAGATAAATTAACATTCATATCAACAAGCGTAATTGTTTAATATTATACACTAACAAATTATTATTATTTTTTTTTTTTTTTTAAGAGTTAAATAATGTATTTTCATAGTCATGCTAATTGAATGAGTCTATTATTCAAATATTTTAAGGTTAACTTTTAAGATGAATTATTTTCGTACAATTTGTACATACAATGAGCATTTATGTATCTCTGAAATTCGGATTTCTTTTCAGAAGAGTTCATATGTGCCAAAAAAGCACGTAGGCACACAGATAAAAGTGATATGCAAATCCGCATGTATCTAATTTTGTATCACAAAATGTTAAAAAAATCACAATCGGAACGAGTCTGATATATGTATGTACATATATGTATGTGAAAATGCATTTCGAAAAACGAAAATTTTTTTTCGTTACGTAAAAAAAATGCAATTTTGACCATGAAAAATATTGTTTCGATGCGATAAATAAATATAAGATCTACGTATATTTTTTAATTTGTTTTACAATCGCTCTTATCGAATTTATTTATAGCGTATCGTTAGCGTAATTGAACTTTGACATGATGATACCCAATTATGATGAATTATAATACCTTTCTATTTTCAATAGAAATCGATTAATTAATATTGATTATGTCAAGTTGAAATTGAATCACCAATTAGCATGTCATTTATCGACTGTTTTATGTGAAATGGACGTATTTGATCATTCGATCGATAAAATATTAATATTGAAAAAAACTCGATCAGTAATTATAATATTAGAAATTCTGAGTATGTTATAATATAATTCTATAATGAATATTAAATTTTTAGTTCATTATCAAATCATCATATTGACAGAGTAGACATTTATTTACGACATAGTTAGCAAATAGCTACTAAGTAATTATACAATTAGACGAAATCACCATAATTACCAAACACACGACGAAATCTTATTGCCTTAAGTAATTTATAATTTAGATAAAACTTCGTATTTTCACTTAAACTTATTCTATTTCCAATAAAACTTATATCGCAAACGAATCTTCATCAGACTCAAACCAGTTTTCAAAATATCGACCCTTATACCACTGTATGATGTTATCATGCGTTTTTCGCGTGTTATTTAATTAATTCAAACTTTTTTCCCATTGCGATAATTCGTATTCGTATGGGGCAATGTGCCTAAATCTATGTGTTACGTTACTTCAAATGACCTCGAATGTACAATTCACGAACACTTCCTTCGTACATGTCCCATATGTGAACTTTGTTTACGTTCAGTAAAAAAAAGTTTCGATTTCTATGGAGATTCGTTTTCGAAAATTATGAATATTCAAAATGGATTGATTCATAATAGAATCGATGACTTTCTATTTTATCTGTTTTCTATTCGTTAATTGTTTTCGTGAATATAATATCAATTAAATTTTTTATGTATGTCACTGTGATGTTTGCAAATTTTATGCGTTGTTTATATAATAGCAAAGTAGGTACCTACTATACAATATTAAAAAAGTTTATCGACAAAGTATTTTGAAAAAATAAGTGTTTACGAAAAATTGATCAATTTTTTAGGGTTCAGAAAAGGATAATTAAAGTAATGCGTTAGTGGTTGACCATGTACTCGTAATTGAACACTTGGAAAAACATAAAAATTAAGGTTTAAAGACGATAATCTTTCGGAGAGGGTGTGATAGATAAGATGTAATAAACAGCTAATCTAATCAAACACTTTCCGAAAGATTATCGTCTTTAAAAAAAACTTAAATTTTTTTTCTAATTGTAAGTGATCAATTACTTGTATAATAGTTGAATCACTGGTGCATTACAAAATAATAACTGGTGAAATACGAAAAAATCACATCCAAATTGCACATTTCAAAAAATGATTGACAGCAAATGGCAACCCTGAATGCGTACGTGACGCATTTCGACTTAATACCAACACTAACCGCTTTAATGCCATCGCAAAATAATTTTCACAATATTTACATCCTTATAACACTCTAATTTTAAATATAAATTCGTGTACCGAAATAAAAGTGACATTTATAAATTGTACATACAAAAATATACCTTATAATACATTAACATAAGACATATAATATCAAAAATTAATTATATAAAACAGCACTCTATCGACGTATATCTAGCCCATGTTTATAATTTGCACCATTTACATCCGTCGTTCGTTGCGGCCGGTCGTCTTCGCGAAAATTTTCGATTTCGTTGACGGGGGCGAAGTCTCCGGAGCAGCGAGCCCCATTTCATTCCAAAACTCCACAAACACTACGAAAATGTCGCTAACCTGGACGATCCGCGGCCGACTGGGCGCGAGCGTGTCCCACGGGTGCCGCACGCCTCGGGCTCCCCCCCCCGACAAGCTGAGCACAAAATGGGGCCCGAGGAGCCCCAGCAGGACCCCAGGCTCATCAACATCAAGAGATACCACAGGTCGGTGACTCCTGCCGTTCGTATGGCCGTTTTGCGGGACGCCGCTCGACCGGTTCGTAAAAGTTGGGAATTTGTTCGGCGGTTTTTCAGCGGTGTTTGGTGAAACTTTGTGTGAAAATTACAAGTTTTTTCAGCGCGAAAGTGATCGTCGGGGACTTTCTTTTTTTTGAAAAATGTCGAGCCGAATGTTGTTTTCGAAAGTGGCGTGAGGCGAGTTTCTAATGATGATGAAGGTGCTAGTTTGTAGGTTGATCCTTGGTTTTGGAGTGTGTTTGAAGAAAAGTTGAATGTCGAATCGTAAAATTCGAGATGTTCTTGTTATAAGTAAAAAATATGTTGATTGAAGTTTCGAGTGTTTTCGTATAAAATTTTGCGAATTTGCTGCTCACAGCTGTGTACGCTTAGCAATTGAACGAAACCTTGAAATATTAGAGTTTATATGAAAAAAAAATTTTCAAAGAATAAAACACTTGTTAATATTAAAAGTGCATTCTTACACGTTTCTGGAGTATAAATATTTATTTATTTGTATTGTAATAATTTCAATACATTGCTAACAATACTTGGCATAACTTTACTACGCATTGAAATTGTAATGTTCTTATTTGATACCGATCTTCAGGTCAAACGTTCAATTTTTTTAACTATCATATCCTTAAATAAATACGTTATGAATGAACAATAAGTTTCTTTTGTCATTTTCAACTATATATTGAAAACTTTGTCTTTATCGTCGCTTATACTTTGACCGACTTCCATCTGAAAACTTGTAATTTTTCAAAACCATATCTCCAGAAACATGTAAGTCGATTATGTATACTTGCAGGGTTTTGTCTAACATAATTTTTTTGTTTTTTTTTTTTGCAAGTGTTGAATTTTACTGTTGCCAACAGGTCATTATCAACACTGAATTCGAAGTCGGTGCCGCTAGCGGCTAGCGGCACGGCTACGTCTAAAGATCAATCTAGGAACTCATGGCTGTGTTTCCCGACATTGTCCGTGATATCACGGAAGGAGGGAAACACCTGGACGTTCCTGAAGCTTCAAATGGCTGGCAAAGGTACCCATCAAATGTGGATGTGTTCCGTTTTAATTTGTGTTCATTAACGGAATGTCATTTGTTATGGTACCTTCAGTCAAAAGTCTCATTTCATCAATGATTGTCATTAGATTATGCATTTTGTCAATTCTTGTTGTATTTAAATTTAAATTATAGTTTATTTCATGATATTGATGTGAATTTTGTGTATTTTTTTAACATTTTAGTTTTTTTGTAGGTGCTTCAATACAATGTTCCCGGTGGAAAGAAAAAATAGAGGCTTGGCTTTGGTTGTTTCATATAAGCAATTGGAAGATCCTAAAAAATCTGACTCCTGAAAATATTAGACTAGCTAATATTATGGGATGGTGTGTAGAAATGGTAATATATTTTATTTTTTGCTGAGTCTAATCATAGTTTGAATTCTGGAAAGCTTAAGTTTTTGTTTACTGCAGTTCCAAGCTTTCTTGCTAGTGTTGGATGATATAATGGATGGTTCTGAAACACGCCGTGGAGTAACTTGTTGGTACAAGACAGAAAATATTGGTTTATCTGCTGTAAATGATGCTATACTTATACAGTCGGCAATGTTTTCTGTTCTCAAGAAGTATTTTAATGATAAGCCATATTACAAAAATGTCCTCGAAATGTTCAACGAGGTAAATTTTCATATTTAATAGAAAAATTAATTGAGTACTATTTTGATAACGATCAAAAAAACATAAAAATTATGTATTTACTTTTTTTAGATGTTGTTGAAAACTTCGATAGGCCAATATCTCGACACACACACACAGCGATAGGAGGCAAAGTTGATTTGTCCACATTCACAATGAAACGGTATGATGCAATTGTTAAGTACAAAACTTCTTATTACACTTTCCAAATGCCTATTGGTTTGGCTATGTTGATGAGCGGCATTGACGATCCAGAAATGCACAGGCAAGCCAAGACAATTTTGTTAGAAATGGGAAAATTCTTCCAAATTCAGGTGAAAATCGTTTTCGTTTTGCAGTATATTTTATAAACGTATTTATTTAAACATTATATTATTAACAGGATGACTTTTGGATTGCTTTGGAGATCCATCGGTCACTGGAAAATTAGGAAGTGATATTCAATCAGGTAAATGCTCTTGGTTTATTGTCGTAGCCTTGCAAAGAGCAACACCAGAACAAAGACAATTAATGGAGAAACACTACGGCAACAATAATGAAGCCGATGTCGAAATAATCAAAGCTTTATATGAAGAATTAGCAATACCTAATACATATGCCACATAATGAAGAGACTAGTTACGATCTTATCAAAACCCACATTCAACAAATTTCCAGGGGTTTACCTCATGCTTTATTCTTTAATATAATGGAAAAGATTTATAGAAGAGAGTGTTAAAACTTATATGATAAAATCAATCTTTTATATTTTTTTTTTTTTATGATTAATTTCATCAATGCTGTAATGAAGGACAATACAGATATTACACATTTTTAAATTTGGCATAGTTTATATTTTTACAATTATTATATGTTCAATATTACATAGTATCTAGAATGGATAATGGCAATAAAGCGTTGCAATAATTGCAAAATAGCGCAATTTTTTATAATCTCATTTTATACTCGGTAAACAAGTATAACATCGTTTTTTGTTTGAAGGTGCCAAATTATAATTATCTAAAAAAAGTATGTCACTTCAACAGTAGGTTTAGTTAGTTCAATAATAATGATAGGCATAATATGCCACATATTATGTGTGATTTAAAATGGATAGTGCGTATATATTTTTTGTATAAGCGTTTTTTTTATAAGTTACGGCTAAGGATGTAGCAGAGTGGTTGATTGTGTATCTAATTTCTTAAAATCATAAATAGAGTACTATGATTAGAATTAGATCCTTGTGTAAATGTTCTTTAATACATATTTTAATGAATGTATTTATCAAAATAAGACGTCATTTGCTACAATAAACTTTTTTTTTTTCAAAACCAGTATATGTGTTCATATTATTTCCTTCCATAACTGTTTATTGAAAAAAGAATATTTCACTTTCGCGGTAAATATAATTAGTAATAGTTAAGGGAGCTTGGTCAATTCACAAATTGTATCTCTTGGGAAAAAATAATTGAGTACTTAATTAAGAAATTTTCATTTTGATGTTCATTGATAATGCAATAAATTCATAAAATATTTCATGTTAAATAATCCTTAATATTGGATCTTTATTGGTTTATTTTCCAAATATGCATCTTATAAAATAAAACAATACTGTTAAATATTTTTATGTCTTTAATTCAATTTTTTATATTGGGAAATCTCATTTTTATTTAAAAAAAAAAAAAAACAACATTTAGCTAAAAGGCAGATGAAATATTTTCTTTTAGGAAAAGTATACAGTTGTCTTCTTTGAAATGAGAAAAAAAATAACATAATTAATACAAAATAATTGGTTTTGTCTTTTCATAAAATATTCACCTATACATTCAAACAAATGGAAGCTGCCAAAATTCTAAAATTTTATCAAATACAGTAAGTCATTGAATGCTTACGCATTAAACAATTTATGAATAAATCTATAATAAAACAATGATAACAATCAGTGCAAAACTTGACCTTAAAACTTAATACTTATTATACAAAAGCAAAATGTTACGAAAATACTTTTTTTTTATTTACATAATATGAACATAAAACAAAAAAAATATACAGAATAAAGGTATAGCAAAAGATTTTTATAAAACTAAATCGATGGTATATTGTGTGATTCATCAGCGAGAAAACAACGAAAGAGTTTCCTTCATTGAGTAACACTATGTGGTAAAACAAAATATAATTACAAATTGATAGTGGAAAAAATAATATTACACATTTAATAATAATAATAAAATTAAAAAAAAAACAGTATTATGCAAAAGTTAAAATAGTCTCACAGTAGTATATTTGAGTTTATGAAATTAAACAGAAGGCAATTAATCAAAATAAAATATCCAAAGATGTTTAATACATAAATGTTAAATAAATTTACCATTTTTTTTTTTAATTTATAATATTTACAATGGAAATTTAAACGAGTTATGACTAGAAGGTTTGCAATAAATTCGATCAGTCTCAAGGATGTTTTTTCTAATATAACACAAAGTTAACATCGTTGGCCTTTACACAAATTTAACAAACTAAACACACAAATATGCTGGTTTAAATTTAACAACACTAAAAATAAGACCAATTGCAATTTTATATGCTAATAGCATTTTTCAAAGAAAATTAAAAAAGTTACCAGTTTATATAAATATATACATTATGCAAAAAATAAGCATCAAATAATTTAAAAAAATACTACCTGTGATATTATGCTACATGACAATCAAGGGTATCTATAAAAATATATTGCAAAACTTTGCAAATGTATAATCATGGGGTCATTAAAATAACTTACTTACAATTATTATTTAATATACAAATTATTTTATTGACTATTCTCCACTTTGCAATAACTAACATCAATATACACATAACTATAATGTTAATAATAAATGGCTTATAAAATTTTATCACACAATCAACTGATTGAACAGTTTTCAGATTCTTATAAAATGAGAATTACGTTGGGTTTAATATAAATAAGGCATACGATTTGATAAAATAAATTAGTTAGGTGATTATAATAAATTAGATATTCAGTAATATGCGACGGTGAAGCGCGAAAATAGGACATTTACAACAATGGAATTTGAATCGATACAGAATTTAATTCTATCTCTGACAAATCCAAAGCCTAACCGTTACAAATCAAACCAGTCACGACTGCGACTTTACAATTGTATCATGTTGAATAATCGAGTGAATATCGAATAAATATAATATAACGGATTAGTCGTGTATACAATATCGATTGAATTTTATTCATCTTCAGGTATTAGTAAAGGCAACTCGGGAGCCTGTAAGAGTCTCTTGTGAGCATCAGATCCAGTCAAAAACCGCAATAGTAATACCGGCACTATAACATGCTGGTATTCTAATGTGAGTTGTGCAAATTGTGCTATTTGTATTTTGTGATTCTCTTACCATATTAACTACTTGACCTGAAAATATGAAAAAAGAAATTAAAATTCAAATGATCTGAACGTCAATACATGGATTATTGTGCAAAATAGTGGTTGAAAAAACTTCACCTAACACATTCATGGTTTTCCATCTGTCATCTCCTGGGATGTCGATTAAAGGTGTCAAATCTGTATCACGATTCCATCTACTGAGTATGTCTTTTCTTTTTTATGAGTAAAATCTGAAAACATAAAATTAAAATTAACCTATTTTATTGTAACAATTTTTTTTCAAACAACAACAATAATAAAACATTACCGAATCTGAACACAGCTGATGCCAAAGAGTTCCTTCTTCGATGCGATCAACAGGATTAGTCATGTAAATGCCTCTGGGTCCGACGCCAAAAATCATCTGATGATGCCACGAATCGGTATGTGTTCTGTGTCAACTATGCCTGCTTGCAAATTTAATGTAGCAATCGGGACACCACCTGTAAAGGTTAATAAACAAGAAATTGATTCATATTGAATTAAAAATATATAAATCGTAATTGCAGGACATTTATATAAAATATATATATAAATTCTTTTTACCCAATTCAATCCAATATGCCAGCCAATGAGAAAGGGAAATAGCTCGCTCGGGCCACATAGAAAAAATGTCTGGAAGACACGGCTCCTCCTGAACCGCACGCAAACCCGCAGCCAAAGCCGTAACGTCACAACCTGCTATAGCCCTCGAGATAATGTAGCGACTCAAAGGGCGTTGTTGGTTCGCAACCTCGTTCGACGGCGGACGTGACACGTTCGACGTCCACGATCTGTTGCAAGGCCAACTGTTGGGGTTGAAAAAATAGTTTAAAATTAGATTTTTTTCTAAAATATGATAAAATTTCGATTATCTTACTAAAACGTTTATGACGGCGGTCGCCCCACGCTGACGTTCCAATTTGAGTGATCTGTCTCGAACACGCTTCTTGTTCGGTCCAAACCATCTGTTTCGGAACGACGGAAGGTTCTTCTGATCCTTCCAGACCGGATCCGTCCTTTGGAAAAAAAAAGTTTAACGTGAGGATCTAATTGTAAGGTTAAATTAAATCTACAAATTCCCTTAACGTTTGAGAACTTACAACGTTCGACGTGTCATTTTCTTGAAGAAATTTCGCCGCCTGGATGTCGACGATGAGTTTTTTAGCCATGGTACAGTGAAACAGGGCCGAAGAACGGTTTACGCGACTCGCTTCCAGGAGCTCGGCGTGTTTCGGGGATATGCGTCCGATGCTCGTCCACGAAAACGAGTCTGGCAAATCGGCTAGAAACACAACAAGAAAGAATGACGGTCAAACGATGAAACGAAACAAGACATTATAGAAAAGATAGGAATTCAACCTTCGCAGACTTCTCCGGGAGAGACGAGATCTCCGCTGCTGCTGTGGTGTCCCCGAATCTCTCTGGTGGGCCAGCTCGAACGGGTGCGGCGGACGAACACGACTTTCCCGGCGTCGCGTGCGGGATGAGCGACCCGAAGGCTCTCCCGTTCCTCGGGTCCCGCCTGACGAGCTCCTCGGCCCGCACGTCCGGGGCGGGCGGCTCCTCGCGCCGCTTCACCCCGAAGTGCTCGGCAGGTTCATCTCGCTGGTCGACGGTTCGTCGCGGAAGTCGGAGTCCCGCGAGCGACGGTCGTCGCCCAATCCCTCGGAGGGCGATTCGTCGCGGGCCCGCTCGAGAACGAATTGGTGATCGTGCTCTCGACCCGGTCGAACTTTGCGACGACCGGGTCGCTCTTCGCGTCCAGGTTCGACTCCTTCTTGGCGGCGTCGTCTCCTTCGGGGCTCGCTGATGTTTCCTCGGCGAACAGTTTACTGTTGGAGGCTGCGTCGAGTTCTCCTTCGGAGCCCGAGTCGTCGTCGGAGTCCACCTCGCACGACGGTCCCGGGTCGAAGTCCATTTCGAGGTAGTCCATGTCGGGGCTCGAGGGCGGGCGCTCCTCGTTCGGAGGCTCCTGCCGGATTTGGTTGGGGCCGAACAGTGGGGGTGCTGGGAGGTGGGGTTCGGCGGCGGGGCCCACGTCCAGGCTGAAGAAGGAACTCCTCAGGTCGGCCATGCGTTCGGCGCGCTCGCCCCGCGGTACGTGTAGATGCAGCACTCGTCTTCGCCCACGGAGTAGTCGTCGTTGCCTGTATCGCTGGACGAGCTCGTGTCGGGAGAGCGTGCTCGCTTCGAGCGGCCGGCCGCGGCGCAGCCCCTTGCGCCTTCGACGTCGGTTGGCGGGCGCAGGGGCCACGGGGGGGCGCGGGGCCGAGCCCGACGCGCCCTCGTTCGCGCAGTCGTTGTCCTCGCAGCTCGGCTGTCTGCGGCAGCGCTGGCGGGGGGCGGGGCCTCGCGGGCCCCGTCCGCGGCGGGCGGGGGCCTCTGCTCCTGCGGGGCCTGCGGGGCCTGCGGGGCCTTCAGGGGCCTTCGGGGCCGGCGGGGGGCTCTTCGCGACTCCGCTCGGTCCGGCGCCCGTCAGCTCCATCGCGCCCCACCCCCTATCGCCAAAACAAACCGATGACAGCTGTGGCCGAAAAGCCTCGACGGCGAGCCTTGTCGTCGTCGCCGCGCGGATTCGACCTTACATCATCCGTTTTTGTAATTAAATTCTAATGTGCGCCCTCGAATCGAAATTTCTGACACGTTAATATATTTTGTATGCAAACGGACGATTGATTACTTCGAATTGACGTCTCGCCATGATATCTTACAATATTTTTATGTGCAATTCTATCGGTGAGCAACAGGGCTTCGATCCGAAATTTTTTTCGTTCCGGTTTTCGGTTACGGTTCGACAAAAAAAAATTCTTTTCGGTTCCGGTTTTCAGTTTACGGTTTTCGGTTCGGCTCCGAATTTTTTCAAAAAAACGGTACACTTATAAAACTGACTCAAATATTCTAAAAATTACAACAAACAGATTACATTACGTCATTACAACACTCACGACTCTGACGCACATCGACAGGAGCACACGAGACACGTTTCAAGACAATCGGAGGGACTACGACGGTTGTGATCCAACGAATGCATCACAATTAATTTTAATCATATTTCGAAAAGTTTCGAGGAAAGCGTTCTCCGCTCGTTGTTGTAAAATTGTGTGTGCTCCCGTCGGTGTATTCCAAGATCGTGTAGGCTATTGTCGTTCGAGCGAACGTCTACTGTCTTTCCCCGAAAATAAGACCGGGTTTTATATTAATTTCCCGCTCGAAAACTACCCTGGTTCTTGTGTTCGGGATAAATTGTGCGGGAAAAATAGATAAATAAAACTTTTCGGGGTGGTTCTTATGTTAAAACCATCCTTTAATTAAAATAATGGTATTATCTTATTTTCGGGGCGAGTCTTTTTTTCGGAAAAAACGGTGGGAATTATCGGTGTTGTATTATGTGAGTTCCTGTCGTTGTGTTCTACTATCATTTGGGCAAAAAACGATAAATAATCATATTTTCGATCGATTCAATCACTAAAAAAAAATATTCAAATACATAATTTTCGATAAAAAAAACGTAAAATCGTTCGTATCGAGCTCGCCGACCGTCGGTCGACGTTGTCAGTGATCGAGTGTCTGTCGCGCGTAGTGTACGTCTTGCGCGTCGTCGTACCACGGCGACTCACTCCCGCTAACGAACTCGTGAACGGCGTCGGCAACCGTCTGGAGCCATGTCGTACGCGTACCTCTTCAAATACATCATCATCGGAGACACGGGTGAGCGTGCGCCCCTCCCACCCCTCAAGAGGGCGGCTCTGCCCCGCCCGAGGTCGCCTTCTGCGACCGCTTTCTTTGTAATGTCTAAATGCGCACAACATCAACTCCAGCTTAATCTGCGACACACTTCAACATCATCATCATCGTCGTCATTAGATGAACCTTTGTTCTTCGAAAAAAGCGAAACGCGACGTCACGCCTCGGACATGTTGGCAATATTGATTATTGACGTTTGCCGCCGTTTTGCGTCGCGCGACTGTTGCACGCCCTGCGATTTGATTTGAGTTTCGCGCTACGTTTTGGATTTCTGGGTGTTTTGTAGGGAGATTTTCGGTTTTGGTTCGCGGTCGCGCTTAGCATATGGCGAAATTTAGAAACAGCTGTAGTCGGTTTGGGTGGTTCGTTGCCATTTTGGAAAATGTGTGAACGTGGATGTTGTTGAGTTTGTTGTGGAATGTGAAGTATATTGATCGTTCGTCGTTGTGATAGGTGTGAAGATTAAATGTGTGTAATGGAGGGTGATATGTGTTATTTATCATGTTTATTATCCAATTAATTCCTTTGAAATTCCAATTATTCGTCGTATGGGCAAATGCTTATATACAAATTCATGTGTTGATCGATTGATTGTATGTGTAAAAAAAAAAAAATAGTGTTGTTTTTTAAGTAATTTTTTATTTTTAGTTTTATATCCAGAATAACAAAACAAAATACAAATATGTAACAAAATATAGTACACTCAAAAAATCTTTTTACACATTTTTGAAATAATATGGTTTAAAAAATAGTACCGATTATTATTTTTTTAACTTTAAATCGGTACAAAAGTAAAAAAAGTATGTATTATTATGCCACAATGATAAGATCCAGACCAGTACAAAATTATAGTTATTGAGTGAAAATTTTCGATTTTTTTTTTTTTTATGATTTCACACGGTGAAATTTCACCACATTTCATCTTTTTTTATAAAGTATATATTTGGGTAAAAATTTCATCCAAATATACTGATGGAACCTATCTTCAATTTTTTTATAAGGTCACCATACATTTTTTTTTTACACAGTAATCTCTGGAACATTCTCCGGTGTAAAAGTTACTTTTCATAACTATGTACAATGGCGTTTGAACTTAATTTTTAACATCTCTTGAAGAAATATAATTTTATTTTTTATTTTAGGTGTTGGAAAATCATGTGTCCTTCTGCAATTCACCGACAAACGTTTCCAGCCCGTAACGATCTCACCATAGGAGTAGAATTTGGCGCTCGCATGATAACGATCGACGGCAAACAAATTAAACTACAAATTTGGGATACTGCAGGACAGGAAGCATTTAGGTATCATGTTTCACATTGACACCTAGAAATTTATCACCTCTATTAATATTAATCGATACCATGTCTCCCAGATCGATCACCCGCTCAGATTATCGTGGGGCAGCTGGCGCTCTTCGTTTACGATATCACCCGAAGGGATACTTTCAATCATCTGTCTACTTGGTTAGAAGGCGGCTCGTCAACATTCAATTCCAATATGGTCATTATGCTCATAGGCAATAAAAGGTGTCATATTGTTTATTTTATATATTCTGATCGTTTCTGTTTATTTTGAAGTATTATAATGATTTTTCAGCGATTTGGAATCGAGACGAGAAGTCAAGAAAGAGGAAGGTGAAGCATTCGCAAGAGAGCATGGACTAGTATTTATGGAAACTTCGGCAAAACTGCCGCTAACGTCGAAGAAGCATTTATCAACACAGCCAAAGAAATTTACGATAAAATTCAAGAAGGCGTTTTCGACATTAACAACGAAGTATATCTTAACGTGAAAAACAATTAAATTGTTTTGAATTTGTTCTTTATATTTTTTTTTTGTATTTCAGGCCAACGGTATCAAGATTGAGCGCAACATTCTCCAGTTGGAGGTGCGGGTGCTGGTGGATCTTCGGGCGCGGGCGGAGCTGCCGGCGGCGGTTGTTGTTAAACCCCAACCACGTGCCGTACCTTTTACTAATGACCACAATCAACGAGTGTAACTTATATTTTATTTTTCAAAATGAAACATGTTCAATTCTATCACTTTGAAACGAGATGTGTTGAAATTTTGATAATTTATTTAAAATTAGTGTTTGTATCTGTTACGTATAAAAAAATATAAAAATTCTTGAAATAAGTGAAAAATACTTATTCGAAACGTCTACTGATGGGGCAGAGAGAGGATGAGATCAAAAAGAACGAATTATTTAGAGTTTTTTTTTTAAGTTACTGAGTTTCATATAGTTCAGTTTTTTTAGTTTGTTGGAATATTAATTTGGTTTTTTTGTTTTGTTTTTTCAGGTGTAAGGAAAATGAATAAAAAAATATAAAATAATAATTATCAAGGAAAAAACATTTTAATGACTGAAAATTAATTGCCTGTGGTCAGGCACGTGGATTAACATCAAATAAGATAACATAGTTAATTATTGAATGGTAAAATATACATATATATCTTATATATATATATATATATATATATACAAAGTCAAACTAAGATCTTTATAAATAAAATTACATAGCTTGTCAGCTCAAATTATATATCAGAATAATTTTAAATCAACTTTCAGCATGGATTCACTTAATTTCATAATCGTTTGAGTATTTAATGTACAATACCTTTAGGAACTATTAAGTAATATGTAATTTTGTCATGTCCTTTTATTTATCAAATAATTTAAGCAAAAAACGACGTCAGACACAATTTTAAGAATATCTCCAAAATATTGGAATATGTAAAGCGTGAACTGTTTCTTCCTGTATAATAGAATTATATCATTTTTACCAGTATCTATCTCATCTTGTCAAATAAACTTTTTCCATACTAGAATTAAAATTATGTCACCTATTTAATTCTTTCGTAATGTAAGTCAAATGAAAATATGGTACATTCGGGAAAATCAACTTAATTAGTCTTTCAATATTTGTATTTTTGTTATAAGAATATATATATTTATTTTTTTCGATATATTTTTTTTTATTTGTAGATTTTCTATGCTTCAATCAAACATGCTAAAAAATTGATTATTTGTGGTTATTGTTCAGGGTTATTCACGAATTTTCATAATCATAACGTCAAAAAATTATCACACGGTCAAATCTTCATTATTTTCCGTTTTGAGTGTTTCCTGTGTAAGATGTTTAGTGAAAACTAACAAGAAGGAAGTTAAATGTTTAAAATCAATCAATAATCTGCAAAGACAAGAATTTTCGAAATCCATCAACCTTATTTGTGATAATCACCAAATTAACAATGTGATATATACGTTTTACTGCAAAACTACTTATGTATTTTGTACATAGCGTAAATTTAAGTTTGTTGTTTTAGTGTTATGTTTTCATATGAAAATATTTATAAAACAAGAATTATTATGCCGAATTTTAAGATTACTTTTAAAAAGATATTTTTTATAAATGGCACCATTCAATTATTTCAGTTTTACATATTCCGAATATCAAATAGAAAGGGTCGAAAATATAACTGGAAATTTGCTATTTCACACTAGATTTTTTTCTGAAATGCCGGGTTGTCTCATAAAATATATAGTTAATATATTTTATCATATTTAAAAGTTTTCTATCTAGATATAAAACACTAGAAACTAAAATTAGCAGACCGTCATGACAGAATTGCTTAAATAGAAGTTTTCCTGGTCAGTAATTTTTTTGCACTTTGTCGAAATAGAATTTTCTATTGTATTTGTTATAATTTTGTGATGTAAAAAATATTAAGTTCCCACTAAACATTTACAGTTTAATGGGCTGAATTTGGAACCATAATTTATATTAATCAAAATGTAAAAAAAAAAATTAAAATATAATGACAGTATTTCATACATTAAATGTGCAAACAGTAGTTTTATTACTAATTAAACTTAAAATCACTATTTCCTTTGCTGTTTTGATGAAAAAAATACTCTTTCCAATACTATTTATTTTTAGTTGTATTAAAATAATCTACAAGGATTCAAAAGGCTGTTCAGAAACAAACATTATTTTGATATATTATAATATACAAAATGTTAAACTATTGTAATATCAAATAGATATAAAAGTGAAATATACAATTTAAAAAAAAAATTATGAAATGTAAGTGAATTAAGAAATATTCAATAACTAAAATCATATCAAAATTTTAAAAAACACGCATCACTAAATCACTATAATTTTTTTTCAAAAAACTCATTTACATTTTTCACTATTCTGATAGTGATGTCAACACGTTAGTTTATGTACAAAAAAAAAAGTATAACACGAGTCATAAAAGTTAACACGTGCGATTATGATTATAGAAAAAAACTAGTCATATTCAGCTTCTAATTTCGGCATAGATCCTTTCAATATAACACTCATTTGGCACAAAAGCCGCAACGCCGATCTGGAGATATCGAGATCGTTCAACTGTATTTTACCATGCTTTTGTAGTGTTATACTAGGGTATCTTATTTCGTCCAATTCGAGGCGTCCTATGTCTACTTCATAGGCGTTTAATAAACTTCTGTAACGAGCTGTACATTCTCCATGCGATTTTATCGTTAATCATGTTTGGTGGGCTGTTTTCAGGGAAGCAACTGTAATTTTAAGTCAAAGAAACATTAAAAGTCATTCTGCATTTAAATCGTTCGATAAAAAAAAAAAATGACGATTACCTTAGCCACATTTTATGGATATATTTGGTCATCATTGTGATATTGATTGATGTTTTTCGGAATGATTGGTACGTTGTACACTAATTTCACTTCTTTGTTACCATCATTTGGTGAGAAGCTACTTAAAAAAGGGCGACAAAAAAATAACATTTCGTCCTGGAAAAAAAAATACAACTGTAGTTAGAAAGTTGAAAAGTATCATAATTTTATTTTAACAAATCATGCACCTAATTAAATGTAAAATTTTAGAAAAAAATATATATAGCTTCTTTAACTAACTTGTGTGAACGATAAAGGTGCAATGATACAATCGAATAATTTCTTCAGGTAGAGCCTCACATGTGTGGCTATTTTGCTTGTCCATGATCCAGAAGAATTGGTAAGTATGTCAAATTATTTTCCTTAACAACATAAGAGCCCCACGAAAATAATATACAATCATATAGCTGTTTAATGTTCTCGTTTGAATTACTTATATCGAAGACCCTAATCTAAAAAAAAAATAATTAAAGCATATATTACAAATCTTATATTGTGGTAAAATAAATTAGTTTCAAATTTTCAGTTAAAATGTAAAGTACCTGTATAGCGTCAGAATGGTCTACATGTAATTTCAAATGTTCCACAACTTTGACTTCGACTTTAAATTCTGAAGTTAAATTATTGTTGACGTTTGCTGTTAAATATTGTTTTATTTTCAAAGCGTATTCTTTTAGTTTAGTTGGGCTGTAATTGAAATTGAACAACGGCGAAACTCGGCAAATGTTCCAAGTTGTTTTCGTAACGTAGCCTGAAAATAAAATTATTTCCTTTTATTAAAATATAAATTTGTATAAAAAGAACCCATACAAAACATACATTGCAAAGCATCGTTTTGATCATCTTCGTGCACTTGAACATGTACACTGTCTTTCGTTGTTCAAATCTATGCTGTGTGGAGATATGATTGAACTTCTCGCACGGTTATTGAAAGTTCGAAAACTAGAAAACCTATTAGCTGAAAAGCTGTTTTCCACTTCAGAAAGAGTCAGTCTGGGTTTCTTCGCCATTGCGGATCGTCGGCAACGAGATTGGCAGCGAAATATTGCAAAAGATAACTTCTATCGTATTTGGCCCTTTATTGCAAAGCCATATCAAACCTGCAATGTTAGTATTAACAATGTGATAGATTAAAGTTGTCAGATATGTAAATTAAAGTGTGTTTTTTTTCATTGTTATGTACTTTGAGACGTAAAAAAATGTGTTAGTAAACATTTCAAACTGTTATGAAATCACCCGAAGCCCACTAAGACTTTGTTTTAAATATTTATAAATACATTATGGTTCGAACGTTCAAAGCAATAACGAATCAATTGAGTTTTGAACGAAAAGTGTAAAATATTTGAACTTACAGCTGCGAAAAGCCGTCGATTTAAGACGTTCAAGTTCAAGCGGACCGTTAAAACTGGCAGGCGTCAAATAACAACGGTAACAGCATTCAGTGTTGCCAGTATCAAAAATATGTTCATTACTTCAATCCAGTTGATTTACTAATTGTTACTAATCGCAAAACTGTAATGTATATTATGAAAAAAAAATACGTCATTTATTACTTATAATATTATTATTATTCCAATATATTTTTTCCTAAAAACATCTGGATTTTTTTTTTCGGAGAAAAATTTCACTTTCACCATTTTAGAAAAAAAATTGCTTTTAATGAAAACGAATGCTTTATTTTTTATAGGAAGTGATTTAATTTTCATGATTTCCAATGGATATATAGAGAAAAACTTTAAAATTCATCAAAATGCCAGGGGTCTTTTCCGATCGGAGCCCTGAAGCGAGCACCTCCTCCGCCACTGGAAATACGTATTATTAAAATAAAGATTTATAATTGTTATATAGAAATTTACAAATATGTATAGCAATAACGGGTATTAGAATAGATCAAAAGCCATCATCATTGTTCTGAATGCTGTCAGCAACGGTCGTCATTCTGTATAATTAGCCGGTGAACGTCTCCACTCGATGAGTCAAATTTTGGAAAGATGGTGACTCAATGTCGTCATGAAAATTAGTTTGAAATAAAACAATGTTAACTTTTGAAGTCATTTTTATTTTAAATTTGAAAATTCACAAAATATACTAAATTAGGATGTAACGTAAAACGTCTAATAGACGTTTTAAGTTTTCAATTACGTAAAAAAATTAGACGAAAATGAAAATTCATTTGTCGCATTTCATCGAAGTTTCAAAACAAATTTAGACAACTTTAAATTTTCAATAAAAGTAGGATGATTTTGTAATCTAATGTACAAGCGTCAAACGTGTCTCAAAGCATTCAAATATAAAAAAAATTATTGAACAAATATGTTTATTAATTTATTTTAGAGGAGATTATAAAACCTGAATTTCTACTGATTGTGAGTCAATTAGAATATTTTTAATTATTAATTTTGTACAAATCCAAAGTTGTGTTTAACCATCTTGAAATCAACAATTAGCTCTCTTTGCAGATTTTTTTTTTCTTGTACAAAATATAGAATGAACTAAATTTATTTACATTTTGAATTGAAAATGTAGCATACTTTGTAAATAAATAAATACATTCATTTGTTAGGTTCAAGCATTATTATATTATATAACAAATCTAACCAAGTTAAGTTAACGTTTCATCAACAATATACTAACATCACAGTCCACTGATAACACATTTGTAATTTCATATTATAATTATATTAATTTTTGAATGTTAATTAAGCATTTCTACTAGTTATACATATATCGAATCATAAATGCTCAATTTTCAAATTTGAGATTATTATTTTTTTAACCATTCCTAGAAAAAAAGCAACCACAACCGAACTTAGGATTATAAAATTTTATGTGCATTATTTTAAATTTCATTTCAAGGTTAAAAAAATCTGAATCGTCGAAAGATATTAAGAAAATTGATAAAATTTTGTATGGTGCATTTTCAACATTCATAAGTTATCTATAAACAAAATAAAAATAAATCTATAATTTTTCATTAGTGTATAAATATAAAATAGTCACTATGTTACAAAATAAAAGATAATATGAAAATTTAAATGGGACTAACAAATGTAAATAAATAAATTTAAAGGAAAAAATAGATCAACATTATCACAGGCAAAAAAATATTTATAATATTAATAATTTAATGGACGCAATAAAAAAGAAAAAATATTTCTAGAATTTTAAATATTAGTAGCTACTCTGTGTGGCAAAATTAATTATAATTATTAATTAAGAAAGATTTTTTGGGTTTTCGTATTAGTAAATAAACATTAAAACAATGCGCCTAATCATCAGGTATCATAAATAATATAAATTTCAAATATAATAACAATTAAAGGTCTCAGATCGGTAACAAAGTTAAAATATAAATGTTTAAAAGTGTTATAGAAAATATCTCACATTATTATATAAGTTTTTCACAAAATTTCATTCAATTATAGAGATTTTTCATAAATAAGATATCAAAATAATTTTTTATGTTTCGACATATTTTTAGTCAAAAAAAAGCAGGTTGGTATATTTTCTATAACCTTGAATATTTATGTTAAAAAAAAGGGTAACAATAGGAAAAATATAATATGAAACAAATAAATTATAACAATTTTTAAAATCGCAACTGAAAATTTCTAATTTCGATAAAAAACATCACAAGTGTAAATTGCCAAACATCTAAAAATTTTATGAATTTCAGCAAAAAAAACGCAACCGTGATTTTATTTAATTTTAACACTCCTTGTAAGTGTGCAAAAATATAGGATTTTCAAAAGTACACGCCGTTCAAAATCTTGAAATTTTATTGAAAAATAAAATAATTTAATTTGCATTTGAAATATGTGCTCAATAATAAATTGAAAAAAATACATTTTTCTATAAAATATGTATGAAAAAAAAAAAAATTCAATCCGATTGAATAGTGATAGCGTCGTGAAAACGTAAAAAAAAACATTTTCACAATAAAAGCATATTATATTGTCAAACAATCACGCATTTTTTAGAAAACATCTCGAATTGCATGTAAACACACATGAAAAAAAAAATACTGTCAAAATCTGATTATTCGAAAATGTTAGTGAGAACGCTCTTATAAAATTAATACCGTCTCATGGGAAACCCAGTATTTCTGTGCGGGGAAGAGTTTCTGGAATAAAATTCGCATTTTGTATAAAACATGAAACCTATAGATGTTTTCTGAAATATTATATACATGATGCCTTACGGTGCACATCTTCTTTGCACGTATTTCGTCGACATGTTTGTGAAATAGTTTTATACATGACGAATCTGTTTGGCTGCTCGATGACGTCAATCAAGTGATAGTGTTTGGCAAGAAAGTTGACAAGTTTTTCAGATGGCCTATCATATGCCATGTTGCAAGGTTCAGCGTTTTTCACTCTACAATAAAAAAATAAATAAATCAGATGTTTTCTGTTATCTATATCTTGACATGTTTATTTAACTTACTTGAATAGCGTGATCGAATAAGTGCCGTCCCCAACCGTGTCTTTGATATTTTGAACATATGTAAAAATCGAGGACACATTGTATGTTATCGGGCCAGGCCGGTTCGGATCCGTCGGTGACGAATAACCTTTTTCACCTAATTTTAGAAATCCGACCACTTCTCCTTCATCGCTGGTCGATTTATCAAATTTTGTCAGAATTATTATGCGATTGGAATATCAAAAAATAAACAAAAGATAATATTCTTACTTGTTTGCTTCGTTATCGATAGCTAAGTAAATCTTATGATCTGAATCGAGTAATTTTTCATAGCTGGTGATAGCGTGTTTAAGATTTTGATGGCGACTGATTGTAATCCAATTCGTCGAGAAAATATTTGATTTTGGCATGGTGAACACTGAAAAAAATGTAATAAACGTTATTTTAAACGTAAATTATAGACCAGGGGACCTTGACTCCTCTTAAATTTTAAAATAACAAATCATACTTTATTATGAGAATTATGTCGAGATACATCATATGATCATGAATAAATTATTTGAGCGCTTTGAATTTACACACATAATATACTTTCATGTAAAAAAAACAGTATATTTGTATCGCATACATATAAAAAGTTGTTTTGGCCCCTTAAAAAAAAATTCTGACTACGACCCTGCATTTTACGTATTGATTTATATAAAAATTCATTTTACAATTCAAGGTCATGTTTCAATAGGGACTCTTTTCAAATTTAACTAACATTTTTCGTCTAATATATTTTTTGTTTAATTGATTTGATTTGTATTCTAATTCAATTTTATACAAGCCAAGGATTTAAATAAAATATCCATGGTAAATAATACACATACGAACTAACAAATCAACCAATAATTAAGGGCGGGCCGGCAAATATACGAGCATCAGTAGGTGCGTTCAATGGAAACTTCGGAGGCTAAGGCCAATATACGTTCGGGGTCAGTGAGCACGAACTACGTTGAACGTATCACTGCGAATATACGAAAATCGGTATAATTCAACATTCAATTACCTGCGACGAGCACTGTCAGCCGTCAGCAGCGTTATGGGATTCGGAAATATTGTATTCACGTTTATTTCTCCGACCATTTTGACGAAAAATTATATCCTACGTATGAGACCCCACCTCCGCGCTGTCAAGATCTCAACTGACGTTCGTTTCCGTAATACCAACACAATCCAATTAAACCACAAAATTATTCAACTTTCTAAAAAATATTTGGGCACCAATATTCGGCCCAGTATAATGGTGTTAGTTCGAGCAGTATAATTTAGCATTTCGCACAGTAAAGTCGCCAGTAACAAAGGAAAATAATAAAACATAACTGAAATCAAAATATTCTTAATTTGCATAATATTTCGTATGGAAATCAATCACATTGTGTATATTATAATGACTATTTGTTTAATAACAACAATACATAACCTCGAATTATAAAACGGTGGAATAAAATATGTCTTTCTTTATGAGATCATCTCAAAACATTGTAAAGTAATTGATTTCTTTACAAAATCAGTTACTTGTCATTAGCTTTGACAGGGACTAACTACCAACTAAATAAAATGCCATACCACGCTATACTTTTGTATAGTACATGGTCCCAAATATACCCAAATACATTAATACGTATACTATCCCACAAAAAAACGTTTAAATTATTATAAATTGCAATGTACACTGGGTCTAATTTTAGTTTTTATAATAAGTTCACTACAAAAAATGTATTTTTGATACTAGCAACTATTTGTCGGGCGAAAAGCTGATTTTGTTGCGAATTTGACGTTTGATATATACTGTGAATTTGTAATATAAATACGGTGACCAATATATTGTCCATTTTAAAAGTGGCAATGTTGCACGACAGTGTGTCGGTGGCGGGCGTAGCGCGTGGATGTCGTCTTCATAGTCGCGCCGGTGAGTTCTTAAATACACAACTTAAATCGAAACACTATTCGTAAACAACTAAAACTCCATCTCCGTTCGACCTCATCCTTCACAACCCTCGAACTCCGACCTCCGAAACCCGAAAAGACACCTCTGCACTCTTCGAAGAGGTCAGCGCATTCTTAGCAGGGCTCGCGAACCTTTTCCTCGGCGCCGACCGCGCCCCGTTTCATAACCCGTCGGGTTCAGGTCTATTTATAAATGGCGTTTGTTTACGGGACGCACCCTTCATGACATCGATCGAGGCGAGTCCATTGTGACGTTCTGGATTCGCCGAGAGTGGGTTTCGTTATTCATCGCTTCGTGCGCGTCCCAGTTTTTCGCACGAAAGGTTAAAAATTATTATCATATTCGGTATGAGGCATAAAGTGGGTATGGGTTGTCGTTTTGATGGTTGGGTCGCGTCAAACTTTCGTAAAAGTTGGCGAATGAATCATCGGTTATTTTTAGTGCGTAATCGAATATTGTTGGATTTGCATGTTGTCGATACGTTTGTGTTTCGACGGATAGTAAAAGCTTGAAAAATGTGTTATTGGTGCTCGAATTTATTTCTTGGTGTTTTCTATGTGTGATTTGTGCATTGGAAGTTCGCTAATTGGGTTTCTTGGCGAATTTCGCGCGTTTGTACGTGTTGTAGGGAGGTTATGTTGGTAATCCTGCGTTTTGGGTGTGTAATTTGTTTATTGTCAAATTTGTGCAGCGACAAGTGCTTACATTGAGATTCTTAATGTAAGTCATGCATTTTTTTTTAACAAATTTCGAATGTACTTTGGATTCATCAATTTTTAACGTTTCGGATTCACATATTGTACAATTGTAACTTTTGCCATTCGAACTGTTTGGCATGTGCAAATTTATACGATTTACGGCTAAATTATTGATAAAAACTGACAAACATAACTCCCTTACAATAAGCACAAGTACCAACTATTCGCCAAATTCGTTAAACCTAATTTACGGACTAAAATACAAAAATTATGCATAAAATAAGTTCAGAATCTTAATTTAAGCACTTATAATACATTTTTCATTTAAATACAAATTTCTTAATAAACAATTTACTCACTCGAAGTCAAGAATTACCAATTACACTTGTAATGTTTGAGAGTAAACAAATTTTAACTATGTATACTAACACTTGAGGTGTGGATAAAATGTGTCGATTTAAGGATAAGTTCTGTGCGACGATAACATTCTTTGAATCGAGCGAAAGCAAACATTCGATCGGAACAAACATACATTGTACATAATCCGAAAAATTCATACGACTTTCTGAAAATACGGAACGGAGTGGGCGTTTATTTACCCAAGATTCGATCAAGTTGTGAATCACGATTCAAGCTTTATCCGCATGACACAATCGGCGTCATCTTTGCTTCGAAGAAAACGTGATTTCATCGAATGCATTCAAATGCACTGAAAACTTTACACTTTCTATATTATACGCGTTTCCAATATAAAGAAAATTTCTGATGTATAATTCAATTGTCTTCCAATGTGAGATCTAATTAATAAAAGCTTGAAAAAAGAAAATGATTTTCGATGAAAAATTTCTGAAAATTATCATATATTGCTTGCAGCTTAATTTTGATGATGATGATAGTGGTGTATTTTCGTATTCAGTTTATCATTGTACGAAGACGCGTTCTCGACAGTTTATCGTTTTGCCTTGAAACCGGATGGACGTTCAAAGATGGTTACGTCTACAAGTGCGTCCCATTTGTGCAATGTTTTGATCAAAATACATAATTTTCCATCAAAATAATCGTTTAACATCAATTAATTTAAATTATATCCAAGTAATTCACTAGAAAAACGTTCTACGACGAACATGTGTCCGCCTTTTCATTGCGTTATCACCTCCACTTCCCACTTAACAATAATTCTATACAAATTTCATCAATAATTTTCCCCGTATACACTCATTTGCGGTTTAATATAAATACTAATTACGTTATCGCAAAAAACGCGTTTATAATATTTTCACCAATCAACCAACCGCGGCCTTCGAATTCATTAAAATCAAATTGAACGTCCGCGCACATTGAACGATTCAAATTCGGAAAACGAGACACCGCTCATTCTCGGACCAAATACATTCTCGAAGATCTGTCGCCATCTTGCGGATCGTCTCGCTCACGGTCGGTTTCGGAGACGCCATTATCGCGACCCGTTTCGAAAAATAACGTTTACGTAAGTTCGCAACGACCGTGGGCGGTGACTCATTCGCGCACTTTTGCTTTTGCCGGTTCCAAAACGATCGCCGGTGCGTTTTGGGTTTTCGATGGACCGGAAACGGCGTTTTCCGCCATTTTTATGGGTAATGGCGGTTTTCTGCGCGGGCGCCATTTTGAGTTTTCAAATTGCGCGCGCTTAAGCGGTCGTTTCTGTTTTGGATGTTGTGTGTGGTTTTTGGTATTCGTTCGTTATAGTGAGTCGGTTTTATTGTTTGGGGTGTGTTTTTCGATATGCCGTAAATGGTATTTTTCATGCCGGCGCCGTTTTGACAGTTTTCAAATTGCGCGCGCTTAAGCGGTCGTTTCTGTTTTGGGTGTTGTGTGTGTTTTTCGGTTTTCATTCGTTAACCTCCTCAGTCTATGTACATAGATTTTGTTGTCTTTTTTGAAGCTATTTTAGATTTATTTTCCTCGGACGTTTTGTAAATTATAGTGTAAATTATTTTGTTTAATTTTGTTTATTTTGCCATATAGGGCGCGAAATTTTTGTTATATGGCCGTTTTGCTTGACATCTCAACGACGTTGCGATAAGTCACGTTTTGTTTTCAATATTTTGTTATTAAAAATTCACTCACATAACATTATTATGGTACAATCTTAAAGAGGAAGACTGCTTTTATCAATTGAAACCAAAATTTCATTGTATTTGTAATGTATCATATCATAATTTGTCATCAAACATGAATGTACAAAAGAACTTAAATTTGGTCTGAAGGGTCATTTTTGTCACTTTAGCAGTATTTGTTATTTTCAAATAATTATTATTATGTGATTTAAATAGATAAAAAAGTCTTAAAAGAAAAATATTTTTATGCTATAAGTTCGAAATAAAAAAAAATAAAAAAGTTTGTGAAAAAAAGTCAGTGCTAAGAAGGTTAAAGTGAGCGGGTTTTATTTCGGGTGTGTTTTTCGATAGGCCGGAAACGGCGTTTTTCGCGCCGGCGCCATTTTGGTAGTTTTCAAATTGCGCGCGCTTAAGCGGTCTGTCTATTTGAATGTTTGTTTTACGATATTCATTCATTCAAGTGAGCCAGTTTTATTGTTTCGGGTGTGTTTCTCGATAAGCCGTAAATGGCGTTTTTCGCGCCGGTGCCCTTTTGACAGTTTTCAAACTGCGCGCGCTCAATCGGTCGTTTCTGTTTTGTATATTGCGTATGTTTTTCAATATTCATTCATTGAAGTAGGTCAGTTTTATTATCTTACATTTTGATTTGTCGATAGGCCGGAAACAGCGTTTTCCTCCATTTTTCCTGGTAAAGTTATTTTCTACGCGAGCACCATTTTGATAGTTTTCAAATTTCGCGCGCTCAATCAGTTGTTTCGTTTTGGGTGTTGCGTGTGTTTGTCAATATTCATTCATCAAAGTGAGTCAGTTTCATTATCGCTCGTTTTGATTTCTCGATAGCCCGGAAATGACGTTTTCCACAATTTTTTCCCGTAACATTATTTTCTGCGCGGGCACCATTTTGACAGTTTTCAAATTACGCGCGCTTAGGCGGTCGTGTCTGGACGTTGTGTTTTTTTCGGTATTCATTCATTAAAGTGAGTCGTTTTTATTATCTCGCATGTGTTTTCGATTGGTTGGATTCAGGGTTGTGCGTGTTTGTATTGTTTTTATTATTTAATTGATACGTGAATTAAATAATAAAAATAGTATTTAGGGCAAATTATATTGTGATTAGGAATGCATTGAAAGATGCATGTTTGTAAAAAATTGGGTGGGAAGGTCGAAATGACGTACGTAAAGATCGAAATGTCAGTGGGTTGGTCGCGTAACGAGACGTATATGGAAGTTGTATTATTTGTTTCTGAAAAACTATGAAAAGTGAGAGGAAGATTGGTTAAATGATTGATTAATGGTCAAAATGAAAATCTGAAGTGTATTCAACGAATATCAAAAAGAAAAGTTCATATAGAAAATGGTTGTGTTGTAAGAAAATTTTGAGCGACGCCAAACAATTCATCTCCCGATCGTCAACTTTCGACGATGCACTTTTCATCCATCTTTTACCACATCATATCGATTTTACAGTTTTATTTTTCCTAATACACAATCGAATCAATTCTCATATTTTCCAACAACTCGAACCCTTCGCGCGGTCAGCGATCGCCCACCATTCAATTCTCGTCTCCGTTCATCCGCCCACGCTCCATGATGCAAATGGTCCAGATTCGTTCCTCGTTCTTCGAAACGAAAAAAGAAAAAAACGTACGCCCACTCGACAACAGTCTGTAGTACCACGTGTCTTCGATTATTCCCTTGCGTTCTTCAGATTTGTACCTGGTGTTGCTTTCTTATCGCCCACGCCTTCCGTCTCTGGGAAGAAGTTGCTCTTGAGGTCGGTTGCTTAACGCATTTCTATATTTGGTTGGCTTTCGTGCGCATTTGTTTGAGCTGTGATAAAAACGTGTATGCAAATACGTTAGTCGAGTTATCTCATTTTCTGTAGGTTATTTTTTGGTTGGGTTTTCTTGTGAATGAAAAAAATTGAAGTTTTGTTGAATTTCTGTGATAAGTTGGATTAAATGACTTTAAAGATGATCTTATACATATAGGGTATAATATTTTTTTGGTATGAAATGGTATTTTGCTGCATATTTTAGTTTGAATAAAAATTAGAACACCGTTAATTTTATTATGAATATAAATAATAATCATCATCGTTAGCAATCCGTTAGTTATCCACTGCAGGACAAGGTCTTATCAACTATTTGATAGGTTAGGCTATATCTTTCTGTACTAGTCCAAATCGTATGGTACGGGGCAGGGAATAAAATAATCAACTGTCCCATGTCAACGGAGGAGACTCTTAGGCCATTGGTACACATGTCTATATACTAGATTCTGTGGTCACTGTCCACTAAGCATATCACAATGACAACCAGTAAAAATAACCATAAAATAAAAAAAATCCCTTGAAAAAACTAAAATATTAATAATATTACAATTTTCAATAACATATTAAATATTATCAATTCTTATTTGATTCATTACTTTCAAAAGAAGAAAAAAAATCGTTTTCATTTCATTGAGATTTTGGTATTTTATACAAGTGTTCGAATTTCTTTTTCAGAATAAGCAACCATGCGTCGCACACTCCTATTTGGAACACTATTTTGTGTCTTAACGTTATCGAGATCAGAAACAGATAGGTTGCAAGGGTTGAACCCTTGTACAGCCAAAGAAACATGCCACGATTGCATTCAAACGAGTGCATGTTCTTGGTGCGGACAGCCCGATTTTGGAGATAAACCGAGATGTTTTCAACCCAGTATGACATCAGTTATCGGAAGTTGTGAGGAAGCATATGTTTACAGTCCTGACAACCGAATGGATAACCTGGAAAATCGAGAACTTTCTAAAGGTTTTTGCCATTTTTTTTCTGGATATGTATATTCTTTTAATTTTAACCTGTTTCTAATATTATTATTTTTATCTAGGAAGTTATAGTGGAAGTATGAGCGGAAGTGCCAGTGGTAGTGGAAGCGTGAGTGGAAGTGGAAGTGCAAGTGGTAGTGGCTCTGGATCGTCATCGGGATTCGGTGAAATCGTTCAAATCAAACCACAAAGAGTTAGATTAGATTTACGTATTAGTAAGTATCTTGATTTTATTTAATGTTTTTCATTAGTTTATTTATACCCTCATTGTAATTTTTTATTACAGATGAAGCATATAAAATGAAAATTAGTTATGCTCAAGCTGAAGATTATCCTGTGGATCTTTACTATTTGATGGACTTGAGTAAATCTATGCAAGACGATAAAGCAAAACTGTCTGCTTTGGGGGATTTGTTGTCCGAATCTATGAAAAACATCACTTCAAATTTCCGCTTAGGATTTGGTTCGTTTGTCGACAAAGTTGTGATGCCCTACGTATCTACTGTACCGAAAAAGTAATTTTCAGTTATATTTTATCGTTCATGATAGGTAATTTTCCATGGTTCAGTGTGAATGTTATTTTGACTATTTCAATAATATTCATAGACCTGTAGCTACAGTGAGTGCTATGATTAATTTGGATGATTACTGTTCATAGGTTGTTAAAGCCGTGTGATGATTGTGAAGCTCCGTACGGCTACAGAAACCATATGAGCTTAAACAATGACACTTATCGTTTTTCTGTAAGTCCTTAAATTGTCTGTCTGGTATTGAATTAGAAATACTGTTTCTTGATCTCTATCACTTGGTGCCTCTTGTTTCTTGTTTGTATTTTGTCATATGTAAGTTTATCATAGCTTGGTACGATGTGGTATGCGTTGCTGGGTAAATGTATGTGTGTTTCGTAGTGATGGTGGCTTCAACTATGGATATTGAACTGCTTGCTGAATAAATTTGTATACATCCATATTTTTAGAGTAATCCATAAAGAGTTTTCCGAATGTCTTTATGGTTTTTTTTGTATGAAAATCGGGAAATTGTTAGTTTCGAAAATTGAGTATACCTAGTAAACATCAGTTGAATTTATTTATGTATTTTTTTAACAACTTATTTTGAAAATATAGCATGTACTTGGTATTTTGGTAATTTGAGGGATATGTTTAGCTTGTTGGAGCCATGTTCAGGATGTGCTGCCCCATATGGTTATCACAACATCATGTCTCTTAGTACAAACACATATCGTTTTGCTGTAAGTTGTTTGTATATTAGTAACGAGAACATTTATAACAAACATGTATTAATAACATTTTCTTATTATTTAATTCAACCTACTGCATTAACTACTTCTTATGCAGCTACTTTTGGTATTCATTATCGATTTTGTATGCATGTTTTTTTTTACATTTTTATGGCTTTTTCTATTTTTTATTATCTATACGTTATGTTTGATTTTATAACATTCCAATAACTCTTATTTAAATTATTTTACTAATGTGGTATGTGCACTTAGTGCAGTTTGTGAATTATGATAATGTATAATAGTTGAATGGGTTTTTTCTTGGTTCGTAATGTTTGTTATGCTTTATTTTTATTTTGTATACATCGCATTTATAAAACATGTACGTATATAATTCTGTTATTAGTTTTATATTTTCTGTGAAAAAAGATGTTTTTTTTTTTATATTTCTTTTGCTTATATTTTTAAAATCACAAATTTTGTTGTAATCTTTGACACTTTGAGCTTCAATTTGTTGAGGTACTAATTAATTTCGACAGATTAATTTTAACTACTGTCGATAATTTCAATATAAATTCTTATATTAATATCACTAATTGAAGCTAAACTATTTAAATAATAAATATTGTCTTTTTTCGTTGAATTTCAATTTTTTTTTAATAAATAGGAGGAAGTAAGAAATGCTGCTGTGTCTGGAAACTTAGATGCACCTGAAGGTGGGTTCGATGCTATAATGCAAGCTGTAGTATGCAGAAATGATATTGGTTGGCGCGAAAAGGCTCGTCGTCTTCTTGTATTTTCGACTGATGCTGGATTTCATTATGCTGGTGATGGAAAAGTAATATTTATTTTTTTCTATTTATTTTTATTTACGATTAGTTTTACCCAGCAGACCATATGACTATGTTTTTCTTTTTCAGCTCGGTGGTATCGTTAGACCAAATGACGGTAGATGCCATTTAGATAACAAAGGATGGTATACATATTCATCATATCAGGATTATCCCTCTATTTCTCACGTTAATTTAAAAGTAAGATATGAATATTTCATTAATGTGGGCTTAATTTCATTTTTGAATGTTTTATATATTTTTTCTTCTTACCAGGTGAAAGAAAATTCCATCAATGTCATATTTGCTGTCACCGCAGAACAAATCACAGTATATGAACGTCTTAAAGAGCACATCGAAGGAGCATCAGCAGGAATATTAGCTGCTGACTCTAGTAATGTCGTTGATCTTGTTAAGGAGCAATATAGTGTATGTGATATTTCAATTATGTAATAAAATATCATATATAAAGTCTTGATTTATAATCAAATAACTTAATATTATTCTCAATCTTTATCGAATAATAAAGATATTTGTATTTTATTTTTACAGAAAATTTCTTCATCTGTTGAAATGAAAGATAACTCTACTAGCGCAATTAGTATTAAGTATTATTCTTCTTGTTTAAATGGTGGAACTTCCACTCCTACCAGCCGATGTGATGGATTGAAGGTTTTTATTTGTTTGCAAATAAACAGTTATTTAAGTTTAGATTTTTTACAAATAAATATGTTTTCTAGGTCGGTGACATGGTTGAATTCACTGCAGAAATTATGGTAACATCTTGCCCGAAAGATCCTAGTGAGTGGAACCAAGTATTCCAAATTTATCCCGTCGGTATTAATGAAAGCTTAATCGTCGAATTAAATATGCTTTGCGATTGCCCGTGTGAGAGACCAGGCAATACTGTATGTAATTATAAAAAAAATTCTTTCATACCTTTTGAAACAATATTTATGCTCATTTTATCGATTAAAACAGGGATATGAAACCAAATCTAAAGCTTGCAAAGGCTTCGGAACATTGAATTGCGGAATATGCACCTGTGATCCATTGCACTTTGGTCAAATTTGTGAATGTTCCGTAAATGAAGTGGCAAGCAATAACGATACAAAAGGCTGCAGACCCGATAACGTGACAAATATCGATTGTTCTGGTCGGGGAACTTGTTCATGTGGTCGGTGCAATTGTCTACAAGAAGGTGTAAGTACACAAACATGTACCTTTCATATATATATATTGTTTTTTTGTATTCACATTATTTGTTCGTTTCAGGTTTACGGTACTTATTGCCAATGTGACGACTTTTCATGTGACAGGCACAATGGACTCCTATGCTCTGGATCAGATCATGGCACATGCAAGTGTGGAGTCTGCGAATGCCTACACGGATGGTCAGGAAAATCTTGTGACTGTCGGTCCACTACAGATACTTGCATTCCTCCAGGTTTTTATCATCGCATGTTCTTTGTCTTTTTCACACATATAGTCTTATTCATTTGATTTTATTCTTAGGTGGTGGTGAAATTTGTGCTGGACATGGCAAATGTGTTTGTGGTCAATGCGTTTGTGATGTAGGTGACGAAGGTCGTTATTCTGGACATTATTGTGATAAGTGTCCTGTGAGCATTTTTGTTTTTATTTTTTAATTTGGATACAAATGTACGGGTTTGATCACTGTTATATTTTTAAATACTTCAGACATGTACGGGTCGCTGTGCTGAATTTAAAGACTGTGTTCAATGTTTGGCGTATAAAACAGGTCCATTAGTGGAATATAATTGCGATAACTGCACGTTTATTCCTAACAGTATCAAAGTTGTTGAAGGTATGTTCATTTAGGTGATATGACAATCCATCTAAAGACAATTCGTCCAAGCGACAATTGGTCCAAAGTATAAAGTTTTTTTCAAAGTTAATGAAAATTAATAATAATCAATTTAATATTAATTTTTGGAACAGTTGTCGTTGGACGAGTTGTCTCGGATGAATTGTCACTTAGACCAATTGTCCGTTGGACCAATTGTCCGTCGGACCAATTGTCTTTGGACGAATTGTCATGGAACCATTCAATTAATTTTTGTACCAATCAACGGTCAGTCGTTATAATGTTTTTATAATTTTTAGTGAATGAAGAAAAAGAAGAACGTCTTTGCTCATATTATGACGAAGAAGATTGTAGATATACTTTCGTTTACAGTTATGATGATAAAGATAAAGAACAAGTGATTGTTCGTGCACAAGAAACTAGGGATTGCCCTCCCCAAGTAATTTATACATCGTTTACATCTTTTTACATAAGAATAATACTGATAATCTTAACTTAATCTGGTATTATAGGTATTTATGCCTGGAATTATTCTCGGAGTTATTGCTGCTATAGTGCTGATTGGATTGGCATTGTTGTTGCTGTGGAAAATGGTCACGACTATTCACGATCGTAGAGAATTTGCACGATTTGAGAAAGAGAGAATGATGGCAAAATGGGATACGGTAAATAATATAAATTAATTTAATCAAATTATACGTTTGTTCCTGTTGTTAATTTAATTTTAATTTTCAGGGTGAAAATCCTATTTACCGACAAGCCACATCAACGTTCAAAAATCCTACATATGCTGGAAAATAAATATGTCTTCGTCAATAATATGAATTTTTTCCAGTTTCGAATTTATTTTTTTTAAAAGACTAGTCAAATTATAATTTTCGAACTGCCGTGCGTCTGAAACATAAGTAACACAAAACGTTGTATGTTTTTGTGTTAATATCTCTATTTGTAATTTCATAAAATTAAATACATAAAATGCAACCTTCATCAATTAAGACGTGCTGGTGATCAAAATTAATTTAAGCCATATAAACACGATCACGTAACATGAATTTTAATTTTTTATTATTTGTTCGTATGCAAATAGAGGAGTAGTTGTGTCTTGGTTCAAATGTGGTGTAACATAAATTTATAAAAAAGAATATGTGTGTATAATGTTTGAATTGAATGTTCGCATTTCGATTCGGTACAATGTGTGTACGATAAATTTTTAAAATAATTTTATTGCCAAAGTGATTTCAAACATTGATGTAATACTTGTTTTAAAATACATCTCAAAAAGATATTTGGAATCTGGATCTTATTACAGTTAATGTGATTTGTCTGTTTATACAAGTCGAATTTATTTAATGGAATGTTTTGAATTTAATTATTTATGAAATTGTTACAAGAGTAAGTGCACATTTTAATTGATATGACTATTTGCAGTAGTTATTGCAAAGTACTTATGCTTAGTAACAATTTTTATGTTAATTATTTGACAAAGGTATTAAGTGACTTATATAATATATATTTCGATATATCTACAAATATTTCTATGAACGAAATTATACTCATGACTGAATACCTTGCCTTAATAATACAATATGTACACATGAAGAATATGGAATCGATTCTCTTATCGCCTATATATATTTTATATTTAATATTAATATACATTTAGTGTACTATTTTTAAAAGTAGTGTTTTAAAACACTTGGTATTCTTCAGCCAATGTAATGATATTAGTTCTTCCGAATAAACGATATTTATTAGAGATATGTGTAATTTGCGAATTTAGTAATAATACTGGCATAGTAGCACACAATTGACTATGATTAATCTCCAAATAGTTTTTTGTTGAAATATAAGAGAATGAATGTTCTTGAGTTTCGAATAATATTTTTAAAGTACGCTTATTTATTTGACAAAACAATGATCTACCTATTTTAATTGTGTACTGTTTGTGCATATAAGACAGAAAGTGCCTTTATGTTGTGCCATTTTACAGTGAAACAACTCGGTTATCTGATATATAATGTATTATATATTATATATTTTAATTTTTTGATCTAATATATAATGTCTAATTTTTTATCGTGTTCAGATATTTTTACATTTGTTTTAAGTAATTTGTCCCTAAATACTTTTGTATATAAAACTTATTAACTTATATTAAAAAAAATACTGTTAAAAAATGCTTTTAACGTAACATAGAAATAAAAAAACACTTAACTTATAAGTTGTTTTATTTTTATTATACTCTGAAGTGAAAAGAAAGCTGAAATTAATATACATACATATATAAAAGCAGATTTTTATCTGTCTACTATTTGGTAATGCTTATAGCAAACTCAATCAGTTATTAGTTATTAATGCTTAATACAATAAAACATGCCGAAAAAATTTTCTGTTTGTAATAGAGCTGAGCAATTACAGCATTGAAGAAGCATAAAAAATTTTTTTTTATAACTTTTTTTTATCAATCTAGATCACATAATAACAACTAATTATTTGAAAAAAAAAATACTGCTAAACTGAAAAACGACCTTTCAGTTCAAATTTTCAAATTTGATACATTACATTGTAATGATTACAATATGCAATAAAATTTTAGTTTCAATCGTTAAAAGCAGTCTTCCTTTATGAGATTATATCATAATAATATTATGTGAGTGAATTTTTGATAACAAAATATTGAAAATAAAACGTGACTTATCGTGACGTCGTTGAGATATCAAGCAAAACTGCCATATAACAAAAATTTCGCTCCCTTCATGGCAAAACAGACAAAATTAAACGAAATAACATACTTTACACTATAATTTATAAAAAGTCCCGATGAAAATAATTCTAAAATAGTTTCAAAAAAAGTCAACAAAGTCTGTGCACATTGTAATGTACAATAGGAACCGAGGAGGTTAAACGATTTTTCAAATTATTCAATGAATTACTCACGGTTCTCAACCGTTTACCCAAAAAAACCATCATGTACTTACTCCAATAGTCCTTAAAATTTGTCGTATATTCTACCGTCGGTGTATTGTACATTTGGGCAAACATTAGTCACCTGGCACACAATATACGAAAAGATTCATTTTTATTTATTTTCATATGGCAAGTTTTCTATGCGCTTCGACATCGTTTTGAACTCGCATCTGACAGTTGGACATCTTGAAGTTTTTTTGTCACCATAAAACACCGTAAACATTGTCTTTTTTTGTTTTCTCTCAAACATATTTGTAGACTTTAATCGATTGCATACGGTTATTTAGGTGGAATAAAAACGGCGATTCGCGATTCAAAACTGCACTGAAGCTGTGAAAGGTAATAATTATATGTTTCATATATCGATCACTATTATTCTATATCATCATCATCATCATTGTCGACCGGTTTAGTGTCCACTGCAGGACAAGGTCTCCCCATCAAATATTGAGGGTCTAGGCTATATACCTTATCCGAGAGCCAACCTCGTACCGAATTATTCTATGTATGATGTCGATATTGTGGTGATTATAGCAGATAATCAATATAATAAACGGTTTTACACTAAAATTTGTCTGTTTATAAAATATAATTTTAAACATATGGTCGTGTCACAATTGAACAAGCGTCCTAGATTTTTAGGTTATGGTTTTTTTTACTCTTCTAGCATCTATTCGACATTGTGGTGTTAATTTATCGTTTTTTGATTGCAGACGTAGACAATGAGTGACGTGCATGATGATTCTGACGATTCAAACAATGATGTGCTCGTAGATGACGAGCAACTAGCTCATAGCCCGGATTCTTCTACGGATTCATTGTTTTTTTTTACTCAACAAATGGAAGATGACGACGAGGAAGTGTTTGTCGATGACGATGATGAGCTTACATTTGGACCGAACAATTATTATGATGATTTTGTTGATAACGATAACGACTCCAACTCGGAATCTGTTAGCAGTTTTTTTGAGGACAGTGAAGATTCAGTTCAGTTTGCTAGTTCTAATTCTAATGATTCTGTTGATTCTGTGAGCACAGTATGGCGTGGCCCTAATACATCAAATGACCCCTCTCGTCCCACAACTCGTAGTGCACTTAGAATTTCTAACGAAAGTAACAATGTTTCAACACAACCAGAAACTCCTCAAAATGATAATCAACAAAGTAATAATCAACAAAATGATGATCAACAAAATGATAATCAACAAAGTGACAACCAGCAAAATGAAGATGGAGAACCGCCCACGAAATGTGCGAGGATAGAATTGGTAGGTGATGTTGAAGTTCCCGATGGCCAAACATGCCCAATATGTTTTGATCCATGGACCAGTTCTGGAGAGCACCGACTTGTATCTCTCAAATGCGGGCATTTGTTCGGTAGTTCTTGTATTATAAGGTGGTTAAAACCACGAGAAAATAGAGTTTGCCCGACGTGCAAGTCAAAAGCGACCGAAAAAGATATCAGATATATATATGCTCGATGTGTGTCCTTCGTTGATAATACAGATATTGAAGCTGTAAAATCGGAACTTGAAAAAATAAAAACGGCTAAAAACGGAATAGAATTAGAATTAAAATGTTTATTGAGCACACAAGAATCTCAGAGAAATAAAATAAATGAATTAAAAGCCACGATAGATAATTTAATGAAATCAAAAGCTTCAATAGTGACAAATAAAATTACAAAAAAATGGTATTTCTCACTAGAAAAAAATCTAGAACTTAGCAAGCTAGGAGAATGTCGCGTTTTCGCATACAACAAACGTAGGAACACCCTCATCATTTCACAATTAAACACTAACAACATATTTTCCGGATGCAACATCAAAGAGATGGATTGCGAAACTTACAATATCGGAAAAACAACTCTCTTACACCAAAAAGAAATCAGAGGCATCACATATTCGGATCACCACAACCTAATAATGACCGTCTCCCTCGACAAAACCATCAAAATGCTATCGGCAGACTCGGGACAAGAGAACATGTGCATTCCGACCGACTTACCCCTCTGGTGCTGCAACTGGGACATGAGCGAACCCAACAGAATATCCGTCGGAGGCTTGAGCGGAAACATATTGCTGTACGACATCAGACAGACAAAAGCGTGTCTATCGAGAGTGCACGACATCAGAGACGTATCGCCTGTTATATCTTTGGCGTCCATGTCGGATAATGTGATTTCTTGTTCACTCAATTCCGTGCAAATACATCGCAAAGACAGGTCGGGAATTTTCATTTCTGAAAATCAAGGCATCGTCGGTCCTTTTTATGATATGAATTATGATTTTAATAGCAAATCTTTGGTTTTGTCTTTGAGGCCTACTGTTCTGTTGCCATATTGCAGACATATTGTTTTCACTTACGATTTTATGAAACAGAGGGTAGTTGGGGAAGCTGAAAAAACTTTCAGTGGTACGGCCAAATTGTCGCAAATGACGAAGTCGTCTCAATTCTGCATCGGTGAGGATAAATTGTTTTCTTCGTATAGTGAAACAGGAGAAAGTATTAACATATGGGATATTGGTAACGAAAAGAAAGCTAGTTCTTTGTTGTGTCGTGATCTGATTATAGATACTTGCAGTTGGACACATGGTTCTAATATGTTTCTATCTGCCTTGTCTAATAATAAGGTTAAAGTTTATAAATTGTGTGCAGATAATTTTTAATTATTTCTTTTTTCATTGTTATCTGTTTAAATTACTATTTTTCAATTAAATATCTGTATAATTTGTGATATATTTTTTAAATAAAAATAAATAAATTGAAAGTATTGAGTCATTTTTGACAGAAAATGTCTTAACCTGAAACAGAGCATTTGGGAAAAACGCCTTGAGGGATACCAAAGAAACTTATAAACATGGCTGTAGGACAAAATATAGTAAAAGTTATAATAATTATTAAGTTAATTTAATCATCCATCATCACAGTTCACATTAAAGATCACAACTATTTTTTATTATAATATTCTAAACATTAAAGTAGTGATTATGAGTGTTATAAAATAAACACAGTGGTGAATAACTGTTTGAAACCATCTAAAGTTGATTTTAAACATTGTTAACAATTTCCTTAAGTTTTTTTCTGAAAATTTAAAAACATGTCGTACATTTCTAATATAAAAAGAATGTTAATTAACTAACAGAGTTATTGAGTTATAATATAATAAATAAATTCATATGAATTTTCTCAGTACTTTTATCAGTGTAAGCAAATATGCTAAATTGGATAAAATAAATGCATGAAAGTAACTTATAATACCTAAAATAAATTGTACATTCAAAATAATCAATAATTTGACTACAAAATTTCTTGCGATAAAACATTGGTTTGTGATGGAAATATTGGAAATTTCACAAAAATCCTCATAACGAGCATATCGAATATAAAAAATGAGTTATATTTAAATTCATAAAAAATATACATATAATTATGTGAACATCAGAATATTTTTCCACATTATGGAAGCCGTTTGATGGTAATCAAAACAAAAAAATTAATAGAAATTAATTAACTATATCTTCATATTGTTGCTTATTTGTACAATAAATAAGTAACGATAGACTCGTGCTAATCAACAATTTATTATCAATCTTAATAAAAAAGATTCATATGATCAATATTCTTCATACAAAACAGAAGATAAATTTATTAAAGAATCGAATGAAAAAGGCATTTTTTCATAAAATCCAAATTTGATTTAGACAGAACCAAAATATTAACCAAAAAATATATTAACGGTTAAATTATAAGAAAGATCTGTTAACACAAAATACTGACAATTTAACAACAAAAATTGTAAACAATCGATAATATATTCTAATTAAAATAGTGAACGAACGTTTTTATTACCTACCAACTTCATGTTGGAAAAAATTATTATCATAAAACGTTTAAAAAGAAAGAAAAAAACTAAAAACGATTAAAAAATTCAAATATTATACACATAAAGTATTATAACGATGGAGATTCAATGAGTTTCATAATGCATTCCTATAGATTAAATGGAATACACCGAAAGAAGTTATATTTTACATTATTCTTTAATATTCGAGAATAGTATTATAATATCAGTGTTATGAAGAGAGCTAAAATATCACATGCTTCAAATCTAATACTGACAATGAGATAGAAATGCTAGTTCACGCATTATTGAATCACTTATGAAGTTGATCATACCATAATTATTGTGTGACTGAACATAAAGGGAACACCATCCAAAAGTAAATGTTAACATACAAATGTATTTAAGTATATAGATCGTATTCGAATTTCATTTTTGTTGATGCACAAGATTGGACATTAAAAAATTTCGCTCGACCCTGTCGATCGATATCAATTGAACTCAGTTTTGAAATTTCAAAACTATGCGTTAAATACAAAACTGATACAAAAGTATCACTTTCAAATGAAACAAAATCAAATTAATTTTGTTCACGTTAAAATATTTCACCAAATCACACTTTATTGGTCTAATTAAGATGTCGAAGTTTCCTTTTTTCCGGAAAACGAAACAATTGATCTAATTCCTTTCACAGAAGTCTGAAAATATACAATCAATATAAATATATTGAAATGTTCAAATTGATTATAATGTACATACTAATTTACCTTTTTCTTAGATCCGTTAAGAAAATCTTTATACATCTCAGAGCGTAAATATCGAGAGTAGCTATCTGACTTCATTAAGTGATACACATGTGCCTAAAAAATAACACGTTAGAATATAAACAGACAAAAATTATTAAAAAAAGACTTTCAATATCATACTTGTGCATGATCGAAGCTCCATCTGTCAGCTCCTGCTTCCACATTAGCCTTACAAGCAGACCGACTAGAAGAATCAACATTAACAGGACACGGGGCATCCGGAGCAAGATATTCCCGCCATATTTCACCAGCGCGTGATCGTACTTGACGCTGAGGTAATGCTTTCAGTTCTTGAACAGATTCCCAAAATCTATAAACGAATTTTAATACATACAATTTCTTCCAATATTAATATTTAATTGCACAAATGAAAATATATACTTCAAATTCTCTCCTGAAAATTCTTTGTCTAAGAATTTTGTGAAATGTTCTCGTCCGGCAGGATCTTGTAGCAATTCTCGAAGGCCAAATGCCCATCTTCTCACACGTCTCAACGGTACCTCTTTGCTGGAAAATTAAGATAAACAAAATTTTATAGATCGTCGAAAATGTTATATAAATAAGCGTTCGTAAAAAGACAAACCTTTGTTTATCTTGTTCCCACAATTCTGTTGTATCGGATGTCCATGGATTTGGCCATTCTGGTGCAGTCAGAAAAGCATCATATTCAACATATTGCTCGAAATAATTGATACAACTAAAACAAAAAAATCAATGAGAAACATAAAATGATATTTGAGGAGAAAAAAAAACATGAAAACTAACGCTTCTGCAACTTTCGACACTTTAATGTTTCTTCTTTCTATTCTTTGCTTGAGTAAAGAAACCTGACGACGAGCAGTTTCGAGTCGAGTATCTGTAGTGTTAACTCTGATACAAAATTTAAATATATATATTAAAAGAAATATATAAAATAGAACTTTGATTAGATAAATTCAATTACTTCAATTCATTGGGAGGCTGGGTCGTTTCAGGTGCTGTTGTAACTTCATCACTTTGTCCCGGAGCAGTTACTGTTACGATGGGCATACCCGGACCAGTCTAAATAAAAATTACAAAATGTAAATATATTAAATCAATTTTTTCATATTGAAAACTATAGGGAAACTTTTTATAAAATATATAAAGAAATTACAGAAATGGATGGTTTTGTTGTGCTTGGTGTTTTCCCACCGCCTCGACAGGCTTTTTTGATATCCACTTCTGTTGTATTCACACATCCAGGCTATAAATATCGGACAATCGTAAATCTATTGACATTTGAAATAATGAAAATATAACGAAAATTATTAACCATTGGTCTATGCACATCCCAAAATGCTCTTTCTTGACTATCTAGTACTTTTCTTTCCAATTTATCTCTTTTTTTATCAACCTATGATAAATCAAAATTATATTTATATTTTTCGAATATGTTTTCATTCATATGAAAAAAAATATATACTTTGCTTTGTGCTTCTGCTTGCATAAATATAAATTCCCACTTTCTTGAGAACATTTTTTGCAAACGAGCTAAACTTTCTGCTTCATAATCAGCCAGTTCGAGTCTAGTTTTGTTTTGCATTGTGCGTTTACATAAATATACAGCTGAAAAATTCAAAAATTAGAAAAAAAAAATCAATTTACAAACCAACGAAAAAATTGTAATTACCATAATCCGTATTTTCAGGCTCCCACTGATTAGATGGCCAAAAGTAGGGAGTTTGAAATCTATAATGCGTTCCATCGTTCTTTACCGTCAAACAATGATCATCTACAGGGAAAAGATAACCATGTGCAGCTAACAAATGAGCCAAATGCAAAGCCTCTTGTCCATCTTCGAGTGCTAAACGGCGCGAAAGCCACGCAATCAAATCGCTTCCAGTAAATACCTAAAATGTACATATTCAATACGTATCCAACAACGAAACAGCGACAATCAAACAAAAGATTTTTACCGAAGGTATTTTAGACATAAAGCTTTTGACCGTTCTGACTGGCACTCCAGTCACTTCATCTTGCATCCTTTCTATGAGAGCTTCCATCTAAAAAGAGAAAAAAAAGTAGTTTAGTAGTAGTAAGTTTTTTTTTTAATATTTGCATTTATTTTACTAATTAATACTGTTCTTACCTTTTTATAAACAAGGTAGTTAGGGGAGTCTTCCGGTTGCGGTATTTGAACATTAGCGGGAGCGGGAGGCTGAGCATTGGATCTAGTGCTAGCTTCCTTCCCAGAAGGAAGTGTAGCCCGTGGCGCGCCACTTTTGTCCACTGAATTCATGGTCACCATGTTTTGATTCACCAGGGTGATATAGTGATATAAACTAAATTACTGGTGATAAATCTGATTTTTCTTGTGTGAACAATGCCCTTCGTTGGAATAATTCATTTATGAAAAAAACGCTGTTTTCTTTTTGAGTATTTTATGTATGTGAGAATATTTTAATATCTTTGGATGAATTTCTTTCACAAATATGTTGAGCTGATAATTTTTTCTCTTAAATTTTATTCATTTATCGAATATCAATTAGTTCAAATTGCCAACAGTTTCTTTTAAAAATTATACTTGTATAAATTCTTATATTCGATAAAATTATCAAAAATAATATAAAATATAAATATCGCTCAAGTATTCAACACTAAATGTTATATTTTATTAATAACCAACACAGTTAACGTAAAAGCGTATGCTAATAAATTTGGTAACGATAAATTTCCTTGGTAAATAAGTATTGAGTTAAATTTGAATCACTTTATTGATTTAAACAACTCTCGACTAGTGTTTGTGCAATTTTTTTACAACAGATCAGAGATTAATTTTTCTCTTTCTATCGTCTCAAGTTATCCAAATCGTTCGACGAACATTTTAAACTTGCACAATTTACAAATTATCATTTTCAACAACGTGTTCCTTTATTGTCAATAGATTTACGATCGCTCGTCACATATACATTTTATATTAACATTTTTCATATATTTCATTCTTCATAAATAAAATTTGTCCACGACAATAAGACATCTTTCAGCATCTAAAAAATAAAAACGAAAAAAAAATTAGGTACTTTCGTATTAGGAGACCCATTCACACATACAAATCGTCAACTTTTAATCATTGTTTTGCAGTGGAATTGTAAAGCATATTTGCACAATGTTTAAATTTAGTGTTTTACAGTAGCAAAAATGACATGGGCACACACCGATAATAACACATAAGGCACGTTTCAGTAAAATTGGAGGACTATGATAGTTAAATGATCCAATTAATGCTTTATAATTTATTTTAATTTTAATTATATTCTTTCGAAATTTTTTGAGGAATTTGTTCTATGTTCAGTGTTATAGTGTTGTGTGCGCTAGTGTAATTTATGCAAACGTCTGAGAACTATGTTTTACACTTAAGATCAGCTATCGGCAAACTCCGGCCCGTCATTTTCAATCCGGGCTCATATTGTTTACAAAAAATTTAGAAATTTAGAAATTCAAATAACTATTTTGAGATCGACTAGATTTAACTTTTTAAAATTTTGAGCCTGTTTTTTGTTGTTCTTTGAGTAGAATTACCCATATAAAATCAACAAATTCGTTATCCGGCCCGCCGAGACTCAAATTTTTACAATCCGGCCCTTTCCGAAAAAAGTTTGCCGACCCCTGCTTAAGATGTTGATTTAAAAGAATATGAGTTAAAATATTAGTATTTATTTTTGAACCAAACGAATAGGATACGTTGAGTAAATTTCATAGAAAAGAAAACCTAACTGAATCCAAACGTTGAATAATAAATACGTTTAAACTTTTGACCGAGACATCCGACATTTAGAAAAACTCTATTTTTCTGAAAGGGAAGTGGAAGTAAACTTTATAAAATTTCAAAATAATATACACGCGCTTTACACCCTGGATACAAATCAACTATTTAACAACTACTGATTTGTTCATATGTCCTAATATCGACCATCTGCACCATTTTAACACAAAAGCACCCCAAACTAAAAACCAAAACCCCATTCTTATAAAAACCAAACTTATCAAAAGACACCGGAAGTTCCACGCGCGAAAAAACCCTAAATTCGAAAACGCCCAGAACAAAACCGATCCGGAAACGACCGGCCATTGCGTCCGTTCGGTTTCGGCCCGAATACGGAGCGCGCCATACAAACGAAGGGAGGAGCCCGCCGTTGGGGGGCCGTCCGCGTTGAGCGGGACGCGAAAGGGTCAGCGGGGGGACGCCGAGAATTGGCGGGAAGGGCGACGATTTGAAAACGGGGCGGGAAAAGGCGCCGTTTGGACACCTGAAACGGACGACGCGAATCCGCCGGACCACCCACCGCCGATCGATACTACCGACTGTGGTTGAACTGACATACGCTCGGACGTAATGGTGTTTTGCGCGAGCATGCGTTGTCGGGTTGTTCGGGTAAAAGGAGGGTTTCCAGAAGCTAACTCACACGAAGCAAACGCACACGAAGTAAACTCACAGGAAGCAAGCTCACACGAAGCGAGCTCACACGAAGCAAGCTCAAACGAGGCAAGCTCACAGGAAGCAAGCTCTCACGAAGCAAGCTCACATGAAGCAAGCTCACATGTTTTCGAAAATTTTCGTATAATTTAACAAGAATTTACTTTGGTACTGACAAAATATTATGGACGTATACTATTACGTCTAACGTGAAATTCTTTTAACACAAAAACGCATTTTGGTGCTTTCAGTTTCGTGTTAAACGTTTTTCACTTTAATTTGAAATTTTTCAAAAGCATGTGAGCTTGCTTCCCGTGAGCTTGCCTCGTTTGAGCTTGCTTCGTGTGAGTTAGCTTCTGGCCACCAAAAGGAGAATGTTTTTTGTGATTAGATGTTTGTTCTAATGATAATGGCGTAAAAGATGCAAGCGCATGCGATTTATGCGCACGCGATACTAGCGCAAGTGATACATGCGCACGCGACGCAAGCGCCAATTTTTCGAAATTTAACAAGTAAATAACGTTTAACACGAAACTGAAACAAAATGTGTTTTTGTGTCAGGTGGTTATCTAAGGAAAAGTTTAATATTGATTCATTGAACTTAAAAATGAATTTTTAAGGTTGTCGCCCACTGAACCACGCGAGGACCACTCTCCGCTTTCGAAAAGTATTCAAATATCGGTTTTAATGCGTATTCCATAAAGTGCAATATTGCATTTGAGTGAAGCTCGGAAAGAGGCGGTCCTCGCGCGGAGCTCACGCGCCAACTCATTCGTTGAATCAATCCAACCAGAGATACAATCTTGCGCTTCATGGACTACAAATTAAAACCTATATTTGAATTTTTTTCGAAAGCGGGGTGTGGAGTGCAAATATAGGTTTTAATTCGTAGTCCATAAAGCGCAATATTGTATTTGAGTCTAGCTCGAAAAAAGGCGGTTCTCTCGTGGTCCTTGCGTGGTTCAGTGTGCGACAACCTTAAATCTTTTTCCGAAATTAATGAATTTCTAATGATTTTGTAAAATGTCTTTAGAATGTCGATTGGTGTGCTAATGACATATTTATCAAATATTTTTTTATTACATAATTAACGTTAACACAAGCATTCGATTTGTAATAAATATTATTACATTTTTTTTGATCGTTTAGTATTGGTGCACCTCTATTTTTTCTGATGATCAAAAGTGCTTCGTGACTTCAAAAAGGTTGAGAACCACTGAAAGGTAATGCACCAGTGGTTGACCATGTAACAGTAATTGATCACTTTTCAGAAAAACGTAAAAATTTTTGTTTTTATAATGATAATCTTTACGAAGGGTGCGATAGATTAACTGTTTATTATGTCTTATCTATTGCACTTTCCGAAAGATTTTCGCCTTTAAAAATCTTAATTTTTACGTTTTTCTGAGAAGTGGTCAACCACTGGTGTTGTTACCTCAACTATTACCATTTTGATAAAATCATTTACGTATACACTCAAGTCTCTATTTTATAGCCCAGAGCAAGAACGGTGAAGGAAAAAAGGTTCAGAGAAACGGAACGGTAAGGAAAGGTTTTGGAGAGTTGAACGCAATTAACTATTCGGAATGAATATGTATTTTTTTGGATAAATATTGGGATAATGAATCTTATATCCACTGTGATGGTTCAATGAAAAAAAAGCTAAAATAAAACGAAAAATATTTTTATTTTAAATCGTTAAATTACAAAAAGGTAGAATTATAAAATTAAATTTGATTTTTGAATTGAATAAAATGCATAAAGTCAATTTGCCCAAAGTTCTTTGTGGTCACCATAATCGACCATACCAATTTTTTTATCCTTAGAACATCTGTCTTTAATCACGAAAAGAATCATGTCTCGCAATTCAGATGGAAACTGAGGAGACTTCATATCTTTAGTGAAAGCTTTCACACAAGAATCGGTATTCCCAGTTAAAAATTTATTTTTCTGCTCAGACTAAAAATTGACAGTATGAGAATCCAATAGTATTAAAAATGTAAGTGTTATTTAAGAGTTAAAAATACCTTCATGAATCCGAGATGCACTAAAAATGCATTTGCCACAACGGAGACGCGATAATTATTTCCCATCATCCAAGAAATCAATTTAGAGTACATTTCGGATGTGTTCAAATCTGATGAACACATTTTGAAAATTACTTGTACCATCTGATCTGCAAACTCGTCATCTTCGCTGGTTTCCTAAAAATAATTTCAAACGATACTTCCATATCAGGATTGCGGAATTTTGTAATTTTGCATTAATAAATTAAACAAACCTTCATTTTTTTGATGATTATTTCAGCTTCAGGTGTATTAGCAACTTCATATAACTTGGTTATTGAGTTTGAACCGTTTTCTGTATTAGGCTTTGAAACAGATAGATTGATTTCATCATTTGGTTTTTTCACAAAATATTCATCATCTTGAAAAATAAAATAAAAAATATGATGAAAAAGAAAATTAAAGAAAAATTTGCATATAAATGTGGTTTTAGGATATACCATTTTTGTTCCATCTAGGATAATCATCATCCTCATAATCATCTTCTTCCTCTTCCTCTCCACCGTACTCCTCTTCTTCCTCAACATCTTCTTCTTCCTCTTCATCGTCAGAAGGTTCCTTTCCAAAATCAATATCACCGCATGCTCCTTCACTTAAACTATTCTTGAAAGCAGTGTTGAATTTATTGCCTTCTAAGAAAATTAACGTATCGGCTCTCCAAAAGATTGCAGATTCCAATTCAGTTTTCGATTGAGCGGATATTTCGTTGAAACTCAAATCTATTGTCTAAAATAATTGTTTTAAATTTAAAATTACCATTATCAATACAAATAAATGAGCATGTGAAAGAATAAATTTTCTTACTTCGAGATTCGGTAAATTAGGCTTGACTAATGCTTTCAATATAAATTTAGCACCGGCATTTTTTAATAAACAATCCCCAAGATTGATAACTTTCAATTCTTTCATATCTGGTAAGATTTCCATAAGAGCCACAGCTCCTTTTGGACCTACAGTATTATCGTTAAGATTAAGAACTTGAAGTTTTTTATTTTTCGACAATGCTTTAGACAAGGCTTCAACGCCTTGAAAGTAAATTCCGTTCTGAGGTAAAGATAAGTATTCTAAAGTTGTTATTTTCTAAAAAGAAAACAAAAATCATTATAAAATTAAGTTATATAAATTTTATACATTTATCGATAATTAAATAATTGAGATTACATCAATTATATTAGCTACGGCCATTGCACCTGGATTTTCCAAACGATTTCGACCTATTTCAAGCCTTTTTAGTTTGGGTGGTGGTGTTTCGAGTGCAGACATGAGAACTTTTGCTCCGCTTATTCCAAGTCCGTTATTATTTAAATATATATGCTGTAAAACAAAATATATTGAAAAAAAAGAAAATTAACATACACATTATAGTAAAAACCATACTTCTAGATGGACAGAATGAGGACTTTTAAAATATGATACAACACTTTCCAGACCGAGAGCGCCGAATGCATTATCGCTCAAATTTAATGTAGTTAAATTAGCACCCGATCCTAAAAGACCGTTGATTAAGCTTTTCTATAAGATCAAAAGAAAACGTGATTAAACGTGTATAAAAGTTTACTAACTTGATTTAAGTAATAAAATTGTATACCAGTGCTACAGGTACTTCTGGTTTATTTCTCGAAACGAAAATATCTGCCCAAAGGGCATTTTTAAGTTTTCCACCTTTTTCTTCTAACAACTTGCCAAGATGTTTGGCGGCTTCTACTCCAAAAGAATAAGTACTGAGATCCAAAGTATCCATGTCCTGACATTCTTTTATTGCTATTACTAAAAGTTCAACTGTGAAAATAAAAATAGAAAAGTTTTAGGAAAATTCAAATTAGTGATCGATGGGAATGAAAATTTGTAGACAGTATTATGAAACCATTTTATTCAGTAGTATGTTTATAGGGTCGGTTTAGATGTCAGTTTTTTGGGATTTTGTCTAGGTTCTGTGCATTAAAATTTTTATAAATGAATGAATACAATTTTATGAAATTTTAGATTATGTGAAAAAATATTTAAAGTAGAATACTTTTTGAAATTAATAGATTGCACTTACAAATCGAAATATAATTTTCCGTTGGGTTAAATACTCTTCGTGTTATAAAAATTTCGAAAAATCAATATAAACATCATATAATAAAGCAAAATGTGTTTAAAAATACTTATAATGATGATTATTCAGAAAAATGGCTTTTTTAAGTAGGGACCTATTTGAAATTTTTCTCCGGGGCCCCACAAAAGCCCTAACTAACCCTGTATGTTCATTAAGCATTTTAAATTGTCATATTTTGTCACTTGTTATATTTGAAATTCTCAATCAGATGCCTTAAAAATTATAAATTCGAATTAAAAATTGCACTATACATACAAATGTTTTGCAGAATAATTTAAATTTCAAAAACAACTCTACATTCAATTGCGCAAATTTTACTATCAATTGTACAAGAAACTCTAAAGTGAGCAATCACACAATTTAGAACAAACTCCAACACACGACCATAAACAATTCACACATCCAAACACACAAAATCTCTTGGGTGAACAATATTATCACCCTGCACCAAATTATATTAGCAATATCTAAACGTGTTTCTCTTCCACTTTTCTTCTAGAAAAACTGAACGCGGGGGGTCGATCGGGCAAAAGTCGCATTAAATTTACGCATTTATTTAATGCTGCATGTCTCAGTCAAAAGTCTGAATGTATTTATTACCAAACGCATTGACGAGTTAAGCTGAAAGTATCTTATTCAATCAGATATTCAGATTGAAAATATTTTATAGGTGTTATATTGACATGGGGGATAGTATAGTGGCCCCGAGTACTCATAGCGATGATTATTTGGAAAAACGACTTTTTTTAAAGTAGGGAACTGTTTCTAATTTTTCTCCTGGGCCCAAATCATCCCTGTATTAGGATAGCCAACTGTCCCGGATCGGCCGAGATTGTCCCAGAATTGAAATCGTGGTCTCATATTCTTGATAAATGCTAAATTGCCCCGGAAATTTAGAGAAAAGATAATTCCTAATCTAATGATTAGGAATTACAAATACGACTTAATAGTGAATCGTATGGAGAATTTGACTGACTGATAATGCTGTTCAGTTTTGAGCATGGTCGTAGCCAGGATTTTTTTAGGGAGGGGTCAAAACCAGTGGCGGCTCATGAAAATTTGTATTGGAGGGGCTGCAACAATGAAAATAAAAATAGTATGTATGTTTTCATGTACAAAATACGAAAACGCCATCATCAACACATACAAGAATCAAAATATGTATTGCATTTATACACCTGTACAAGACGAATATAGGAATAAAAAATAAAAAAAAACACTATACAGGGAGGGCTGCAGCCCCGAGCCGCTGCTGGTCAAAACATAACTTTGTATACGTAAGCGATTCCAAGCAATAAAAATATGTTGTATTTTCTTTGAAGTATAATGTGTATAATTAGTGCATTCAAAGAATAGATATCACAATTGAGTATTATATTTCAACATAGATCTCATAACTTAAGTATAATTTGTCATTATTTTTAAAATTTAAGAAAGCCTAGGGCCCATGCCCCCCTACCCTGGCTACGACCATGGTTTCGAGCTGTTTGTCCTGAAATCATCACAGAAAAAGTTGGCAACCCTACTCTGCATGCTCGTTTAGCATTTCAAATGATCAAACTTTCCCATTTGTTTACATTTGAAACACTCAAGCCCTAAAAACAAAAAACTGCACACACAAACGCCTCATAGCACAATTCAAACTTCAAAAACAACATTCAACCGCACAAAATCTCAAAACCCCTCAACTTCGAACCTCAACCACCGACCATAAACAACCCAAGCCGGCAACCACACGCCCGAACACCTCTCTCGCGACCGTTACATTAACGCGCCCAACTGTCAAAAAAGCGCGCCAAATTCAAAAAACCACCAAAAGGCGCAACTAACGGTCCTTCTCCGTGTCGATAGCGACGCTCTGCCTCCCCTTATAAACCTCGGCGGCGATGACAATCGCGTCGAGCGCGGGCCTGGGCTCGATGGCGGGAAGGCCCTCTCGCAGGTCGTTCATAGCGGTCGCCATTGCGCAGTAGCGCCAACTGAAGCCTTGCGCGGCGCGCGACGAGCCCCGCGATCTTCGACGAGCGCACCTACGCGCATAACCTAACATCACCCGGCTTCGGAGCCGCGACGCTGCCCCCCTCTCTTTTCGCGGAGACGCAACCCTTAAGTAGTGTCGAATGCGGCCAGGGTGGGGCGTTTTGGGTTTTGGGTTTTTGGTGTGGGTTTTTTGTTGGGATGGGTTGGGTTTGAGTTTGTTTTGTAATTATGGTAGTTCTGGTTGTGTTTGAATTTGTTTTGTTATTAGGTAGTGTGGTTGTGTTTGGTTTGGATGAATGTGTGTTGCGGTGGAAATGTGGGTTTTTGGATTTTTGTGTGAACGATACTTGCGCAAACGATGACCTGAAAATTCCATGCATCCTAGACTCGGTGAAATCCCAATTTGCAAATTTCTTCAATTCTATCCGTGACACCCACAACGAAGCCTTGTACAAACTTCAAGAATATTACACAATTAACACAATTCCTCGCCCCCGTAACATTCTGAACGTATTTCCTTTGGTCTCTCCGTGAACTCCTTTCATCTCGTCCTGCGTCGTAGGATACCCAACATCTCATCCTACAGCATGTGCTCCCTCAGATTGTCATATTCTAGATTTCAGTCTCTCATGGCACCCGTTGTTTCTTTATGCTCCTACCTACCTATGTGACAATTAGACCTGGCTCGTGACAATTAGACCTGGCTTCAAACAATAACACCAAACAATAATAACACGAAGTGATGCTGGCGCATACTGATGATAAGTTCCCAGACGTATGCGCACTCAACGCAAGCGCACATTTTTTCGAAATTTTCAAAATTTTCAAGTATACGTACACAGTATTTTGGCAGTATCAAAGTACTGTTTCTTGTTAACCGATTTGACTTATTAAGCGATTCCCACTGTAACATCATTACTATCATTGTAATATCATCATTAACTTACAATAACTAACTGTTTAAGTACTTTCACCATTTTCATTGTCACATAAAGCATTATCAAATTTATTGAAGACACCAAAATTAGAAACAAAGCTTTCGTTATTTTTTAAATTCGCTAGTCCCTTATTTCATAATAATCACTGAAGTCAAGTATAATAAGTATCAGTTAATTTTTTATTTTACAAATTGTTGATATAATGTATTTTATTTATTCAGATTTTTTAAAGTAATTTATGAAAAACATAATAATAGTTTTGAATAGTTTTCAGTTGATTGATTTATTGCGTTTGTATTCTCAAAAATATAATGGTCAAAAATTTAATATAATAATCAACGTAAGCACTTAATATTCAATAATTTATTTTAAATTTTCAAAAAATAACATTTTTTTGTCGACGCTTCATGCTAATAGAATTGATGACCAGAACAAAATTATCTAATTATTGTATTTTAGTGAAATATTTATAGTATGATTACCATATAATCCATATATAATCCATGATAATATAATTCATATTTGAAATATTCATTCGAATTTCTCTAGTAATGTTAATTGAATACTTTTAATGATATACAAGCTTTTAGTCATTAAAGAAATTTTAATCAATAAGTACTATCGTTAGCATTAATAAAAATTGAAATGAAAAATTGAAATGTATCTTTCACCTTAATGACAAAAACAAATCTGTCGATATTGCGTGATTATATAAACTCATCTCAGAAATTAATTACAACAAAGGTCATTTAGTTATCTCTTTTACTTTAAGTATCTCATTCTTAGAATTTCATAAATGAATAATAATCTTATTTATATTTTTGAAATACTGCTAAGTTTCTACATTGTTTACGTATAGAAAGCGATAGTTCGTAGTATGTAAATACATACATCCGCACATTAATATGTAAATCGGATAGTATAAAAAATACTACGAAACACGAAAAATAATACATTTTTTTTAAATAACTGAAATACGTATATATTATATTAAAAACGAAATATAAATTAATTCCGTAACCTTATCCGTCCTATTCACTAATCCAAAGTAATAAATTTTTAATCAATAAATTACAAAAAATGCACTAAAAATCAAGTCATCAAGAGAACACGATATAAAATTAGTTTAAAAATACATATTTATATTTTATTTTTAACACAATCTGAAATACTCTCAGCACTTACAATTAGATAACCAACCATTCAATTCCACAAAGTTTTCAATTTCAACCCCAAACTCGCCATAACATAACGCCCAATTTCCCCCAAACTCCAAAAATCGGGACCGCGTACGCCAGCGGCAACAGAAAGCGCCCGGCCTCCCACATTTCGAAAACGTACATCGACCCCAATTTCCGACGGCCCCCCGCCACATTGGCGGCACGTCATTTTCGAACTTCGACTGTCGACGTTTTTCACAATTTTCGAATTCGAGAAGGTCAAGTGTGTGCGTGTTGTGCAAGCGATTGCCACTTGTGTGTGTGCGGGCTGGTGTACGTGCGGCCGCGCCGTCGAGTGTTGTCGTTGCTGAACTTCGCTGCGAGCTGGTGCGAGATGGCTGGTGAGTTTCGGGAGTTGGGGCCGTTTTTTTGAAACTTCGGGCGGGTTTTCGCGCGGTTTTGCGGCGGTCCGGATTTTGGTTAAGTCGGTGGTGTTTTCTAATTTTGACGTTTGATAGGTTCTGTTATTAAGTCCAAGGACAAGTTTTGCGTATTTTTATCTCGGTTTGGGATTTGTGTTGGTTTTTTTTTCTTGTTGGAATTGTTTAAATATTTATTGTTGTATTTTTGTGGAAGTTTTTGTGAAATTGATATGTTATTTAATTTATTTTGTAACTATATTTTTTTCAAATCTTTTTGAGGACAATATAAGGAAAATTCTCACTCAACTCTCATTAGAACAACTTTAATTTTTTTTTTTTTGATAAAAAATATCTGAGCAGTAAAAGAAGTTTCTATGTAAAATTTATGATTAATTGTAAGATAACCTTATGCATTGTAATAAAGTTTAGATAAGAGATAAAATAGAATTTATAACATTTTAATAGCAAATATTATTTTCAAATATGTTTTATAATTTTTTTCAGCTAACAATCCATTCAAAAATACTGTGAAGGAGATAGAAGTGAATGGCAAAAAATACAAGTATTTTGATTTATCTTCGTTAGGTTCTCAGTATGGTAAGTAAAAATAGTTGTTTTCCTGAATGTTATTTGCATATTGCTTCCATTTCTTTATTCGGTTGACCTTTGATTTCACATTCTTCGATAATGTATGTATTTCTTATTCTTTTTAGTGATTGTTGAATTTTACTTTATGATTTTTTTTTTCAGACAAATTACCTTTTAGCATTAGAGTGTTATTGGAATCGTGTGTAAGGAACTGTGATGGTTTTCAAGTCCTCGAAAAAGATGTCAAAAATGTTCTTGATTGGGAAACAAATCAAAAAGTTGAAGGCGGGGTTGAAATTGCATTCAGACCAGCTAGAGTTATTTTACAAGTAATTATAATGTTTCGTATTAACCCGTTGAGTAGTATCGCCGTACGGTTACGACACCACTCGGGCATGCCAAAAAGAGGATTGTTGTACCCGTACGGCACTGGCAGTTTTTGCATTTTTTTTTTAATAAAACGCACAATTTTGACAAGATCATAATTTTTTATTGATAGCACATATATGTACTTGTTAAAAATTTTTGATAGCTATTTAAAACCGAGTATGAATAGCGGATGACGTCCTTATACGAATAGGAGAAGACGAAACCTTGGAAATATTTAAAAAATGCCCGCTTGAAAAAACCCTAGACATCTGGCAGGAGAGATGAGATGTGGCTGTGACTGGTCGGTACACCTACTCTTTCTTTCCAGATATCTTGTCTTGCAATATTTGACGGGTCACGGTGCGTTCGCTGCCAAGCTCACGCAGCTTGGTTAGTAAAATAATCCTCACTGCTTATGGAGAGATTAAGGACCCGGATCATATCTTGTGGTCTTGTTACTTGGCAGAAAATGAAAGAAAGGACATGTTTTCCGGGTTTCCCGGCCGTTTGCCAACTTCCAATATAGACCTCGTTTCCTCGAAATTCGCCTTTTGTGCATTCTGTACCTTCGCCAAGAAGGTTGGCTCGTGGAAAAATATATCTCGTTAGATTTTTCTCACCTCTACATTTCGTATGCCCCCCCGGAAAGCAGGACCTTCGCGTTTGCTTAGTTGAAATTAATTGTAGAGTTCCCAATAAATGTAAATGTGGCGCCTGTAGTTTTGCCTAGTGTTACTGGTATCCAGCTAAGCTGGCTCAGGAGGCTGGCATAGAGTGGGATGCTTGTAACAGGCGGGATGGTGGGCTTCCCTTCGAGTTTAATAATTATTATGAGAATATAATTTGTATTCGGTGCAGAAAAAAATCGTGAAATATCCCTTTGATTACGTTCCGGTCCGTAGGTCGCCTTTCGCAATAATTTCACTTAAATCGTTATAACTTGTTTATTAATCCATTAATTTTTATGAAACTTTCATTTTACTATAAACTTATTAAAGTTTTAATGAAAACAAACTAAAATTAATTTAATCTAGAAATACATTCAAATAATAACATAGAAAATATAGAAAACAGAAAATAATAATAAAAAGTGTTGAAAATCACTGGCAAAATATTAAAATTCCTTTTATTTTACGATTTACAAGTGTCTAATTTTAGTGTATATGTTATAGGCAAAGCATCAAGCCCGTTAATACGTGCGTTCTCTCGCAAATGAATACTTTGTCTAAATCGCTCAGAAAAAACATACACGGGAGTATGAATGAACATTTTAATTAGAGAATGTATGAGTCATCTATTCCGACATAAATAAATCGCAAGTAGGGATATGGTAGGGTATATTTTATTTTAGGGAAATATGAGAAACCCAAAATATCCAATTTGCACTAATTTATTTTTGATTTACGTATTAGAAATTGTGACAGATTAGTATCATATAGTATTAGTATTATATAGTAGAAAATTTATACTAGATTTGACGCGGACACAGATTTTTTAGAATTTAAATAAATGGGAGGGTGAGTTTTGAGTAGTTAAGGGGATGAAAACTAAAAAAGTATTGTTTCTTGTGCGTTGGAGAATATTCATACAGAATTTGGTGTGGTACAAATATTTACAAAACTCAAATTAAGAGAGGGTGGGTTTTGGAAGGGTTATTTGCCTCACAGGGGTGGTTGGGAGGATTGGTAATTTTCTTATCTTGTTTGTTATTGTTAGATATATGAGCCGTTCAGTGCACAGACTGATTAACTCCACTTTTTGAAAAATCTTGAATTTAAGTATTAAAGCACTTGGTATAGTCATAACTATTTATGTTTAAAATAACTTTCCTGAATAATGAAGATTAACATAAAAAAACGACAAAATTTTTTTGGCCATTGAATAATATTATAAATAATTTATTTCAGGGCCATTTTGATTAATTCCATACTCTAATGTAAATCAATAATGCAACTCAAATGCACTAAACCTGTATTTATGCATTCTACAATATTTATTTGAATTTATATTATAAAGGGAATTTTAAAAAACAATAAACATTGTTTCATCGATTTTCTCAATATTTTGCTTTATGGAGTTAGTCGTTGTGTGCACTGAACGGCTCATATAAGAATGTGCATACCAAATTTGGTGGTTCTATGTTTAAAAATGTGGATTTGCGAAACATTTTTCTTATACCATTAGTTTTTGCAAAATAACTCACTCTCAGGAGACATGCCCTTGAATTTTAACTCAACACTCAAAGGGTTAATAAGTTGTGATTTTTCAAGCTTTTTATTTTTTCGGAATAGATAAGATAAAAATCCCTAAAATTGTTATATGAATTTATCATATTATTGTTTCATAGGATTTCACTGGCGTACCAGCTGTAGTAGATTTCGCAGCGATGCGAGATGCTGTAAAGTCCTTAGGAGGGAATCCTGATCGTATAAATCCGATATGTCCATCTGATTTAGTTATTGATCATTCCGTGCAAGTTGATTTTGCCAGAAGGTATTTTTTTCATATTTCATACCAATAATTTCTAATTTGATTTTACTATTAATTAATTACATACAATGCAACATAAGTATCACAATCTTAAATTTGATTTTTTCAGTGGGGATGCACTACAGAAAAATCAAGAATTAGAATTTGAAAGAAATAAGGAAAGATTCACATTTTTGAAGGTGATTTATTTTTTGCTGTGGAATAATCTATTTTATTTTCCTCAAAGCACTTAAAATTATTAAATCATTGGGTTTTATATTATTATTTAAAGATTGTAATGACTTTATGTTATTAATGAAAAAATCGTATGACCTTATTTGAATGACTCTCAGCATATATACTGAAATTAAGATTTTTATATTTTCAGTGGGGAGCTGGAGCTTTTAATCGAATGTTGATTGTTCCGCCAGGATCAGGAATTGTCCATCAAGTTAACTTAGAACATCTCGCTAGAGTGGTATTTGCCGATGAAGATGGATTATTATATCCCGATTCCGTTGTCGGTACTGATTCTCACACTACCATGATAAATGGATTAGGTGTTTTGGGTTGGGGTGTAGGAGGTATATTATTTTTTTATAATTTTTAAAATATAATTTTTCTGTTCTTAAGTTAATTTATTGTTTTTTGTGATATAGGTATCGAAGCAGAGGCTGTCATGTTAGGACAAGCTATATCTATGCTTTTGCCGCCAGTTGTTGGTTATAAATTGGTTGGTGAATTAAACCAGCTTGCTACTTCTACTGATCTTGTACTTACAATTACAAAAGTAATGAAAAAACGTTCAAACATATATAAATGTTTTTGTAATTATTATTTTATTTTTATTATTATTAATTATTATTAATTTTAAAGCATCTTCGCCAACTTGGAGTGGTTGGGAAATTTGTTGAATTTTTCGGACCTGGAGTGTATAAATTAAGTATTGCTGACAGAGCTACTATATCGAATATGTGTCCTGAATATGGTGCTACTGCTGCTTTCTTCCCCGTTGATCAACGGTCATTAGATTATCTCATTCAAACAAGTAAGTTGTTGGGTTTTAGTCTGAATCATATTTATCCAGCTCATAATTGTAGAATATATTCATGAGTTAAATATGTGTATAATTTGTAGATCGATCCAACGAAAAAGTAGAAATTATAGAGAAATATTTGAAAGCAAGCAAACAATTAAGAAATTATTCAGATCCAAGTCAAGATCCTGTTTTCTCTGAGGTATATATAATTTTCTTTTCAAGTGTATGTCTCAATGCAAAATATAATACTTAGGCCAGATTTCTACATTAATCAATTCAATATTTCGAAATATACCTTTTGAAGTTTTATAATTGATCCTCTATTATGAATTTTACAAGTAAATTGTTCATTCAAGTATTACGTTAATAAGCTTTCGGTTTAATTACATTCTTAATATTTTCTATATGTTTTTTTACTGTCAATTACAGGTTGTGGAATTGGATTTAAGTTCTGTGGTAACTTCTGTGAGTGGACCTAAAAGACCGCATGATCGAGTTTCTGTATCTGATATGAAAACAGACTTCAACGAGTGTTTAGTTAATAAGGTATGTTATATTCATTTATAATTAATGAGGAATGTAATTATAAAACTATAATTACATTCTTCTAGTTTCCCAATAATTTTTGTACCAAAAATTACGATTTCGGTCTATTCTTATTTTCTTTTTGTATGAAAAATGTTAAGGTTAAGGACACACCACTGAGTTTTTCTTTATCTAATGTGATAAAAAATAAAATTGATTATTAATTAATGAATGACTTCAGGTATTGAAACTATTCTTTGTCAAGAGGTCTTAGAACACTTTTATATGGTCATTTATCTAGATATCAACCGTGTTTGATATTATTTGATATTTTTTGATTTGAACCAATTGAAATTTTTATATTTGACATTGCTTTGACTAATGTTTACTATAATTATCACACTATATATTGTTGAAATTTGTGGAAATTTCAGCATGAAATTGCAAAATCAATTGCATTACCAAACTTGTTACTTGTTCAATGCTAAATTAGAAATTATACGATTAAATAATTTTTGATTTTGTTCTCTTAAAACCCCTTGAACACCAACGTCTCATGGGCGAGATTCGCGTTGACTTGCTATGTACACCAGCGTGTCATCCGTGAGTCACAGAGATTTCTCTTACAAATAATTTTGTCCAAATTTAATTACATACATATATTAGTGGTAGCTATAGATGAACGTATTTATTATAAATATAAAAAATTAATAGGTTTGAGTTTTTTATCTTATTTTTTAGCAAAATTTCAAAGATATTTTCAGAGCTGTTTTTTTTAGCACGTTCAAAAAGTTCGAAAATTGCTGGCGTTCAGGTAAAGATTAAATATTTCCTGAATGTCAATTAACGGATTAAGGCTTTTAAATAATGTTTGGCTATTATTATTTCGTTAATAGTGCGATTATAGAGAAATATAAGGTAGTTTTAAATTTTATGTAACATATCAAATATCATCGTCATCATCATAAGCAGCCCGCTCACGTCCACTGCTGGACAAAGTCCTCCTCAATACTTTTCCTTTGGCTTTTATCCTGAGCCACTCTCATCCATGCGACGCCACACAACTTGCATATTTCGTCTATCCATCTACCACGCGGTCTTTTTTGCGGGCATTTAACACCTATTGGATATCAGTTCAGGATTTTCCTTGTCCAGTAACCATCTTTCCTTCGTGCAATATGACCCGCCCACTGCCATTTTAGTTTTATCATGTGTTCGATCACGTCCGTGACTTTGGTCATTTTACGAATCCATTCATTTCTCTTACGATTTTTCCGCGAGATACCTAGGATATACAACGAGATTTATAATAGTATAGATAACTAATTTTTTAAATGATTTTCAGGATATTGATTTCCCTTTTAAGTGTGTCTGTAAACATTTTAAGAATTTTAGATTTTTTTTTGCTTTAATTGCAGTATTAATGTATTTTTTTCACCCAAATACTCACCTATTTCAACCAAATAGATTTTATTTTTTAGCATTTGGTTTACAATGCTTTTTAGGGATTTTGTCAGTTTTTTTTTTTTAATTCATTTACATATTTTGATTACTTACTTAACTTATTATTTCAACTTTTTATAATTGTAGTAATTTTTATCACTTATTAAGATTATGTGATTGCTTTTTAATATATGGGATGTTTAAGGAATAGAAAGGGGAGATACTTTTCAGAGAAACTGTTAAATTTGTAAATGGCAATTTTATTTGTATCAAAATTCATATTTGTATAAAATTCAACTAATTAAAATTCAAAAATATAAATTATCTATAATTGATGTTGATATTTCGTATCCAAATATCTCGATGTCGTATCCTTGTCATCTATACAATCATATAATTCTTGATACTTGAACACGTGGTGCGGCTGCGCCAATTTGCTAGGCTGTTTCTGATCTTGAGTTCTTTCAGAAAATAATACAACCGAATACACTATATCCAGTGATGATTTTAAATCACATCTACTGCACATAGTTTATCCAATAGTATTATAAATATATTAACGTTTTTGACGTAAATACACTAAATAATTTAATTTTCTTTTGCTCAGCAGAAAAACATGCTGCTCGTATGAATGAAATCAACCCAGTGATTTTTAAACATAAATCAACTGAGTATCATTCATTTGTATGAGAGCATATCATTTTAGAGCATTATATAATAATATTCACACGAAGGGAAGAAATTTCAATCACACTTATCGACAGACAGAACCCAGTGATGCTGAAATTTACATCAAACTGAGCGCAGTTTGTCTATAAGTATGACTGCAAATAAGAAAATAAGTCAAAAATGTTTTATACAATAAAAAAATCTATGAAATTAAAAAAAACTGTAACCATTACCTTTTCCTTGTGAATAATTTGCGAAAAAATCTATCCAGTCAACAAATCCCAGTGATAATTTAAAACCAATATCAAATGGAATTGGTCAACTGTACAGATAATTTTCAATGAGTTGATGACGACGATACATATCGATCCTACAATGCAATGGTGGTCTAGCTTTATGAATGTTAAAAGTTATCATAAGTTAGAACACCAAAGTAATGTAAAAAAGATTCGATGATTAACTGCTTCTGCATGTCCACTTTCGGAACTCGAGTGTGTGATCTAGTCACTTGATATAAAACAGTGATATCTAGATCAACACTCGGAATCCAAAAGAGAATTCAAACTTAAATCTATTACACTGACATCAATAAGTATATAAAAGTTATAAGCAATTATACCATTTGAAAGCTTCGAAAACAAGAACTCCTCGTTCAAAGATCGGACAGCAGCAGTAGAATAGATATAGGAAAATCCCATCCCGAAGGAAACTACAGCTGTGATATGAATGCAAAATCAACATATCACGTCTTTAGTTCCTTCGGCATAAAACTTAAAATTCTATTCTGGTGCAGAAGACTGGAGCTCCTCGATGATATTTGACCCCCACCCCTCATCATTGTTCTAGCTTTATGGCGATAAAAAAACCCATGAAAACCAGAGCAACGATGAGGGGGGAGGGCCAAGAGCTGGGGTGGTCAATGGCACACTGGCTAGGCCAGATCCAATTAACCTGCCCAGGTATTGGCGATGAACTGTGACCAAGTGCTCTGGTGGACGGCTTTATATAGGCGCCCGGGACCCCGCCATTTTGAATATTGATTGGTGGGAGGCGCGAAAGCCCTTGCATTGCAAAAATGCACTACTTTGAATGCGTGTGCGCATACGACGATGTTTTTTTTTCTATATGAGTTTTCTATGGTTTTTTTAATAATTTAATAAGGGTATTTTGTTTTTTAGATTGTATGCCACTTGTTTTTTGAATGATAGCTGTCCATTGATCACGTTTTCGGCAGAATTGAATGGTTTTTTTCCTTCTAAAAGTTTATTTTCGTTTTCATTCAAATTTTTTTTGCGATTTCGGTCTTTCGAAATGTAATCTTGGTTTATATTTTCGGTATATGATATGAATACGTCATTCGGTTCAATTGACGAATTCGTGAAAAACCATCACGTGTACCGAATAAATTCTGAATTGTGTAAATTAATTTTTTATCATTTAATTCGTTGTAAAAATTTATTCGGTGATTTTTTTCTGTATATTTGGGTTCCTAAGAGATCCTTGACGTTTTTAAACTACATATTGAATCATTATTTTGACGTTTTCTTGATTTTTGTAAGAAAGTTACTCACTTTCAACTATTTTTTAATAACATTAATCACAAATGAAACCTGTGAAAATTCTAAATAAAATATTTTATTTTAAATTGTGTCTTCAATGTATTCTCGAAAAAAATGTTTATTGACATCTATTTATAGTCGCTTTTTTGGAAGAATATTTGGGTTTCGATATTTTTTCTTCCTTTATATAATTTGATTTTTATTTTGCGTATCGAGAGTAATCTAATATTGAATACAATAAACATTAGACATTTTGTTTACCTAAAGAATATTTTCGATTTTTGAACGAAGCATCTATCATTTTATCTTTTTTCATTGTGTTATTCAGTTCAATGTTTTCACGAAGTTATCCTTTTACCGGCTGGTTTATTAAAGTCGACAGTATTTATTATCATTTTATTGTTTTTATTATTGCGTTTTATTTGAAAGAAGTATTTTATATTAGTTTGAAAATCAGAGTTTTCATGACGATTATTGGGAAAAAAATTCCTTTTTAATTCAAATTTTTTTCTTCGTTCTTTGCTCTTTGTTACTTATTACTAAGCAAAAGTCTCTTTTTAAGGACATGAAATTCATAATAAAATCCAAGATATATTTAGCAATCGACACATCGTTTTATATCACGTAAACGTGATGCAATCATCATCTCTTTGTGTTATTAAATATTTTATTTGTAAATGTGACATATCATATTTCTTCAAACACACTTTGATGTTCATATTAATCATTTTTAGTTAAACTTTCATTGTTTCGCGAACGTCAATTATTTGTGTTTATTTGGACAGCTTTCTAAAATCGGATTATTTAAGGTTCAGATAATATACCATTTCGATATTATTAATCTTGATCGATAAGGATTTCTGTTTATTCACTAAAATTATGTTTTTGTTTCGTTTGAAAGATATGGTTTCTATTTCGGTTTTTTTTTCGATAAAATGTCCAAATAAGGAAATAATGGCGGCATTATGGCAAAAGGTGCATTAGTTTCAAATTCCAAAGTATTGACATGAAGACTGCTTAGATCGATTTTTTCGGAACAATGGTTGTTGTTTTCGAAAAATTTGTTAATTTTGCAATCTGATTATTTACTCCTGAATCGATTAAATAATTTCACACGTGTAAATATTTGACGATTAATAAAAAAAGTGTCGAATCAAACCCTATTGTGTTTTTAAATCACAACAACATAAAAAAAATTCATCAGCTAAAATTATTGGCGACATAAAGACTGCTTAGATCGATTTTTTCGGAACAATGGTTGTTTTTTTTCGAAAAATTGTTAATTTTGCAACCTGATTTTCTATTTAATCGAGTAAATAATTTCACACGTGTAAATATTTGATGATTAATAAAAAGTGTCGAATAAAATTCCATTGTATTTTCCACGACTGCATCGAAAACATTCATCAGCTAAAATATTGGTGACACGAAGACTGCTTAGATCGATTTTTTCAGAACAATGGTTGTTTTTTTCGAAAAATTGTTAATTTTGCAACCTGATTTTCTTTTTAATCGAGTAAATAATTTCACACGTGTAAATATTTGATGATTAATAAAAAGTGTCGAATCAAATTTCATTGTATTTCCCACGACTGCATCGGCAACATTCATAAGCTAAAATTATTGGCGACATAAAGACTGCTTAGATCGATTTTTTTGGAACAATGGTTGTTTTTTTCAAAAAATTGTTAATTTTGCAACCTGATTATTTTCTCCTTAATCGAGTAAATAATTTCTCACGTGTAAATATTTGATGATTAATTAAAAAAAAGTGTGAAATCAAATCGTATTGTGTTTTCAAATCGCTACAACATAAAAAAATCATCGGCTAAAATTATTGGCGACATAAAGACTGCTTGGATCGATTTTTTTGGAACAATGGTCGTTTTTTTTGAAAAATTGTCAATTTTTGAATCGTTTTACTCTCCCTTATTATGATTTTTTCGCGAGATACCTAGGATATACATATGTATAACTAGATTTATAATAGTATGCTGGAGTCCGCAAAATTTTTTCGGAAAGGACCAGATCGTAAAAATTTGAAACCCTGCGGATAGAAAATTCGAAGATATTTATAAAGGCAATAATTCTATTCAAAAAGTGACAAAAAAGGCTCAAAATTTTAAAATTAATTGATCTCAAAATAGTTATTTGATTATTCAAATGCTAATTTCAAATTTTTTTTATATGCAGATAATATCAAGAAAATAAGCATCCAAGAATAGCGCTGCAGGCAGTTTTTTTTCGTTTTTTTTTATTGGTTAAATTTATACTATTATTACAATGTAAAATTTTCTAAAATACATAATTTTGGTGAACAATCACTTCCGATTGAGGGCTGACAGAAGCTTCTCAATTGAAAAGTTAAAGGGATTGTGAAATATGGAAATATTTTTGCCCCTTTATCAAAACCTGAAAAACGCTTTCGTAACTGTAATTTAACAATGAATTCAGAACACTTATATGTTGTTTTTTTTAGGATGACTATTTCTAAATTTAACAAATTTATTTAATTTTAATTTTTAGTCCGTGAGCCGGAGTTTGCCGATACCTGGACTATAGATAACTAATTTTTTAAATGATTTTCAGGATATTGATTTCCCTTTTAAGTGTGTCTGTAAACATTTTAAGAATTTTAGATTTTTTTTGCTTTAATTGCAGTATTAATGTATTTTTTTCACCCAAATACTCACCTATTTCAACCAAATAGATTTTATTTTTTAGCATTTGGTTTACAATGCTTTTCAGGGATTTTGTCAGTTTTTTTTTTTTAATTCATTTACATATTTTGATTACTTAACTTATTATTTCAACTTTTTATAATTGTAGTAATTTTTATCACTTATTAAGATTATGTGATTGCTTTTTAATATATGGGATGTTTAAGGAATAGAAAGGGGAGATACTTTTCAGAGAAACTGTTAAATTTGTAAATGGCAATTTTATTTGTATCAAAATTCATATTTGTATAAAATTCAACTAATTACAATTCAAAAATATAAATTATCTATAATTGATGTTGATATTTCGTATCCAAATATCTCGATGTCGTATCCTTGTCATCTATACAATCATATAATTCTTGATACTTGAACACGTGGTGCGGCTGCGCCAATTTGCTAGGCTGTTTCTGATCTTGAGTTCTTTCAGAAAATAATACAACCGAATACACTATATCCAGTGATGATTTTAAATCACATCTACTGCACATAGTTTATCCAATAGTATTATAAATATATTAACGTTTTTGACGTAAATACACTAAATAATTTAATTTTCTTTTGCTCAGCAGAAAAACATGCTGCTCGTATGAATGAAATCAACCCAGTGATTTTTAAACATAAATCAACTGAGTATCATTCATTTGTATGAGAGCATATCATTTTAGAGCATTATATAATAATATTCACACGAAGGGAAGAAATTTCAATCACACTTATCGACAGACAGAACCCAGTGATGCTGAAATTTACATCAAACTGAGCGCAGTTTGTCTATAAGTATGACTGCAAATAAGAAAATAAGTCAAAAATGTTTTATACAATAAAAAAATCTATGAAATTAAAAAAAACTGTAACCATTACCTTTTCCTTGTGAATAATTTGCGAAAAAATCTATCCAGTCAACAAATCCCAGTGATAATTTAAAACCAATATCAAATGGAATTGGTCAACTGTACAGATAATTTTCAATGAGTTGATGACGACGATACATATCGATCCTACAATGCAATGGTGGTCTAGCTTTATGAATGTTAAAAGTTATCATAAGTTAGAACACCAAAGTAATGTAAAAAAGATTCGATGATTAACTGCTTCTGCATGTTCACTTTCGGAACTCGAGTGTGTAATCTAGTCACTTGATATAAAACAGTGATATCTAGATCAACACTCGGAATCCAAAAGAGAATTCAAACTTAAATCCATTGCACTGACATCAATAAGTATGTATATAAAAGTAATAAGCAATTATACCATTTGAAAGCTTCGAAAACAAGAACTCCTCGTTGAAAGATCGGACAGCAGCAGTAGAATAGATATAGGAAAATCCCATCCCGAAGGAAACTATAGCTGTGATATGAATGCAAAATCAACATATCACGTCTTTAGTTCCTTCGACATAAAACTTAAAATTCTATTCTGGTGCAGAAGACTGGAGCTCCTCGATGATATTTGACCCCCACCCCTCATCATTGTTCTAGCTTTATGGCGATAAAAAAACCCACGAAAACCAAAGCAATGATGAGGGGGGAGGGCCAAGATCTGGGGTGGTCGATGACACACTGGCTAGGCCAGATCCAATTAACCTGTCCAGGTATTGGCGACGAACTGTGACCAAATGATCTGAAGGACAGCTTTATATAGGCACCCGGGACCCCGCCATTTTGAATATTGATTGGTGGGAGGCGCGAAAGCCCTTGCATTGCAAAAATGCACTACTTTGAATGCGTGTGCGCATACGACGATGTTTTTTTTTCTATATGAGTTTTCTATGGTTTTTTTAATAATTTAATAAGCGTATTTTGTTTTTTAGATTGTATGCCACTTGTTTTTTGAATGATAGCTTTCAATTGATCACGTTTTCGGCAGAATTGAATAGTTTTTTTCCTTCTAGAATTTTCTTTTCGTTTTCGTACAATTTTTTTTTGCGAATTCGATTTTTCGAAATGTAATCTTGGTTTTCGGACATATATTCTCAGTATATATCTTGTTTTTTTTTTCAAATATATTCTCGGTAAATTATAAGAAACACCGTTGTTCAACTGACGAATTCGTGAAAAACCATCACGTGTACCAAATAAATTCTGAATTGTGTAAATTCATTTTTTATCATTTCATTCGTTCTAAACATTTATTCGGTGATTTTTTTCTAGAAATTTGGTTTCCTAAGAGATCCTTGACGTTTTTAAACAACATATTGAATCATTATTTTGACGTTTTCTTGAACTTTTCTTGATTTTCGTTTGAAAGTTACTCGATTTCGAATATTCAACAATCGACACATTTGTTTTATATCACGTACACTTGATGTAGTCATGAACTCTTTGTGTTATTCAATTTTTAATTGGTAAATGTAACATATCATATTTTGTTAAACACACCTTGATGTTTATATTAGTCATTTTTTTTTTTAGTTAAACTTTCATTGTATCGCGAACGTCAATTATTTGTGTTTATTTGGACAGCTTTCTAAAATCGGATTATTAAAGGTTCAGATAATATACTCTTTCGATATTATTAATCATGATTGATAAGGATTTCTGTTTATTCACTAAAATTATGTTTATATTTCGTTTAAAAGACATGGTTTCTATTTCGGTTTGTTTTTCGATAAAATGTCCATATAAGGAAATAATGGCGGCATTATGGCAAAAGGTGCATTAGTTTCAAATTCCAAAGTATTGACATGAAGACTGCTTAGATCGATTTTTTCGGAACAATGGTTGTTGTTTTCGAAAAATTTGTTAATTTTGCAATCTGATTATTTACTCCTGAATCGATTAAATAATTTCACACGTGTAAATATTTGACGATTAATAAAAAAAGTGTCGAATCAAACCCCATTGTGTTTTCAAATCACAACAACATAAAAAAATTCATCAGCTAAAATTATTGGCGACATAAAGACTGCTTAGATCGATTTTTTCGGAACAATGGTTGTTTTTTTTTCGAAAAATTGTTAATTTTGCAACCTGATTTTCTTTTTAATCGAGTAAATAATTTCACACGTGTAAATATTTGATGATTAATAAAAAGTGTCGAATCAAATTCCATTGTATTTTCCACGACTGCATCGAAAACATTCATCCGCTAAAATATTGGTGACACGAAGACTGCTTGTATAGAATTTTTTCGAAACAATGGTTATTTATTTCTTCGAGAAATTGTCGATTTCGCGATTTAATTATTTTTTCTTGAATCATGTAAAGGATCTTACATGTAACCGTGTAAGCATTTGATGACGTTGTCGTTGATGAAATAATTAAAATTCTATATAAGTTGCATCAAGGAGGATTATGTAAATTTGGTATTTTATAGGAATTGATCATCAATTTTAAAGTGTGTATGAAATGTGCGAAAAAATATTTTTTCCCTATAATTTTGAAAATTTATAATTTTTCGAATCATTGAATTTGTATTTATTTTCGTATGATTGGTGCTAATTTAATTTTTATGACATTTCAAAACGTTTATCAAAAATGTCTCTTTTTTCAATAATTGCTGTATCAGACAGAGATTTTATTTCATCGGATTAGTGTTTCTATTTGAATATGTTTTTTATTGTTTTTGTTTAAACGAGCAGATATAACGATATTTTATGGGATCGTCCAAATTAGTTTTTCAAAATCTGATTTTAGATTGTTTTTTCCCCAAAATCATAAAATCAGATCGTATTTCATATTGTAATTTCTGAACACGCTTTTTTCTATATTATTGCGGCTTACCTATTTAAGTTTTGCAAGACCACGAAAAATGCCATAGATATCAATTAGCACACACAATTAGTCATAAACCTGTAATATCGATCAATTTCATATGATGCGGCTTTTACATTTTTACTTTCCCTTCATGCAAAATTCGTAAATAGTTCGATAACATATTTACTTTGTACTAACTTTTTTTTTATCTCTAATTTTCTAACGCTTTGGGCGTATTTTCGAAATCGTTATCGTAATTGATTTCAGGTAAATTTCAAATAATATTTTCACTCATTCGGTCGATTATTCATCGTATTTATTTTTTTCTAATCGTATTTTATCTTCTACATGTTTTATATGGTTAATAATCAAATCGTCAGTAATGGAAGTATTTTACAAATCGAAAAATATATTTTGATGCGACGATTCACGTTATCGTTTCTCAATAGTATCTAGGACATCTCTTATTGCATTATCCTATTACTAATTATCAGAATTGCAAACTGAAAAATGGTTCACACGTGTTATGATGTCATGGAATTTTAATTGAAAAATAAATATGATTCGTTTCGATCATACAATAGAAACGATATCTGATATATTGTTTTTATCTATTTGAATATTTGCAAATTCCGTGAATCATCCTTTTCACACGGGAACAATAGTTTTGTGGTGTTTATAATTTTATCAGTTTTGTTTCACTTTCTAATTTTTGAAAGGGCTTTTAGAAATTTCATCCATTAGGCAAAATACTTGTATACTTGTTTGTTTATTGCGAACATTCATCAATTTTTCATAATATGTGTTATATTTTACGATATCGTATCGGCGAATTTTCGAATTATGTACTTAACGTTAAACACTGATTTTCCATTTTACTTCTACAATATTGTGATGGAATCTAAAAAAAAATTCTCAACAGATATTTTTCATCAACTGTTCCTTTATCTTATGATAACAAACAACGAAACAAAGATCATTGAATGTATCGTTAAATTACATTTAAAAAAATATTATTTATTACATTTAACAAAAATGTAAAATTTCGAAATTTCACTAATCCGAAGGTTAAATACATTAATGCATAGTGATGAGCTAAATATTTTATACATAGTTTGGTTTTTCAAATTTGACAATTAACTATTATATAAATAAAAATATTGTTTATTTTGTTTCAGGTGGGCTTCAAAGGCTTTGGTTTGTCATCTGAAAAGTTAAAATCTTCTGGATCGTTCACTTATCATGATATGAAGGAGTACACTATTACCCATGGATCCGTTGTCATTGCAGCTATCACTTCTTGTACCAACACTAGTAATCCTAGTGTTATGCTCGGAGCTGGTATTTTTTTTTAATATATAGAATAATTTTATAGTAGCGTAATTACAAAAATCATTGGATTATTTATGGTTTTCAGGGTTGCTCGCCAAAAAAGCTGTTGAATCCGGACTAAAAATATTGCCTTATATTAAGACTTCATTATCACCAGGCTCTGGTGTAGTTACTTATTATTTGCAGGTCAGTATAATTTATTTCATAGTCTTATTAAAATTTTCCGTGTTATATTAGAAAAGTATAGTTCTTGTAAAAAAAATTAGATTAATTAAAAATTTATAATTTTAGGAATCTGGCGTCATTCCTTACTTAGAAAAATTAGGATTTGATGTGGTAGGATATGGTTGTATGACTTGCATAGGAAACTCAGGTCCGATTGAAGAAAATATTGCAAATACAATTGAACAGGTAAATAATTAGATGATAAATTTATTTTAAAAATTCAAAAATTTTATTGATGCAATTTATAATAATTTAGAATGAGCTAGTTTGTTGTGGAGTATTGTCTGGCAATAGAAATTTCGAAGGAAGAATCCATCCAAATACGCGTGCCAATTATCTTGCATCTCCGCTTCTTGTAATTGCTTATGCCATTGCTGGAACCGTTGATATAGATTTTGAAAAAGAACCTTTAGGTATGTTTTGCTAATTATATTGTTGTCAATTAATTTCATTACTATAAGCATCTTTATATTAGGAAAACGTTCTGATGGATCACCGGTTTATCTTGCGGATATTTGGCCCAGTCGCAATGAAATACATGAAGTGGAACAAAAGTTTGTTATACCTGCTATGTTCAAAGAGGTACTGATCAAATATTTCGTTAAAATAATTTCAGTTTTAATTTAAAATATACATAAAACTGCTTTTGTTTCTAGGTATATGCTAAAATTGAAACAGGTTCACCGTCTTGGCAGTCATTGCAAGCACCAGTTGGACTTTTGTATCCATGGGATACAACATCGACCTATATAAAACATCCTCCATTTTTCGAAGGAATGACTAATGTATGTTGAAATACGTTTTTCATAATATATAATATAAATTATTCAAATATGAGACTGATTTTTTTTTAGGATCTTCCTAAAATTACAAATATTCAATCTGCACGTTGTCTTTTGAATCTCGGTGATTCAGTGACAACTGACCACATTTCACCTGCTGGAAGTATTGCGAGAAACAGTCCAGCTGCTAGATATTTAGCTGAGAAAGGGTACGATATTTTAATGAAAATATGAAATTAAGAAAAATATTAAAATATTTTCTTTGCACAGACTGACTCCTCGAGAATTCAATTCATATGGATCTAGAAGAGGTAACGATGCTATTATGGCTAGAGGAACATTTGCCAATACTCGCTTGGTCAACAAATTACTTGGAGGTACTCCTGGACCTCGTACAAAACATTTACCTTCCGGTGATATTATGGATGTCTTTGATTGTGCCCAAAGGTAAAAGACATTAGTGATTAAATACATTGTTGAGAAGTGAATTAAATATTTATCACCTAATTGGAATTAATTATTTAGATATGCTGAAGAAAATGTATCATTAATTCTACTGGTTGGAAAAGATTATGGTTCAGGTTCGAGTCGTGATTGGGCTGCCAAAGGACCATTCCTTTTGGTGAGCTTTGCTTTTTTTTTGTTAAATACAATGACAATGTTTATTTTTAAATTCAATGAACTGATTTCAGGGTATCAAAGCTGTTATAGCTGAATCGTATGAAAGAATTCATCGATCTAATCTTGTCGGTATGGGAATTATTCCACTTCAATTTAAAGAAGGTGAAAGTTCTACATCATTAGGCTTGACTGGCGAAGAAAAGTTCTCCATACAAATCCCCAACGATTTAAAACCTTTACAAACAATAACCGTTGATGTAATTATATTGATATAATATCGATGTACTTTTTTTAATTTTAATTATATTTATGTTATTAAATTTTTAGGTGGATGATGGTCGTAAATTCGAAGTGATTGTAAGATTTGATACCGAAGTTGATCTTACCTATTTCAAACATGGTGGTATTCTTAACTATATGGTGCGTAAAATGGCTGCATAAAAATTTTGAAGTAATTGTGTTTTTGATATTTAATGATGTGAGTAGAGCAAATGATATTCAAGAAAAAAAAATATTTCAGAAAGCTATAAATTTGATTATTTTTTTTATGTTTTACAAACTGTAATTATGCTTACATTATTTCGTGAAGCAATATTATTATATGTAAGATTTTTAGCTAATGTATCTTGGTTAATGGTTTAAATTCTTCAATACACTTCACATTCTCTCGTGTTGTGTTTCTAGTGATTTTTTTTAATGTTGTATTTTTAATTACCATTAATTTTCTGGTGATTGTTGAGTAATTTTAAATTTTGGGAGCATCATGAACTATTTACGGTTTTAAGGATTTTGTTAATGTTCATTTAAATGTATCAATGATTAGTTAATGTATCCAAAAAAATTGGAAATCTTTATCTTGTACCATTTTATTTTTATAATAAATGTTTTCTAAAAAATAAACTTCAACTTATTTTAAAAACCAGTTTTGTATTATTACACAGGTACCTTAGTTTTTCATTCTAATATGGTAAGTAAATTGATCAAGAAAAATTGTTTTTTGTTAAGTAATGTTTTTATTTTGTATATTTTATAACATAAATGTGAAAAAAAGCAAGTTAATAAAAAGCTTGAAAAATAGAACAATGGGTGCAAGATTGAATGTATTTGGAAGGACTTAAATTTGATTTATAAATAATTTCGAAATGCATATATCGTTGAAATATGAGATTTCAACATTTCTAAAGTGTTCACAAAATTATTTATATTTCATTGTCAGTGGAAAAGTAGAGCGAAGATTAGAAAACTAATCAACGTATTCTGACATATTTAGTATTTGTGCAAACAGATGTCACACATAGAACCACTGAATATTTCGGATATAAAATACTGAAATTCGGTTATTTACGATTTTATCAATACATTTTTTACATGAATCCCTTGATATTGATCACAATATATCATAATAATAATAATAATAATCATCATCATCATCATCAATATCGACCCATTAGTTATCTACTGCAGGACAAGGTCTCCTCATCAAATATTGAATGTGATACTTTCGTGAATTTCTCGAAAGTTTATTTTTTCCGTATCGCAACAGTAATAATACAAAGTTAAGTTGATATATCATAAATGAAAATAAAATAAAAACTATTTTCAATATTGATTTAACTAAATATGGCAGTCACCTCGTTATTTCTAATATCTTTTTATTATATCTTATTCGTGCGATTTATGTTTTCGTTCATAATAAATGTTGGTTTTCCAAACTTTCAAGATTTTTAAAAAACAATTATCAATTTTTCAAACTTCATAGTGTAAAAACTAGAAAAATTTCTGTGCAAAAATCATCAGCTGTGTGAAGTTTCAAGTTGTTGACGCATTAAAAACAGTACAACAAAAACATCAACACTCAAGTGTTAGTAACAATTTACGACATTTTTCAGCAAAAATATATATTCATGTTTATATTCAAACATCAGATACTATCAACATTTTCTACCGAAATAAATATACTATTTCTTTCCAAAATACATAAACCTGAAAAATAATATTGTTATCTAATAGACTTTCATCGCCCTAAAATACTATACTTCATATTTGAGTACATATTTTGTATTTTATAAAAAAAAATCACTAATCGAACTTTTTCAACTGCATATTTAAAACATTGAAACAATTACAGTTAATTAACCCTGAATTGAGTTTAAAAAAGAGCACCAGTATCAAAAAAGACGAATGTTTACTTCTCGACAGGATAGGTGCAATTTGTTTACATGAGAGTGAAAACATTGAAAAAAAAGCAACGCATAAATTCGGTATAAACATCCGCCGAGCACCTCGATTCGGTCGACTATGTATTTTCCTTATTTTTTACAACTACATAATTTTATATCCGTACAATTCCGCGAATACCGTTTCATTATAAGTTAGTTTTTTTTATATTTTGCACATGCGAAAATATTCAGTGAAAAACTATTGAACGGATTGTGTAACATAATATGATGTACAGTAGAAACCGTTTAACATGAAAATGCTTGACTTGAAAATTCGATCAACGTGAAATAATACTGCGGTCGTCACATAATATCATTTCGTATATATACTATGACGTTTAACATGAAATTATTTTAATACGAAAACATATTTCAGTCCCTATTAGGGAGGCCAAATTTATCGTAATTTTCATTTACCAGTAATCTGGTAATTTTTTTTACTAATTACTATTTAATTAATAACAATTATTTGAGTCGTTTACCGTAATGTAATAGCCTCAATAGTCCCTATAGTTTCATGTTATTATTTGAAAACGTAAAAATGATTGTAAAAATGTTTTATTTTGAAACGTTATTGTTTGGATACTGTTTCCTTGAAAATACGGATTATTAAAAACAATATGTTTGTAAATTAATTATGTTTAACATTATATTACAAGTAGGTATAATACAAGTATTTATATATTTTTTTTGCGGATTTCGGACATTGTATATCGGATTTGGAGGCCTTTAAATTTGGAACCCCCGAAATTCAGAGGTCTCTAGATTCAGAGGCCCTAGGCATATACTTGCTGTACCTTAATCCGTCACTGACTTTAATTTAATATAAAATAATAGATAATTTTGCAAGGAAATCGGTGTATAAAATGAGCAATTTGGTGATAAGTATGAGTTATTATAAATTCAAATAAATTAAAAACAAGAAACATCTGAAACGAAACAACTCAGATTTCTAAAGCAGGGATGCAAATACCCTGTTGTAAAAAACGAGTACTTATTTCGGTCACGTGTCGTGTTACCATATAATTCAAAATCGGATTACAATCAACAATCGTGTAGTGAACGAGTCGCACTCGTCAGCCGCCTAATTACGCAGGCACGCGCTAATTGGCGCCAAATTCCCATTTTGACATTTTTCTTTGCTCCATAAAAGTCTTCTCTATCCGTCTCTTTTGGTCCATTTTTCTACGTCAGCGATAAATCGTGGACGTTTTATGGATAAAAATACGTTCAGGGGTTTCTTTTGGAGGTTTTTTTTGCTTTTTTTAATGAAAATTTGATGGATGTATTGTTTTATGGTCATATTTTGTTTCCAGTTTGTAGAGTGAATTATTTTGGAATTTTATTCAAATTTGTGCTTCAGAATTCATAGAAATTTGTATTGTATTATTGAATCATATTTAATTAATTGGTTATTTAGGAAAATTATAATATAATAGTTGTTGAAATCAATAATATTTCACAGTTTTTTCAATTTAAATAAAAAAAACAATACACATCAACTATTTAATGTTTTCAAATGCATTAATTGTAACTAAACCTTAAAGTTCAGCGACAAGTTGCATACCTAATAGGCGGATGGATATCCGTTATTGATACGCTATAAATTGGACAAAACCTGAAATTTTGACGAACCTTTTCTGAAAAGGTTCCTTTTTATAAACGAATGGACCATCAAACAAAAATTCATCGACACCGGTAGATCCCAGTGACGTATTCGAACTTATAATGAAAATTCATAATTTATCAAAATTCGGAATGACCAAATATAAATAGACATATCGCGAGTGCGCGTGCACGATGTCAATAAAACATCAAACGGATTTATTTTTGGGCACAGAGCAAAAACCAGATGCGCCATTGAAGCGCAGGCCGCGGCAATAAAAATGCCTCGACCGTTTAAGCGACTATTAAAAAGAGATAAATGTTGTGTAGCGCATAATTTTTATGCTCACGTGAGTCTATAGTATAAAGGGATGGTTAATTTATGCAACTTTGAAACGTCGGTGTCGGCTCATGTTCGTTGTTTATTTGCCGGCTTGGATTATTGGGTTTAAATTTTCGATGGTCGGTTTGTGCAAATCGACATATTCAAATAATATGTACTAACGATTTAAATTTTTTATTATTATATCATATGTAGTTTATGTGATGTTTTTTGTACAATGAATTTCAAATATCATGTGAAGTTTGGATATTTTTTATGCAGAAAGGTTATAATAAATTATTGTTGAATTGAATATTAATCTTAGCAAAATGGTTTCAGATCAATGATTCGTGATTAATATGAATTAAGGATGCTAAATTTACCGTAATTTTTATTCATCGGTAATTTTTTTAGTAATTACCGGTTTACCGGTAAACTACTGATAAATTAAATTTTGTATAAAAACCGAAGAAAATCGGAAAAATAACGATTAACAAAAAAAACCGCAAACTTACACAATCCGACAATTTACACGTTTACCGGTAATGGCCTTCCTGAATATGAATATTATTCGATGATATATAATACAAAAAGATTAGTATTGTCGAATGTATTAATTATCACTAATTGTCGAAGTTAAGCGATACGAATTGCGGTTAAAAGAAGAATTTAATTGCGCACCAAGGAACTAATTGTAAGATTAATAAATGGGTTGTCCATAACATCCAATGATATTCAAAAAATGTTATCATCAACTGAATAAAAATACGATAATGATGATGATGATAAAATTATCCATTGCATTATAATTGGTAAAACGTAATCTTATCATTTTATGTGTCAAAAATGTATTATGAATATGCAACCTATCATCTTTACTATGAAAAAAATATTTATAATGGTTTTTTTTATATCTATTTCTACATAAGATAAATTTCCAATATGATCAATACCAAAAATAATCATAATTATACATTAAAAAAACAAACATCAACTCAAACTCTTCAGCACAAACCCAATTAACCGACCGAGTGAAATCCCTCAATTTTTCATGATGCCACCATTGAAATAGTGGCATCATCGATCAGTCCTCACCTACCTGTCCGTGTTTACACGTCACCAGTACAAATGACCCCGAAGATGGGAAGTTAACTCCTCCGTACGGTGGAGGAGCATAAATATTGGGTGTTCTGGTTCTTGGCACGCGCCAGCCATCTGGTTCTTCTACTTCAGTTCGGTTCTTTGCTCCGGAAAAATTGCTGACTTGTAACTATGCGCTTTATGATTTATCTGGTGGAGTTTTGGGGATGGTGGATGGGTGGGTTTGTTGGGTTTTTGTCGGTTGTAATTGTGTTATTTTATTAAAAGAATTTAAAGAATTCAATTTTGGTTGTTTGAATAGGTATGGTATCTTTTAATTCATTGTAGGTGTTTGATGATTCTGTTTCAGATTTGCGTTTGATGGAGTGGTTTTGATGATGAAGTAAATGAAATGTTTTATTAGTTTTATTTACATAAAATTTATTTTATAATCAATCGACATGAATATTTTATTATTTGGAATGAGAATTCATTCTGAATTTATCAACTAAAAAAGTATGTATATTTCTAATGAGCATCGTCGACAATTTTTTCGAAAATATTATAGGAACTCATTCTTCGAATATTTATTGCATCGTTTATTCTTTTTCACCTAAATTTTTAAAGATTTTGTTCTTGTTTCAGTTCCAACGCCCAAACGTGTTGAGGCCATCCCGTCCTACCTTTCGCTCTTCTAACAGGTTCTTGTTGATTATTCGACTGCAACTAAAAACAAAAAAAATCATCATTTAATAAAAAATATTTGCAATGCAATCTATAACATATATAAAAGTCAAAATAAACATTGATTTTATAAGCCAAGAAACGGTAAGATTCTTACTTCGATAATCCGAAGGTTTATCATACGATCCTTCTTTATAATTTTTAATGCGTATAAACGATTGAACCTCGTTGGTACGACATGTGCACAATACTTCAATACATAGTTTAACAAGCACATGTTTCCACTTGAAAGTCCCGGCTTTCCCACAGGAACAATTCTTTATCTCGAGCGCGAGATTGTTCGGTTATTAGATGGCGCCGTCATAACTCACCGAAAAGTGCGTTCCTACGAAGTCTAAGTTTTATTTTTTCAGACAAAATTCGATGTTGGACCATCCCCCAATGATTCTACGTTAATACAAATAGACCTGTCGCATTCGCTTGTGAAAAAAAATCGAGTGAAAATCGTGTTACGTGAAGATGAAAACACGTGCGGGCCACCCCTATTTCGAAATAAAACGTTCTCTAGTCTCGTAAAATTTAGATCCCACAATTTTTTCAGAAATAAAAATTGTATTGAAATTTTGTAGGTTCAACAATTCTATATAATACAGTTAATAATTAAATTTTGGATATAAAAAAAACAAAAATTGATTCATATATTGCGCAAATTTTTAGAAATTTATCTTTCCTTTGAAATTTGACACTAAATTTTCAATCTTTATATTTATAAAAGTGGGGAGACCTTGTCCTGCAGTGGGTACAAAACCGGTCGACAATGATGACGATGATGATGATGATATTTATAAAAGTAAACCTTGATAATAAATAAGTATATGATATAATTTTAATTTCATTATTTTTCTAGTAAAATCTGAAGCGATCAGAAATTAGCGAATAGTTTTATATTTATCAGATACGTCATTGAAGATCGTGAAATTCATCGAACGAGTTTATTGTTCATTATGAAAATATGCGGATTTATTATGGGATGATTATAGCAGAATGTATGTGCATAGTGAGTATATGAAGTATGGTATTTCGGTATTAACAACACTCGTGAAACCAGATGGCCCCTTTATCAGAATATTTACTAAGTGAATTACGCCTAAATTAACTCGGACGAGAGGAAAATGTGGCTCGCGTTCTTCTGCCAATGTTTATGTATCTTAAATTCGTATCGACAGACGATAAAAAATGCTGAAAAACATTGGAGGAAATTGTAAAAATTTGTTCAGAAAAGTAGAAGTTATAGGGAATACGTATATCTTGTGTATAATCTAATTATTGTTTATCTACGTGCAACGAGATATCAAAATGAAAAATTGATTAATTAAAAAATATAAGAAACATTTCCATATTAAAAAAATATGAGATTCATCGCAAAAAATCTATTGATTCCATTTAAATATTTTAAATACTTTTTCAAATAAATAAAGTAAAACTAAATTACTCAAAGATTTAGTACGAAATTTCACTTAACCTCTACAATCTGCAAAAAATGAGCAACTATTTTAAATAAAGACTCAATTAAAAACAATAATCACAAAAGTTCAAACGCATCCCCGAAACATTAAATGAAAATCATCCGAACAATAGACACATTAACCCCTCGATTTCATCCACCTAATCGAATCATCCCACAATCGCAATGATTATCCCATTATCTGATCATGGGACGTCATCCCATCGACACTGTTTTGGCTTTTGTGGTGCATCATATATCAGACGAGACGTTAATTTGCGGGGTCGGAGTTGCTTTGTGGCGAAATAATGGGGGGCAGAGTCCCCGGGGGCGCTTTAAGGGCCGCGGGGTGCTACGCCCCCTCAATAAGACACCACTTAGTGGAATTAAAAATAAAACAACGCTAAAGTGTCAAGTGTTCGACGCTCACGCCCCCTGAAATTCGATATTATGTTTTTTTTTGGAGTGCATAATTTGATTTTAATATGGTTTATCTTATTTTTAAATGGCGTAAATGTTCTATTTACGATAGTTCAATAGAAATTTTTTTTACAATATTTTAAATATCAATTTCATTGTGTGGATTTTTTAACTTTCATTGCGCATTTTTGCACGTATTCGAATTACATAAAAAATTTTAATAACCAATTGATTTTCAAAATCTTAACATTTGAATCAGAAATCATTTTTGATCATCGCAACAAGAAATATATACAATTGATTCAAACAAAGTATCCATAGTGACAGATCGAATAAACTACGCACCTCGCAACTGTTTCTTCTCATCGCCTCGTCTTGGCCGCAGCTCGGTTTGATCTGATTGTTGTTGTTGTTATTGCTACTATTGTTGTTGTTATTGTTGTTGCTTCTGTGACCTTTCACGGAATGAGGCATCAGACGATTCTGCTCCGATCTGGCCCTCCTCGAACCTGAGCCTGAAAGTTCAGCTCTGAAACCTCCAGCTGGTTCGTTGTCCGATTCCAAAACGCCCATTAAATATGATATGTAAGAAGTTGCTAATCTCAAAGTCTTTATCTGCAATCAAAATAATTTTCTAATTATATCTTTTCATTAAAATTGAAACAAAAAAATAAAAAAAAGATCGAACTTACTTTACTCAACTTTGTGTCAGCTGGCACATTCGGTATACACTCCCTAAGATCCGAAAAGGCAGTATTTATACTCTGAGTCCTTCTTCTCTCCTTTTTATTGGCGGTGTTCCTCCTCTTAACCACTCTGACCACAAACTGAGGACCTGCAGGTTGCGAAGATTGAAGACATCCGTCTTGTTCTCTCGTCATTGTTCCCGTCAAACCTCCCATTTCACAATCCATTGTCGATAAGGCTGGAGTTGAAGCCGAATGGTGAAGACCGTTCATGTGAAATTGAAAACATTGCAGGTGCTGATCTGATTGTGTAGAGTTCATAGCGTGGCCATCTTCATACCCTGGTGTTATTGAATATGTTTATTTCAGAATAACAAATATGATGATGCGAGGATTTGATTTAAAACGTGAAATTGTATGAATTATTTTTTTAGAGATGAAAGGATTAGAATTTTCGAGTTTCAGATTATTTACTATATCAAAAATGTTATATTTTTTACCGTAATTATAAGTGCCGTAATTGTGATGATACATTGCGTTTCCCTGAAGTCCTGGAGAATCTTCCCTGTTCCAATATTGGTGACGGTTCATATCATCGTCGGCTATATCACCATTAGATAATCCATCTGAAATAAAATAGCAATTGTGAACACGCAAAATATGGGAAATTTCATAAAATATGAAAAATATAAATGCTATTTACTTACTTTGACAATTTAACTCTTGCATACTATGATAATGAGGTCTCGTTGTGCAATAAAATTGTGGTTCACAATAATCCATTTCAGATGAGGTTCTTTCAGGAGAGCACGACCCGTAACTAGACATTATTTTCACTTTTACGCATTTAACGTATTCATTAAACAATTATATATTTGAAAGTATCATTTTAGTTATTTTTCGATTCTAAAACAATTATAAAAAAATATTTTAGATCGCAGCATAGAAAATGTACCAATAGTTTGACAGTTTTGCTGCTATCTGACACACAATGATACTACTTATTTTGTATATTTTTGTACGACAGATTTTGAGAAAACGTACACGTTTTTATAACTTTATACACGTCATATGTTCCACATGTGCTCATGACAATGTTTATATGAATTTTAATATTGTTTACGCAATAATTAACATTTTTAGAAAAACTTGAACATTCTGTTTCGTGTCATTTTAGAAATATCACTTTTAGGAACAAGAATTTTTATGTTAGCCACGATAAAACACATGAAAAAGTTCCAAAAATAAATAAATCCATAATACGATACACATTTTAAACAATTTCGAAAAGGTCATTAAAACAAGCGTACAAATACATATCAAATAATAATTTCAAAGTGAACATCAGATATTTATAAATTATTAAAATACTTCACAATTTTTTCAACAACGTACCAATTTTTATATTCAACAATATCACAATAAAAGTTAAACATTTAATCAGCAATTAAATTCACATGATCATTAATTTATCGCTATTTTCATCACTGACAAAACACTTAACACTTCAAAAACACCACGATTTCGTACGGGGACAGTATTTTCTCACGTTCTTCGACCTCGACAACGTCATTTAAATGTGACACGAGCGAGGGTATAATGTCGACTGGGATCGAGGAAAATCCAAGAGTCCCCCGGGAATCGGGATCGACGAGAACACGTGTCTTCGGGGGACACGCCCGCTTTTTGAGCGATATTTCGTCCTTTTCCCGCGTGTTATTTGAATGTCGGCCTAAACGAGATGGCCGATATGCGATCGAGCAACGATTAGTGACAGCTAAATCTGTCGATCATTGATAAATTTGATTATTTGGAATGATTTTCGATGATTGTCGGTTGTATGATATGGAGCTTTTATAAAGTGAATGTGTGTGTGTGTTTTTTTTAGAATTTTGTTTGAAGATATGAAGATTTTTAGCTGACGTTTCAGTATATTGAAATGAAACAATATACTGGTGTGATTTCAGTGGAAAATTTCATATGAATCGAATTATAGTTATTGATATTATAACTTGTCATCCAATCAAATTTCAAGAGGCGTGGCTTAAACCACGCCTACTGGAAACGCCGGCGCTGATTGGTCTGCGGTTTTCCATATGAAAATCAATATTTTTCATTGCACAATAAAAATTATCGAAAAATTCACTTACAAACACAATCATATTTGATTAAATAAACATCTTTTATGATAACTTCAATATACGTAATAAAAAATTGATAAAATATCTATGTTTGGCTACAAATTAATTCGGGCTCTAAAATAAATTATTTCAGTCTTAATTTTGCACTGTTTTGTTATTTCGGAATATTAATTGGGAATGTCTAGACGCAATAAAGGAGCCAGCAGGGGATCGAGACCCTGACGCCTTCGGACATTTATCAACGTACATGCTCCGGATGTGGTCATTCGACACGTGTTGCTGCACCTCGAAGACTTGACACATATGTCAATATTCTAAAAGAATATATATTAGCATAACACAATAGAAGTATTCAATTTTATTGTATCTGATTCGAAAATATCCATTCATTTGGTTTATAATAATTAACAATTAGCCATATGTCAATCTGGTCATCTAGGTATCCATTTGGATTATTTGATTAAAAAATATTTACAAATCTTCGTTATTCAATTAATTCTCTATGAATTTATGTATTCATTTTTGGAATCGGAAAATGAAAAATTGGTTAATTGAAGAAATAAAATATATTCAACTCATTATTTGTATTAAATTTTGAAGCAAAACCATTGAAATATTTATTAAAAAAATTGTAGTTATCACGTTCAAATTATTATCTCAATAAATTTATCTCTATTTTTCATGTATTATACAATATTTGAAGTTTGCACTCCAGATTTGTATCTTCCAAGTGCTTAAATTTTGTAACCTGATCATTTCATGTAAATAATAAGCTTGACCTCTTGAAGTTGAAATACCGCCTTTTTTTCTTATGTTGTTTTTGAACCTAAATGATATTTATACCTTTTTAACACTTGAACGCTTCCCTTTCAAAGATGGCACACATTCATCCATCTGTCAAAAGCGTCCGTTACATTTTTCATTGAACAGATAACGAAGAAGCGAAACTTCAAATACGTTTCCACAAAACAAACTCACACATATCATACAAATTAATCCAGATTAGAATCGAATCGACAAAACTAGAAACATTTCACCCACGCGCCGTTTTGAGTCAATCGACAAAAAGCGGAGCTCAACCGTCGCTTATTTTTAAATGTAAATTCGTATTTTTTTCGAATGTTTTCACAAAGTCGATCGACCCCCACACAAATCGAGGTCGTCCTTATTTCGGATCGATCTCGTTGACGTGTTCAGAGTGGTGAATAAATAAATGGCGAGGATTAGCACGCCGAAGACGGAGTCACGTCCGACGAATACGGTTCATCAATCAGCCAATAAAGCTGATCGTGTCGAACTATAAAATGGCGACAGGGTTGGACCGATATCGAAATTATTGTGATAATAATTCGTGGGGAATTATTTGGGTTTGTGTGTTACGTTTCGGTGGCGTCCGAATAAAAACTGTTTTCGATTTTGTTATCTGATTGTGCCAGACTTGCGAATTTGATTTGCACTTTTTTTTGTTTGAAGTTTTGATTTTATACGTGTATTTTTTTGTATTGGAATTTGAGTCATGTTTGGTGTTACTAAATTAGAATAGTAGGATGCTAATTCAATGTTAAATTTGACACTATTCTATTTTTTTTTATGAATGATGTTATTGTGTATTTTTATGAATATAAGGACATCATTTTCTTTCTTTGATTCATATTAAAATTGTTTTATTATTTAAGTATAAAAATAAAACGTATCATCCCTCGAATGAGCGGTCGAAAGAAAATTCCACCCCTTTTCACCACGACGTCAGCAAATAAATTCTAATTCTCGACATTTATTCAAATCCCTAATTTGCATACATGGTAATCCCATGTAGATGGTATATAAACCCTTCTCTCGTCCGGAGAAATCATTGAGTCCTGGAACGTTCCACGAGAACGTTTACTTAGAATCTTCTAACAAATAGAACAATACAGTAAAAAAAAACTTAATATTACTTATCTCAAAATTTTATATTTAATATTTTAAAATCTTATACGTTTTCGTAGATTAATCAAAAATGAAAGGCTGCAAACATCGTTCCGGCATCGATAGATTAATTATTTTCGCCATCACGGTTTGTTATATTTTGGAAATTTGCGGAAAAATATGTGGAGAAGAATTGACCTCAGATGTAAGTCTATTTCATATAAATAAAATAAAATAAAATAAAATAATTGTTAATAATTTAATTTAATTTCAGGATTTAAAGGCTGCTTCTAGTTCTGGCGATTCGGATTTGGACAAAAGAGGTTCTCCGGGTGGTATGTGGTTCGGACCTAGATTAGGAAAACGATCCCAAGGACAAAACTCACCTATGGATTATTTTGCTTTACAAAACCTTTTACAATCAATTATACCTACGATTCAAGCCGATGCTAAGAACGACGGATCTTATATACCCGCTGGTGAATTTATACAAAACGGTCAATATAAAATATAACCACAATTCGAATAATTGCTCGTATTTCTAAAGTATGTTATTTTATAAAATTTCCAGGAGCAAAGCGTCGTTTCACTCCAAGATTAGGCAGAGACTCTTCAGAACAGGAAATCATGGGACCTTCAAAGAACGTAGACTTCATTCCCCGACTGGGCAGAGAGCAGCCATCTCCATTTTTGAAGGACTTGCTCGCTTCAGAGTTAGTTTTTTTTTATTTTATAGTTTTTTTTTTTAAATTTAGATTACTTACTAATTTTTTCATTTAAATTTTAAAGTGACTGGTTGAGCATATACGGAAGGGCTGCTACAGATAACAGGAGGCCGACATACAGCGATTCAAAAATACCACCATTCGCTCCTCGTCTTGGAAGACAACAATTGTGGCCGTATAGCAAAGAATTTTATGGTAATTACATAAATTGGATTGAATACATTAACAGTTTTCCTTATTTAAATATGTTTAATGATTTATTTCAGGACTGTATGGCAATCCGAGATATGCGAGAAGTACAGATGCTGTCAAAGTTCAAGAAGCGAAATCGACTAAATTGTAAATGAAGAATTCACAAGACCAAATGTATTCAGTTTTTATTTGGAAAATCTTTCAGGCTGGAAAAATATAGTGTAGCTATTTGAACTGTAAATCAAATAAAATGGTAAAAAATATTTATTAAATTTTCTTTTCGATGCAATAAAAACTGAATTATCGTTCAAATTGCGACATACGATTTTTCGAATAAAAACTTTCGACACTGGCTAATCCCTAATGATATTCGCGAAATTAAAAAATTGACAAATTTTATGTAGCTTACACTGTAATGTTAGTTATAAAATTTGTGATAAATTTGGGATATAAAAGACGACTTCGATAATCTGTTGTTAATCTCTTCAAATTATAAATGTGGAGTTAAAATATATTTACTTATTATGAATAATAAATTTTAAGAATGAGCTAGGTTATTTATATTAAAATACTATACATTTGTAGAACAATAAAAAATGACAAAACATTAAATTGTTATTAATCGTTTATTTCCATAAATATAACCTTTTTAAAAATCAATAATTCTTATATATGTACAATACATTTTTAATAATAGAAACATGAGATCAATTTAATTTAATCTATTAATAAATATGTAATGAATCATCACATTTCTGGTAATAAAAAAATCAAGTATCATGTCAAAAATGCAAAAGAGTACAAAAAATATTGAAGCACATATTATCGATATTGATAATATACCGATAATAAAATATTTCAATATTTCCTAATTAAATTTGTTTGATATATCTTTATTAGATATAAATACTATAAGCTATAAAGACTTAAGACTATAAGTATTTTATAAAAAATATTTTTCATAAAATAATTTAATATGTAGTGAGAACATTGTAAAGAATGACACATTTTGTTAAAAAATGTGTGGTACTTAATCAAAGTCAAAAAACACACTGAAGCAAACAAACACATCAATCGTGATTAATTCGTAAAAATAGAATCACATATTGACTAGTTTGAAATTATTGAAGGTGTTGATAAAAACATTACAAATGTATAATATTTGTCAAAAGTATTTTAGGCTAAAACTATAAAATAATTTTTTTGTATTTACAAATCATGAGAAAAACTGATGCCAATATTAGCGCTTTGACGCTGAATTTAAATATGAAATAATTTTAATCATTGTAGACTTTTTGTAGCGATGTTATAAATTTTAAGATATTTTTTCTTGTGTAACACTTGAATACTCAAAAAACAATTCTTCCCCCAGGTAGATATATATATTATATATTTTACACATTTTTCAATATTTGTAATCATATAATATTACGCATTTTTGTATTATTTAATGATAAAAATTGGTAGAGAGTGAAATAAATTTTTTAGTTATCAACATTTGAAATATTTTGTAAAAATTTTACTAATGTACACACAATATTTTGTCTAGTAAATTTTATATTTAATAAAGTAATGTATTTAAACTAGTGTCTATATCACACAAGAATCATTAATATTGCGATTGTACTATAAATAAAATAGATTTTGTACAATATTAAATATCAAATGAGTTAATGCTTAATTTATGATTTGTTTTTATTTTGTAATGTAAGTAAAGAAATTGTGTTAAGGAAATATACTGGCATCTATGATCACTAATTATTATAATTAAGTGTGAAATACTCGTATGTTATTTTGTGATAAATAAAATATTTATTAGAATAATGTAAATTTCATATTGTTCTAGAAACTAGATATTTGAAATTTTTCCAAAGAAAACTTGGTATTTTTTAATAAAATAAAATTCAATAATTGTATTTAGGTTTGTGCTTATCGCAACACATATTTGTAGCGTCTTTGTGAGGAAATACCTGAGTAATTCTTCCAACACCTTTTGTATGCAATGCTTCCCTGAACAATATTCTATCGCCTGTCCGCACATATTCTGGATGACGCATGAATCGGAAAATTACAGACGATTTTTCATTTGCTTTCATATGATCATTACTAAATATCCCCTGCAAATGTACAAATATTTTTATTTATTTCAAAAACGTACTCAAAAAGAAAAAAAAATTTTTTTATTTCGAAAATTGAATGATACCTCAATTACGGCTGTCTGTCTAATACTTCCGATATGTACGGTGCACTGACAACCCCGTGAAATTCCTGCAGAGCGATTGAGAAGCGATACCATTGCCTAGTTATAAAAATAAAATAAATAAAACGTTTCTATAAATAATAAAAGTATAACCTCAATTAATCAACATACTTGAAAAAAATAACAGCCTCTTGGATTATTGGGATCTTCTGTTACGTTGATTTCATCACAGTTGTCTGTATCGTCATGTTCATTAGTTTCATCTACGCATGTGCAATCACTATTCTCTTCAATATTACTATAAACAGATGATACTGATTCTTCCGTTTTCTCATTGTCCATATTGATATTGGGCTCATCAGTATCCATAGTGAATATACTAGTGAATCTATTAGCATAGCGACTTGGTGATAATCGACTGATTCTTTTATGAATAACGATTTCATTTTCCAGTGAGCTAACTTTGTTTCGATTCGATTCTTTTGCTTGTTTATCTGAATTCTTAGCTTCTTGAACATCATTGGAAAGTATAGTTTGTTCATCATTCGCATCAACATTTTTCTTAGATTTTGTTAATGCATTTGCATTTACAATGTCACATTTTTTAGAAAGTTTCGGAGACAGTTTGATATTAATTAACGAACCATCTTGTTTCACGTTTGATATCTTATCTTTTTTATTAAAGCTCACTCCAGTATTTGAAAATTTATTTGTTAAAGTTTGAAGATAATTATCGTTTATTGAATAACCACTTGGTATTGCTAAAAGAAACATGCCTTGCCTGAGACCGGGAGGTAACCAAGATAAACCCAGAGATGCAGCTTGTCCAGCTCTAACAACTCGGCATGGCACTTTATTGCGATGCAAAGAATTTACAAATATGGGCACAAAATTTCCAGTGTCGAGAGGACCTAAAATTTTATTATAAAGATAATATTATTTCAAAACTTATTGCATTTATTAGGTAACACAAAACAATGTTGAAAATGTACTGACCAATAAGCAGTTTGGTTTTTTCTGTTAACATCCCCTTTTTCAAGAGCCCTCCCACAACAGGACCATTTACATCACCAATTTTAAATATTTCGTCTACTTGAAATTCTATTGGCTCCTGAAATAAAAAAAAATATTTTAGTAGAAAATAAATCATTAGTACTTTCAGATATAAAATTACATTAATTACCTGTTCTAGTCTAGCCGGTGTAGTAGTTGGGGAAACAATAAACAAAAACCAGCGAAGTACATCGAGACCTTTTCCTGTTACACTAGAAACAGGTAATATTGGTACAGTATTTCCTCTCAAGTTGTAAATAGCAGTGATTACCAATTTTTTATCAGTTACAAGTAATGGCATCTAAAGAGTGATAATTTATTTATAACTTTACATAGGAAGAAAGTGTTATACCAAGTCATTTTAAAGACAATAAAACTAACCTTGTTGAAACCTATGGATTTAAGTTCATTTTCTAAAAGTTTAATAATTTGGTCAGGTGGTGTCACATCAGTTTTGGTAACTACAATGAAAAATGGTAGTTTTAAAGCTACTAAAAGTGCCAAGTGCTCATGTGTCATTTGTGTTATTCCAGCAGTAGCTGATACCTAGAATAAAAAAATTATATTCAAACATAATTTTTATTAAGAACATTAAAAATTATTAAAGTCAAATTCAAACTGACAACAAGCATAGCATAATGAGGAGAGTATCCGATTAATCCCTGAACTGTGGTTTTTAAGTATTTTCGGTGTCCTGCTAGATCAATAAATGAAACCAATTTGCTGCTGCGTTCATTAATTTCTTCCGATGTTATGAGTTCATTATGTGCATAGTTCACTGGTCTGCCCTTTAAAAAAAATTATAAAAGGTTAAATAAGAAATTTATTATGGATGCAATAACAATATGATTTATCTGACAAACCTTAGAATCGAATCCTAGAATTTCTTGACTGATAGAACTAGTTCTTCCCGTTTTTACTTCGTGCAAATGACGAAACATATTTAACCTCGCGCTTCCTCTACCATTGTCAAGTTCGCCTAAATTTTTGACACAATAATGAGTAACAAGTAATGAAAGTATAATGAATATCTTGAATTTGTAAAATATTATTCAAACCTTGAGTTAAAACACCTACTAAAGTTGATTTTCCTGCATCATTCGAACCCATTACAGCAACGCGCACTTCGATGTTGTGTTGATCGTCAGGAATCTGATAAATAATATAGAATTATTAAAGATGAAATCTTGTATGATATTAAAATATTTATAAATAACCAAAAAAATACCTTGCGCACAAGAACTTCTGCAAGAGTACGTCGAGTTTCAGGTAATCGACGGAATCCTAAAAGAGTGCATTCAGCACTAAGACGAGAAGCCATATGATGAAGAGTTCTTAATGAGGCACGCATTTCTTTAGGAGCAAGTCCTTGAACAAGTCCGCAGTCTCGTACTCCTATTTCATATAACGCCTCACCCTGACCTTCTCGTAAGCGCCACTTCATCTGTAAATACATAAAGCAATGAAGCAATGAACGAGAAACATTAATAACCTTCATATTATTGATATCTTACTTGGGTTACTAAATGTTCGAATCGTTGACGGGTAGGATTAACAAGTTTCAACTTATATTCAACATTGCCAAGTTGAGGTTCAGGTGGAAGTACTTCAACTATCTCATTTTGCCATTGATCATCATCCTCTTCAGATTCTGAATTTTCTTTGTTTTCTTTTTCTTCAACAACGCACTCAGTTCCAGAATCTGAACCATCTGAATACTCTTCATTGAATATTTTTTCTAAAGAGAGTTCCCTTGTCAATTTACCATCAAAATCAGCGAAAGGAACGAACAATCCTTTACCATAGATCGATCCACTGGGCGAGTTTTTCATTTGATACTTAGGAGAATTTTCATTATTATCAGCCATAAAGTTGCACAAGCCACTGGGTATTTCCCAAGAAGAACGATACGTGTTTGCAAAATCTGGAAGTGAATTGCTTAATTCGTTTTCATCTAAATCACCATCGGCTTGCTTGGAAAAATCAAATGGTTCAGTTTTCCTCCGGCTCCTTTTGGTGCCATCATATTTATCTTTCTTTCTTGAAACACCACTTCTAAAACAGTCGTTAGCATTTTGTTCGGTTGTCATGTTAGGTTCACTCAATTTTTTGTTCCAATTATTTTCATTGTGAGATTCGTTAACGTTTGCAAGTTGACTAGCATTGAAAAAACGACTCCTGTATTGGTTCAAGTTTGAATTTTGGCCATTGGTCTCATCTGGAATTTTTACGATCGATTTAATTTCACATTTATAAAAGGGTTCATCGTCATCTTTTGCATCTAACCAGCTGATTTTATTGTTAGAATTCTTTGAAAAATCTTGTTTGGATCCGAGTGAACTAATTTTGGAAATTTCCAATTCGTTTACAGTTTCTGTTGGGACGATCTGGTCATCATCAGAGAGTTCAGTGTCAGCGGCATCCAACCAACTGACTTCAGATTTGTTAGGTTTGGGACAAGAACTTCGAATTTTATCGAATCGCTTCATACCGAAAAACTTCAAAACTTTCGATGTCTTAAAAGTTTTGATGCCCTTTTCGCCGTTTGGAAAAGTTTCCGGTTTAGAAAACTCTTCACCTTCAACGGAATTTTCCCTTTTTACTTTCGCACGTTTGCGTCTTCTGCGACCTTTCTTCGATGGTCTTTTGCTAGTATGAACCTCAGGTTCTTGGACGTTGGGATGCGTCTCCTTATGTACGTGGTCGAGAGTTACAGTTGAATGTTGTAATCTAAAGTCGATGTCCATTTTTTACTATGTGCTGTGAAAGAAAAAAAATCGTTCAATTCTCAGAAGATTTTGCTACACAAAAATTTATAAGTAACGATCACAAAAAAAGCCTAAGGTGATATTTTGCGTAATATTCGAGTCGGATACGAAAATCCGAAAGTGAACGTAACTGTAATAATAGTATCTCGGCATTGAAAACGGTAACTGTGTTTCACGAGTCTGTTATGTTCTGGTTTCTTAAGTTTACAATAAAATTATGCAATCGATTTTACGTGTATGAGATTCACAATTCGTTTTTGTGCGATTGTGTTGAAAAACGATAAATTTGAAAGTGGCTGCAGTTTGAGATTCGTCTATTTTAAATTGAAAATTTATGTATTCTTAACAATTTTTATTTACCGGTTCATTTATATGTTTTTAAAGGGAGCGAAATATAAAACAGTAAAAAAATATATATTGAAATCAAAATGTCTGCACAATCTTATTCGTAACGTAAAAAATATACACAAAGAAAACTTAAATTAGATTACATTAAATTTGGCAATCGGTTATCTGGCTCTCGTCAGAAGAATTCCTGATCATTATGTCAAGTGCAAAAGAGAGGATCTAGAAGACGAAAACTCAAGGTCAAAAGAAGATTGAACCGAAAAATAGTTTCGGAAAGCAAGGTGAAAACTTTTGCCAACTTGTTCAGTTTGTAGCACGTACAAAACCAAATTTATATTCAGATACGTCGAAAAAACAAACATACTAGATTATTTTCAGCTTACAGCCGACGAACAGAAATAGAAACAACGAATTCGATTTACATATTTCTATGACATTAATGACGAGAACGCGGAAAAAATAATTTTCAAAAATGGATACATGTTAACATTTCATAAAAAATACTATCGATAAGCACTATAACGAGCATATGTTAATTTTCCATTTACAAGTACAAACTAATTAACATAAAATAATAACATAATGCATACGTCTATCAAGACAAAAAAACCTTCCTGGTGAATGTAAACTCAATCGAAAATGTTCTTTTACCATTAATGAGAAGAGAACAATTTTAACTCGATTAACTAATTTGGTAACATCAATAGTGGAACATGTACTTGCAGTTAACCATCTTTCAGAAAAACGTAAAAATTAAGGTTTTTATAAATGATGATCTTTCGAAAAGTGTGCAATAGATCTGCTGCTTATTATAGTTTTTCTGAGAGATGGTCAACTATAGGTACATACATCGTTCACCACTGGTGTTACCATATACAGGGTCTTCCCCGGGACTTTTATAATTTCTAATCGGATTTAAAGTGACTTAGAGTCATGATAGAGAAGTGAGAATGATACCATTCCGAATGAAATCGGCTACAATTTTTTTTCATTTTTACCCCCCCCCTCAAATTTTACCTCTCCCCCCCTCTAAAAAAAAAATTAAAAATAAATTGTAGCCGATTTTATTCGGAATGGTATCACTCTCACTTCTCTATCATGACTCTAAGTCACTTTAAATCCGATTAGAAGTTATAAAACTCCCGGGGAAGACCCTGTATATACGTTATTTGTATATCAATTCGTATACTATTGCAATCTGAAATATCAACTCAAACTTCTTCAAACATTATCACTATACAAAAACAATGAACCGGCACAAAACACCATAACAATTCGTACCAACAAAGGAACCCATGTTGGTAGCACACTACTGCACAGAACCGCCTCGACCAACAGCTGAGCGGGTACTGTGTTTTCGAAAATAAACCGTCACATATGACACACACGGTGTGTACAAAACAAAAAAGCGACAACATAAACAAGTCACGTGACGACGCCGAAGCGCTTTGCCAAAAAATCGCGGGCGTTTTTGGCTTAGGCGAAAATTCGGTCGTAGCCAAAGGTTGTGGGACGACGACACCGAAAAAATCGATGGAAATTAACGGTGTTTTGTCGTAATTGTAGGTTGAATAATGGAGAGTTTCAATTTGTATAATGGGGAATCGATTTTGGAATTTTGACAGTGATGAAATTTTTGTTTGGTTGTATGGTTTGAAATAAATGTGTTGGTTATTCTTGGAAATTTTTAGTTAATAATGGTGTGTTTGAATTAGATAAATTAGAAATATTTTTATCATGACTAGATTTATATAGAATCGAGTGATTATTCAAAATATTTCTATATATTTTTATCGATAACGATTTATATCTGTAACTATAAAAATAACACGTATGAATTACAATAAAATTGCAATTTATAGATAAGTACGTGATTTTTTCATCTATTTCAGCGATATGACTAACACGTTCTATTATTTTCAGTTCACTTCATTCAACAGTTTATTCAATTCAAAATAAACTGAAATTAAAATAAGTTTAGAAAAATAAAATAAAAAAATTACTCAAAGGTGTCCAAAATATTATAGTTGCATTGTTAAGATATTAAATCAAAATAAAAAAAAACTGATTTAAATTTACACAAAAAAATACCATTTTCATCACTTTCATTCATGATGAAAAAGGATGTACATTAAAAATCATGCAATATATAAAGCGGAAATGAAGCAAAAAAAAATTGGAGTACACAAATACATATTTACATAACAAAGCATTCGTGAATCGTTAAAATACACACAATTCAGCGATAAAGAGTGATATAGCGACAATAACGGTATAATTATAAATGCAAATATTCTCAACGAAAATATGTCTAATCAAAAACCAAGTTCCACCACGAAAACAAAGCGAAACGGTTTTTGGTAAAAACCACAAAATTATAACCATTTGATGATCGCATAAAATTCGCATGATGACAAAGCGGATTACGTCATGTACGCCCATACAAACCGATGGGTAAAAAAATGAATTGAAAAACATTAAACGTCTAACGAACTATTGAAAATTTTCAATAAGTACCATTGTATTATTATTATGATTTTCAATTTAATTGTGCAATTAAAAATTTTTGCTTTCTTCGTTCACGTAAAAAGTGAAATCTGTTATGAAATTAAAAAAAAAAAGAAATCGAACCAATTGAATATGATTCATAAGTGAATTTGAAATATTCTATTTTATAGTTTTTATATTTAAATTAAATTTGGGCTTAACCTCATTCAAAATCGTTACATTTCCGCATTGACACTTTCTAATTTAGACTCAGACGATCCAAATTCTTAATAGTCCATATCCAAATTACGATATTGAACAAACTACATAATCCAAAAACACAAGAACATTAGAAGAAAAACGTAAACCAGTAATTCTAAAGGTGCACAAAACAAGAACCAGTTCACCGTGAGAACAAACCGCGGATTCAAACAAAGACAAGTACGCGCACGAAAGGCGCCAAATTTCCAAAGTCCCACTGCTGAAATTGTCAAAATTCAAATCCAAAACCACACACAGCACACACACAGATCGGAAAATCCAAAAAAACCGACTCGACCCATACGAAAAAGTTGCGAAAAACGTTACTTTTCCTCGGGCGGTGACTGGTCGACACGACCGACGCTCGCCGCGTTCTCGCAATTCTCGATCGAGAAACTCGATTTTGGGCTTCTCAAAGTGTGGGGCTCGCATGGGAAAATCGTGGTTGATGGCGTGGAGGATGTGTATTGGTCGTATCGGCCGATTTGTTGCTATATGTGAAGGTCGAGGGCTTGAAAAATGGGCGGGAAGTGAAAATTGGGTATTTCACCATATGAATTATGCATACTATAATATTTCACCATAGATAAGGTCGGATATCTTATCAGGGAAAAAAACTTTAATACTCGTAATCGGTTTTGTCTGTTTTGATGTAATTTTATACGTTAATACAGTCGTCGGCAGTGGCGGCTCGTGACTTAAAATTGTGGGGGTGCTGCATACAACTAACAATAAGTAGTGTCAAAAAAAAAAAATAATATGAATTATTGTATAAAAAAATATTAAAAGGTATTACCTACAGATTATAATTTTCATTTAAATATGAAGCCCATTCTTCAATTTTTGGCTTGAAAAAATATTTCAATTATTTTTTCATAAAAATTATTAATTTCCGAAATTAAGTTTGATTCAATAGAAATCATCGAAAAAGCTCTGTTAACCGCTCTTGTTTCATATTTTTCCTTTAAAATGTTTTTATTCTTTTTAATGTTAAAAAACATCTTTCAGGTTTTGCTATGGTCATGGAAATTGCGACTAATATTTTCATTAGTTTGATTGTTTTAGAAAATATGTTCGACTAATTTTCTTCAATTATTAAATTTAATAATACACATAATCCGATAAAATTGTATAAATCTTTTCGGGAATAAAATACTCGTAATTCTGTTTCTAATTTATTTGGAACTAAATCTGAATATACATAATATCACATCATTCTCTTATTTCAGAAATTGGCATTTTTTTACGGTAATTTGGAAAATATTATATTATTGATAAAATAGTTTAGCAGCTATTAAATGCATTGTGAAAGCAAATCTTTATTTTTTTCTTTACAAATACGATCACATACTTCTTGACTAAATAATGGTACATGTGCTAATAGATTCATTAAAATTTGAATTACGAATATTTAAAAATATTTTACAAAATTTGTATGTGTGTGGACGGGCCAATTTTACGCTACTCCAACAAGAAAGTATAATTATTTGTTGTAAAACAAATAATTTGACTGTTTACCTGTAATAAAAAAATATAGTAGCTGAAGAAATACTAGGAAATCCAAGCAGAAATGAAGGCGAAATAAGAAAGCGGCTGCCCCAAAAGCAGTGCTATGAGAAGCTGTTCGCGCAACGATGAAGTGACAGTTGGCGCGCCGAAACTGACGTATGCGCATGCGCACCTCGTTGCGCACTGAACTGCTAAAATTGCAGTGTATATTGAGATCGTATTCATCGAATACCATCTCAATACCTTAACCGCCCGTCAACCACGGTTCAATTCATATCATTACTATGTTTAATATCTAATCATTTTGATTTTTATCATGAAAACTCGTAATAAATTCTGTTTTCGGATATAAATTTAAATGCAACTTTTTCGAAATTTTTCTGGGGGTGCTGCAGCTCCGCAGTGTCTATGAACGAGCCGCCACTGGTCGTCGGCAACCTATGACCCGTGGGTTACCGACTGACCCGTTTGACAATTTCTAGTGACCCACTGGATTAATTATTAATGGTTATTAATTATTTTCTCAATAAAATTAACGATATTATTCAATAAAAACTGTTTTAAAATAAAACTATTGACCCAAAACATCTTCATAAGAGTTACATTTTGGTTACAGCCAAAAAAGGTTGACGATGCCTATATAATACAAATAAAATAGAAAACATATCTGTATATAAACACTTAAAGATGTTTTCAATAACAATTATTTTATCATGTGATAATCGATTCATTATATCGAAATGAACAATAAACTTTTCGAAAATGACGTTATAATCAAACAATGCTTGATAATTGATATATATATTCCACTTTCGTTTTTGAAATACATATATAACGACCGCAAAACTTGAACGTACGGTCGTGCAATAGTCGCTCAAATTGACGCAATATTGCCGTTCGATTCTGCAATATTCTTCGGTGGAAAGTTTGATGAACTCATATATCGTAGAGAACAATGTTGAAATATCGTGTAAAGAATACGAAACGAAAATTATATATAATGGTCGCACATTATTTACGGTTTGCATATAAAATAAATGATTTTTCCAATCGAAAAAGTTGAGATATGAAAGGTCGAGTATTTAGAAGTTTTTCCTTTACGAAAAAATTGTGTATGTGGCTAAAATAAACAACCAACGAATGAATGTTAATTCGTCAAATTATGTTTACGCAAGTGTGCAAAGTTGTGTATGATTTTTTTTTATTTTTTTATAGAATAACATTTGGTTGACAACAGTGTTTGAATTTAATGATAAACTCATGTACTGTTTGTAGAGACATGTTTATGTTTAATTGTGGCATAAAATTAATTTGACGTATCGATGTAAACATTGTTGTTTAAAATAATTTGATAAGCGAAGTTTAAGCTTAATGTAGTATTTATGCATATTTTGTTGGATCGAATATCAAGTGATGCAATATTGCACAATCACTCAATATATTGCACAATTGAAAATGACAGATTGATTAAAAAGAGATATGTATTTGCCGAGATTATTCGTTAAAAATAGTTTTCAAGTTTATGAAATGTCACTAGAATAGCGAAGGGTACTTTTTAAAACATTACATGTAAATTTCATCATATTAATTGTGTCAGAAATGTCAAATTTTCCGATAAGAATAACATTTCATAGAACTGTCTCATATAAAATTTTGTTATAGAAACATACAGAAATTAAAAGGATTATTGGAAAGAGAAGAGTTATTTATCAAAATTTATCACTCACAGCAGAAAATTCCCACACAAACACTGTCAATTTACCGTCACAGCTACTGTCATTTCAAACAACAGTGTTTACAGCTCTAAAAATAATTGTTTACTTACAATAAATTTCAAAACATCACTCATCATGACTGATAATTACTTAAAAGATTTTTAAAAATCAATTAAGCGTCAAAAATTTTGATATTTTCAAAAAATTACGATACGTTGATACGTAAATGTGAAATAGGAATGGTTGTTATTACATCTGCGATGACTGTCAACTGAAGTGACGTTTCATTCAACCAATCACATTTCACGTGTCTTTATTCCGGCTAGAAGTTTCTCGAAATGGCTGAACAAAATATGGACAATTCTGGAAAAAATGCTGTCAATGACGACCCAGAAGTTGTCGAAATTGAATCGCTATGCATGAACTGTCATGCCGATGTAATATTAATTTCTATATTGTTGTTATTTAGGTTAAATATGCTTTTCAGGACTTGCCATTTTTCACTGTCAATATTTCATGTATCACGTTTTAGGGGATGACTCGGTTGATGGCTACTAAAATTCCATTTTACAGAGATGTGGTTATCATGTCTTTTAGCTGTGATTCGTGCGGTTATGAAAATAATGAACTTCAAAGTTGCGGAGTTATATCTGATGTAGGAATCAAAATTGTATTGAAAGTTTGTAGCTCTAAAGATTTGAATAGGAAGTGCGTACGTACTGAATATGCTACTATTTGTATACCCGAGGTTGAACTTGAAATTTCTTCCAAGAATCAAAAAGGAGGTAAATTTTTTTTTCAATATCAAATAATTTGATTTTTTCCAGTAAGAATTTTAATAATCCAGCAATAATTTTTATTCCAATCAAGCTGTCACTACCATTGAGGGTATAATTGATAGGGTGGTATCAGGTTTACAACAAGACCAAGTTTCTAGAAGAATTGAACACCCAGAGGATGCATATAAAATAGACCAATATATAATTCGATTAGAAAAACTTAAAAATGTTGAAGAAAATGGACCATTTAGTTTTACGATCGAAGATATTAGTGGTAATTATAATATTAAAATTAGTTTTAAATTGTAACTCAATAAGTTAAGTAAAATTTAATTTTCCAGGTAATAGTTATATTGAAAATCCACTAGCTCCTAAAAAAGATGATAAAATGATTGTCTCATATTTTAAAAGAACTACTGAACAAAATCACGAAATAGGGTTTTTCACACGGGAAGAGGTGATTTGAAATAATAATGCGATTTGTGATCAAACCTCGATTATGGAATTTATCTAATTATTTAATATTTAATCTAGGTAAACGACTGCAGTGAAGATGGCAACAATCCTGTTGAAAAAATTGATGGTATGAAAGATACACTTTTACAACCCACCAAAGAAGGCGAGCACACTCTAGAAGACTTCCAACATGGTGAAGTTTTAACGTTTCGAACCAATTGCCCCAATTGTAATGCTCCTTGCGATACTAATATGAAAATGACAAGTAAATAGAACAATAAATTTTCTTATTATTTGTATCTTGCTCTAATTAAAAACTTTTATTTTTACAGATATACCCTATTTCAAGGAAGTTGTTATTATGGCTACTGTATGTGATTTTTGTGGCAACAGGACAAATGAGGTATTTTAACTCGTACATTTTTAGACATTGTTTCGTTGTTAGTTTTTCTCCATTATCATACTTATTTACTTACTTTCAGGTTAAATCTGGTGGTGGTATAGAAAAGCAAGGCATGAGATTGGAAATAAAAGTAAGAGATAAAATGGATTTCTCTCGGGATATTCTGAAAGTAAGATAAATTAAAATTATGTGTTCCTTTATGTATCTCGTTAAATATATTATGGTAATTTTGATTGTTGATTTTAGTCAGACACTTGCAGTTTAATTGTTCCTGAATTGGAACTAGAATCAGGTCCTAGATCATTATGTGGACGTTTCACTACTGTTGAAGGCCTTTTAAGTGCAATGAAAGAACAATTAGCAGGTAAAGATTCTGTACTTGCTGGAGATTCTGCAGATCAGGACACTGTTGATAATTTTGAAATGTATATTATTTTATCTAATTTAAAATATTTAATTTTTTTTTATCATTTCAAATAACAGTTAATTATTTTTGTAGTTTTTTTAAAAAATTTGACCAAGTGCTAGAAGGGAAATTGTCTGTTACACTAATTCTTGATGATCCTGCTGGAAATTCGTACATTCAAACGTTTAACGATGATGGAACTCCCGATGAAGGTTTATCATTTTAAATTATTTTTATTTCTGTTATTTATTTTTTCTCAAAATAATAATAATTTTTTTTTAGGTCTTACAATCACAAGATATGACAGAAATTATGACCAAAATGAAGAGTTGGGTCTTAACGACTTGAAAATAGATGATTATTAAATTGATTATGGATGAAAATTTAATGTAACAGTACAAAATTACACAGTTAATTATTCTTTTTTAATATACCATTCAATTTCTAATAATATTCTCGGTCGATTATTTGGAATATTTTTTTAACCTCAGGGTTTAATCAATTAACTTTTTTATTCTAAAAAAATTCTATTGTGCTTGTACTGATCGAAAATTTCTTTCACCACAATAATAATTCCAAGATAATACTATAACAATGAGGGATGTATGCCATCTTCGGACCAATAGCTGAACACATATACTCTTATGTGACACTTTTTTTATATTTTCTTTTTAGTTTTTAGTTAAACCTGCTTTTTTATTTATACAAATTTATTTGTTCCATAACATATATTGAAAATAAAAATATTTTTTAAGAAATTAAAGTATTCGTGTTTTGTTTGATTTGAGAAATGACAATGATTTTTACGTAAGTAAGTGGTAAAACAATACATAAGTACTTTCTTTAAATGTGAGTTTTATGTGAAAAGTAAATTGTTCACGAGCATTCCTTCATCAATTTTAGAAGAGGTAATCTATGTAGTGCTATGATTATTTTTAGTATATTTGATAATTATAAATAGAATGTCAAAATAAATGTGTACGATCAATTGGGTAACCAGACTCACAGACATTAGCCCAAATGACATTAGCACATATGACACTGGCACATGCCAACATGCACATGCACATGCCAATTGTGTTAAAACAATTAGATCACTGCATGATAATCTGATCAATGCTTTAATAATTTATTTTAATCATAGTATTTCGAATTTTTTTCAGGATTATGTTCTACGCTCGAGGTTGCAGGGTCGTGTGTGCTACTGTCGGTATGTTATTGTAGTTTGGGCAAACGTCTGGGAACCATATTAGGTATACATTTCATTATTTTTATTTATGCTAATAACCCACGAGGTGGCCAGAAGCTAACTTACACGAAGCAAACGCACACGAAGTAAACTCACAGGAAGCAAGCTCACACGAAGCGAGCTCACACGAAGCAAGCTCACACGAAGCAAGCTCAAACGAGGCAAGCTCACAGGAAGCAAGCTCACATGCTTTCGAAAATTTTTAAATTAAAGTGAAAAACGTTTAACACGAAACTGAAAGCACCAAAATGCGTTTTTGTGTTAAAAGAATTTCACGTCAGACGTAATAGGTAGGTAGAATACGTCCATAATATTTTGTCAGTATGTTTCGTGTCAAACGTTTTTCACATTAATTTGAAAATTTGAAAATTTTCAAAAGCATGTGAGCTTGCTTCGTTTGAGCTAGCTTCGTGTGAGCTCGCTTCGTGTGAGCTTGCTTCCTGTGAGTTTACTTCGTATGCGTTAGCTTCCCCCTACCATATGTAACACGATTGATCAAAGAAAATATGACATTTGAAAACATTTTAAAAATACTCTAATAAATGTTGAAAATTTTATTATTTAATTTATTTTCGCTGATTTAATATATTGCCCCCTTTTTATTTTGCTATAGTTTTTATGTTTCGTAAACTTTTTCCGAAGAGTGAGAAATGGTCAAAATAAGAGATACTGTGTCGAAAAGTAAGTCAGCTGTTGAATGCCAAGTTCGCGGGAAAGGGTAGAAATGGCGAGCGGCGGTGCCGAAGATACGAATCGGAATGGAAACAAACGTAGTTTAAAGTCGAGGTTTATTATTCGTTTTCAATCATCTCTTTGTTGTAAAAGTCCAATAAAAGTATTGGACTGATTTGTGCTTGGTTTATAGATTTTTGCTCTTGTGTCGACAGATAACCTTCAAACCGGCATTTCGCGGTTTCAAATATTTTTTTTTTGTTGCAATAATATTAATATGTTGAATATATAATGTCTATTTTTTTTCAATTTGTGATGCAATTAGTGTTATAAATATTGGAATTAATGAGATCGTAATTTTTTTATTTTTCAAGCTTTTTATTGTATTCTACTACTTTAGTCCAGTTTTTAAATCTATGAATAGTAAAATTTATCCACAAAACTAATGCATTCGTATAAATATTTTCAGAATAAGTTTAGATGGAGAAAAATGCCGCAGTCCGAAATGGAGCTTGGTAGAAAAAACCGACAACGAAGTGAGTACAAATAATGTATTATATATAGACATGGTTAATGAAACCATTACATGGAAAACTTCATTTTTAATCATTGTCTGTAAAACAAATTACGTGTTTTTTAAATTTTAATTTACATATAAAACCTTTAAAAGATACAATACCATCAAATTTTGCTAATTTCTGGAAAAAAGAATGTGTAAAATATTTCATTCCATTTTATGATAAAATATTTTTGTATATATTTTTTTACAGATAAATGAAATGGGTTTTTCATTATTGCAGGATGATGTAAATTTTCCCTATTTTTTGCTATATATATAATATAATTTTTTTACTTAAAATATTACCAATTTGTAGGACGATTCAGTGCCATTAATAGAAAATATAGAAAACCGTAGTCCTAATATGTGTAGAGGAATCAAAAGATCTCATTCGAAAATTGAAATTTGTGATAATAAAATTTCTAAAAATCAAGAGCTGTCCTCTTGCACTACGAGTAGTATTTTTTCTCCACCAAAAGCATCCATTTTATATTCAAACTATTCAGATATTGATGTTAAGGTTACCACTAATGTTTCGTTAATGAACGATGAATATTTATCTCGTGAAAATATGGATGAATTGAAAAATCAACACAATGAAACTTATATAAGTAAAGAAAAGAATAGTGACATTGAGCAGATGAATCCAAATATTCTTAAATATAATGGAGAGAGAAAAAGATTTGAAGATGTAACAAATTTTCCAAGTAGTCAAAATAATTCAGTTACTTCTGATCAAAAATTGAACACTATTGAATCTGTAAGATTATTTTTATATAATATGAATACATATTTTATATTATTTTATGTTGATTTATTTTTTATTTTTAGAAAATTCATAGTTCGCCTCTTCCTTCGTGTTGTCCTCATCCTCCATTTCATCAATATAGTCAAACTTTTTCCAGGCACACTACGTTTGAAGATGAAATTTGTCAAAAGGCCGACATTGGTGAATTTTTTTCCTTTTCTTAATTACCATGTAAAGTTTATATTGTATTTTTATTTTATTATCGTTTTAGATGTGCAAAAACCTGCAAATAGTGGGAACATAATCGAAAACGAATTTGATCAAAGTTCAACAGACAGTAGTTCGTCATCACCCGAAATTAACATTATCCTCGGTCCCATTACTGGTACCAAATCAATTCCAGAAATAAATGAGGACCACGTTTTCGAAAAAGAGTGCTTTGTGTCTAATAATTATTCATTCTGTGATTCGCATAAAGATAGTTGTGATTCTCCTCATGAATATCATGGTTTGAATTTTTCTGAAAATGAAAATGCATTTTCAAAATTATTCGATGAAAACGTGCTATCTATATTCCAATGGTTACCGAAGCAAACACTCGTCAAGTGTATGCTTGTGTGCAAAAGGTATGATCTTATTATATTGAATCGATTAAACATGTTTTATTAAATTTTTTTCATTTTCATAGATGGCATAGATTGGCATTAGACAGTAGATTATGGTCTAGGGTTTGTCTTGGTGGAAAAGTTTTGAAATCAGGAGTTATACCTAATTTGATGTCTCGCCATCCAATTGTTTTAAGATTAGCAAATGCTCAGGTATGAAATTGCTTGAAAAATATTTATATTTGTTTCAAATTGTAATCAATTATCATGGCTTTTGTAGTTTATGGCACCTGTGATTCCAGCTGATGAATTACCTTCATTTTCGTGGAGAGTTCAGTTTTTAGATTTAAGTGCAGCTTCGATAACCCCCTCGTGTTTAGCGGCTGTTTTAAACCTTTGTCCTGGATTATTACGTTTGAGCTTGGAAGGTCTATCGCTGTCAGAAGTTGCATCGGCTGCTCTTGGGAGATTAATTCAACTGAAAGTTCTCAATTTGGCGCTCACAACAGGTTTAGGGATGGAAGGTGTAAAGTCAATATCAAATTTGAAAAACATAGAAGCCTTAAATATCGCTTGGACTGGCCTCAACATTGAAGAGATGAAATTTCTTTGTGACGGTTTATCACATACTACTCAGCGATTAAATATGTCTGGTTTTAGAAAGTCACTCACCGATGAAAGTAAGATATTTTACTATCGCGAAATATAGCTTGTGGTTTTTTTTATATTTACAATTTGTCCTTTTTAGTGGTTGCTGATGTTGTGAAGAAATGTCCGAATTTGTTAGAACTCGATTTATCTGATTGTGTGTTGTTAGGTGAAGGTTTAGCACCTGCTTTAAAAAATTTAAAAAAACTAGAGCACCTAGCTATCTCTCGTTGCTATAAGCTTCAAATGTCTGATATTGGGTTAGTTATTGTATTATATTTATTTTAAAAGTGTTGTACATATTTAAAAGAAAATAATTAAAATAAATATTTCAGATCTCTGGCCAATTTGCCCTCTTTACAGTGTATTGATATTTTTGGATTGGTCACACCTCAAAATTATCATAGTTTCCAGTGCTTATTGCCAAAAATTCAAATTAATAATTTTATACACAGGTATAACTCTTACTTTCTTTTAAATATAATTTGCCTATTTTTTTTTTATCGAATTCATAATTTTTCAGCGGCATTGCTCGTCCTACCGTCGGCAACAGAAGAACATCGATATGGGGACTTAGAACTAGAGATTAAATTCATAATTTTATTTAACAGTCGTAATTTTCATATGATCATTTAATGAAATGTTGATTTGTTAATATTCTTTCATATATTTTGCAAAAAATGAATGAAAACGTTTATATTTGAAAAATAAAAATTGATCAATTATTTATACAAATTTTATTATGTAAAAAGTAAATGAAGTCATTAATTGTAGCATCATTGACATTACATCAAATCTGAAACACTTGAAATGGTTAATAAAAACATATGTAAAAAGTGGTTGAGTTTGATTTGTTTCGCAACATTGATTTTTTATAATTAGCTCAAATATAATAATGTCGAATTAGAACTCGCACAATTGATATTCAATTTTAGTTATCAAATGAAACTTAAATTTGTGCGTTCAAGAACACCTTTGTATGTATTATACAGGGTGTTAGGTGGACCTGTGCAAAGTCTTAGAGGGGAGATAGATCATGTAATTTGGAATATTTTAAAGTAAATATATCTTACTTAGTGGGTCATAGGTTGCCGAGGCCTGCACTAAAGCCTATATGCATTTATGTACTTACATCCGCACATCAATTGCATGCACGAACTGTATCTGTATGTACGATAGACGAAAATGTTTAAAAAGTGTTCATAATAGAAAATTTTGAAAATAGGGACTTTTGGGCATCCTGATAGGTTCGTTCGGGACACTGGGACACGAGGCTGAAAACCGGTGACAGTCCCGGTTAATCGGGACGCCTGGCAACCCTGTATATATAATAGGTCTTAAGAAGTATATAATTGCAACAATTACTTTTTAATAAGTCATTTTTTGTAAAAATTGAAAACATTTTTCAAATATTTTCTGAACTCCCCACGTACATATCTTTAGAACGGCGTACTATAATATTAAAGCCTTATTGTTAGATTTTTATAGAATTTTTACATTTCGTTTAGAACCATAACATCAAGCATATTTTCCAAAATTTAGTTCCTGGGTGGTTTTTTCTAGGAAAAATTCTATTTTGACTAGACTATTAATGTGACAAGAATGTTCAAGGTGTTCTGCTAAAAACGTTCCGGAACTTTTTCTAGAAATGGTAATACCATGAAAATAAGTATGTAAATATAAAACAATATTCTTTATAAAATAAGAGTAAAAAAATGATGTCTAATTCTAAAGGTTTAGTTTTTATAGATAAATTCCATTATCAAAATCGTCACAGTAATACATGAACGGTACAAAAAATTCTCAAAAAATGTTCCTTCCACAAAAAACAGAATGACTCATTAAAAAGTAATTAATGCAATTATATACTTCTTAAGACCTTTTTTATGTGGAATTAGTATCAATGCTGTGAGTTATTTAAATTTATTTTTATGTTAATTTGAAGTTACGCCTATATTTACGAACAGTCGATTCAGTCAAATTTTAAGAGCGCGCTAACAACAATTTCCTAAAATAAATCAATACTGATAAATTTTACATTATCAAAGTTCTAATATATATTTCTAGAAGTAGTTTTCTATTGAAAACCACTCTTTATAAATAGATCAAGGGTTTAATTGAAAATTGAGAGAACATTAAATATGACAAATGCAGTAGAAAAATTTCGACACCATTTTCAGATGAAAATACCCGTGCTTTGGAAATTATAATGACAAATTATAGCTAAAAAAATGAATGTTATTGCTTAGACTTTGATTATGTCCATCTCAAAAGAAAAAAATATTCTGAAAGATGAGTCTGAGTAAGGGCTCAGACACACTAGAGATTTTGGTCGTACGATTATATGGATCGGATCGGGTTGCTTGCACGCACACTGGACTAATTAAGCAATCGAATCGGTGGCGATGCGCATACAAGTCGATCTGCTCTGGAACGATAGAGTTTTTGTTTGCTAATTTGTAGGTAGTCAATATAAAATTGTCGATTCGACCGAGTAAAACGATCAACTGGTGCGCGCGCGTGGAAAAGCGCCTATTGATTTAGCAGTCAGACGATACTTTACCGATTATCTAATTAAAGACAATCGCGATTGTCTTTAAACTCGTTTACCGAATCGTTATAATTTGCACGCTAGCATGCATCTCCATGTTGATTCAAATAATCGTACGATCAAAAGTCTCTAGTGTGTCTGAGTCCTTATACCACATAAAGTAGATTTCAAAAAGTATATATGTAATTGCATTAATTACTTTTTTATAAGTCATTTTTTGTAGGAATTGAAAACATTTTTCAAGAATTTTCTGAACTCCCCAGGTACATATCCTTACTAGGGCTTGCAATTTACCCTCAAATTTCGATTACCGGTAAACGGTAAATAATTGGTCTCGTTACCGGTAAATAAAAAAAATAAATTTATGTAGATTAAATGATTAAAATATGACTGTACGTGGCTATGTATGTGGCTACTTTTACTAAAAAAACAGTATCTTTGATTGAAACCTAAAAATTATATGAAACTAGCGTATGCGGACTGGCTGTGCCAGTCCTTTACGCTAGGATACGACTCGGCCCTACGAGCCTCGCGCGTTGTGGGCCCTTCGGGCCCACCCCCCCTGCCCCTGGCTACACACCCAAATCCACTAATATTGAGTTGTAGAAATATCTATCTATCTATCTATCTATCTATCTATCTATCTATCTATCTATCTATACTATTATAAAACTGAAAGTCCCCCTGTCTGTCCGTCTGAGACGCTTTTTTTTTAATTAAAGTTTGTCCTTTATACAAACTGTGACGAAACAACCTAGAACGTTTAAACCTTCTCAAATACCTTAAAAAATAATCCTTTAGTGACTGGCGTACTTTAGAATCTCGAAAAAGGCCGAATTAAATTACGCAAAAAATGAATTAATTGAAAATTTTTCGGAAATTAGTAGGCGCCCCTTTTGATTTTTTCCGATATTTTTTCACTATTGGGGGTTATTTCAATGGCGGAATATCTTGCTATGGATCCTAAGCGACGATCTATTTCGTATTTCGGACGGGAATGCGATATTCATCGAAATATTTGAGATCAATGAAAT